>CM033277.1:37432348-37889861 GCA_019343175.1 Oedothorax gibbosus | reverse complement strand
GTTTCTCTAAAAAATGCGACCTCTATCGGACTACACATTAACTACTGTACTTCTAGGCCAGTAAAGCAGCGCCCTCTATTGGCCACTTTTGTTAAAAGACATTCCAGAAAGACATCAAAGTGTCCTGTAATTCAATTTAAGGATAAGGTGTATCTGTAGCAACTATAACGAGAAAATTTGTGCTTTTTAAAGTTTTAACTTCTTTTTGTATACAGTGGCTAAAAAAAACAACATTGCCGCCATTATTTCTATATAAGAAATTTCAAAATTATTTAAGATTCTCTCTTCCATAATCATAAACAGCCCGTCCACCAAATTTAGTGTAATTCTGCCTATTAGTTTGCACTACAGAAAGCTCTGAGTCAATGTACTTATGTGGGGGATTCTCTGTCAACTTGAATTTTTATGTCCTCGTGCATTTTTTGTGGCTTTGCATTATAATTACTTAGTTTTTTTAAAAATGTATATTGAATATAATTTTTTTGTTTCTAATTATAAACAGAGAATCTCCCATGTACTCACGTGTGAAGCCAGACGGCAGCTGTCCGCAGATGGTCTTGTGGCCGATGTCCAGGTAGTCGTAGGTGCAGTCGGGCCCCTTTTCCACGTCGAAGTGGGCGAAGCTGAGCTCGAGACCGCATACGGCGTCGGACTGCCGTCGGACAACGTACTCGCAGTTGGCATCGTGCGGGTAGTCGTCGGGGAAGTTGGGGCTCTTCAGGGAGAACTCCTCCGCGCTGAACACTCCGCCGCATTTGTCAAGGGGTAATGAAGCATCTGCGACAAAAAGAAGAAAAAAAACATTCACCCTTTGAGAACCACTCGTTGGCCCGTTTATACTACTGGGCGTAGATAAACTTCCAGAATAATAATACAGAATTTCAATCCATAATCCATATAAAATATCCACCATACGTACTGCCTGATCCGCAATCCGTCATCTGTCGCACTTGTATTGAAAATCCTGGCCTTTGGGTCGTGGCATCGGATCGGAAAGTTAACACGATTTCTTCGGTGGTAAACAATACGCTTTCTAGAAAAATCCATAGAAAACACGTTTTAAGAAAAATATTTATAGTAAAAATATAATTATAAACAAAATTAATCATATAAGACAAAAAATTACTATTTGTGTTCTGTACTGCATTGAATAGAAATCATATTGTGCGGAAAAATTCGAAACCAGACACTAACGCGCTCGAGGCTTGGAAATACAGTAGTGGTGCCACTTTTTTTGTGACAGAAACGATTTTTTAAATATATTTCCATAAAATTCTCTCCCTCATGTTTTCATTTACAGAATTTTTTAAAAAAAATTAAATAACAGTATTTTTCTGTAAATATACGTTTTTTTCGGCAACATTGCACTGTTAAAATAATCCCTGTAAATTAACGGGCAGGGAACGGCAGCAGAGATTTCAGTCACGCCCCGTTAAAAAAACACTCATGCCCATCCTTTCCTGTAACAAATAGATCAGCTAAAACTGTGAAAATACGGGAATCTCCCTATTTTTCTAAGTCTAAGGGATAAGGACTTTTATTTAGCGGGTCAGACCATTTTCCTTCAAATACGACTGTTGCCCATGAAAATTTAAAAGTAAATGCTCGTGAATTGACAGGTGTTACAGTGCACGAGATTTTTTTTGCAGTGTACCTGTGTGGTCCTTCTGCAGCTGCCCGCACCACCTCCTCCCTGAAGGCGGCAGCTCTAGGCAGTCGGCGTCGCACTTTCCATCCGGCCCCTGCTCCACGTCGAAAGCGAGTACCCGCAGCTCCAGGCGGCAGTGGGCGGGGGAGCGGCGCCGGACTCGGTACTCGCACGACTGCTGCGCCGGGTACTCATCAGGGAATCCGGGGCTCTGCACGAGGAATGACTCGGCGGAGTACTCCTGCGAGCACTCGCCCAACGTCGGAGCTGGGGAAGAAGGGAATGGGTTGCATTATTTTCAAAGTAAGAATAGGAAATATAAGGTAATGAAAGTGTTGTGATGAGGTCGAACATTTGACATGGAGATTTTTTTTTGACAAGTTTTGGAGGATGCTGATTGAAAAAAGGGGTTTTTGAGCATTAGTGAGTCTGAAAACACTCTACAGCTAAAAAAAAAGAACTATGTGCTTCAACTACTACAGATTTTTTTTTTAACTATCATGGCTTAGTGTTTGGCAGCGTCACAGGTTGTTTCTTCTTCGGCCCTACAGCCTAGGACAGGCCAGGGCCGTCTCAACGAGTTTATGCCATCTTTTCCTATCGGAAACAATTGACCTCCATTTAGTGGCACCTATCAATTGGAGGTCTTTTTCCACGCTGTAGAGCCATCTGGTGGGTGGTCGGCCTCTCTTTCGGGCCCCATCTGGTTTTGTAAAAGTTACTTTTTTTGGTTGGTTGGTTACTCACTGGTTGTTTGCTTTACTAATTAAGTTTTCGGTTCAAAATATCAAATTGAATGTAAAACAACTTCACACTTCAGCCACTTTACGTAACTCTCAGAAGGTGAATAAAAATTCTCTTATTACACAACTTACTATACAAATGATGCCACCAGGATTATAAAAGTAAGTAGACCTCCATACACATTTAACTTTAACCCAAAGTTTTCAAAGCATATTTTAAATATAAGACACTGAGTACTTACCGGATCTCTTAATGTTCTCGCAGTCTTCCAGTTGCTGAACAAGAATCGAAAATCCAGGCCTTTCATTCTTGCCATCAGATCTGAATGTTATAGTCACTGTCTCGCCTGCAAACTGAACGTTTCCTATAAAAATAATAAAAATTACTAATTTCATGTATTTAACCGTTTTAGTCAACTTTTGGAGAGATGAAATTTAAAAAAAATATTTTTTTTCTCTCTCTAAATCAAATGTATAATATTACAATTTCTTTGTAACTTTTCTCACTAAAATATTATTGTTTTCTTGGCAACAGACGTCTCCCTTTTCGGAATTATTTATTATTCAAAATAAGATATTTCGATGTTGTTTTAGTTTAATGTTTTTTGCCGGTGAATAATTTTTTGTGTGTGTGACTGAAGTGAATAAGCAGCAATTTCGTATGACTGATAGCATATTTACTTAGAAATACAGAAAAGTAGAGCATGATAATTTTATGTCATTTGCCAAATTTCCTTCAGCCTCATTATTAAAAAAAAAATTAACCTTTAGTAAGGAATTAAACACAAACGTGGAAAACTTTCGAGATAATTTATTTTATGGAACAATTAGAAGGGTGGACAAAAAAAATTAGTTACTTTTTATATTGACTTGAAAATTTATTTTTAAAAATAGTTATTTTGGTTTATAGAAGATTTAGCACTATTTATGGTATTGAGAATTTAAAAAAAAAAGATTTTCTCGTTTGCACACTACACCTGCAAAAAAAAGCAAGAGTACATGCGTCAGAAAACTGGTGTCAAAAGATTATTAAATCAAGATTTGAATGTGACATTTTCAAATGAAATCTGAGTTTGGGATTAAATGTAATATTTGATGATAATTTTTTTGTGTTTGAATAGACATCAAATAATACTATGAATGTAGCTTTTTATCTACAATGGTTAACTTTTTAAGGGTTGCAGAGTGTTACCGTGGTGAGACGCGAGTGATATTTATTGTTTCTAAACGGTCTTTAAAATTTATCAATACAATTTTCATTTTATAAAATTTACTAACTAATGACATTGAAATTTACCCACAGTAATGTGATGTTCCTGTTTTTACGTTGGCAGCTAAAGGATCAAAAAATAAACCCACGTGTATGTGCTAAAAGGCTGTCGGTCACCAAAATATTTATGAAAATATTTTCACCAATGGAGTTAATCTATGAACAACAGTCATAAACATCAAGATCAAAAAAGGATACGTTATTTAAAAATAAATATAATATGCAGATAACCTTAAATAATCGGAGTCGGTTATTTCTAAGACTTCCGCGTAAATAATAGTCGAGTGTCCGTTGATCTTTGAACGTGGGGTGATTCCCTACATACGTGTCCATCCTTTTACATATGAAGAGCTTAGTGGAAGAACGTGCTAAGTGACATTTTTGAAAAAATTTGAGTTTTTTGTGTCAATGAACATGTTTTTCCCTCCTTTGAAGTTAACAAGTCCCCGTTGTTCAGAAACTTGAAGTAAAGTACATTTTTTTTACCTTTTTAAGTGCGTTTTTAACATATCTCAGTGCAAATGAAAAACTTGAAAGCTCATTTTCTTGTTTTCACCTTTTTGTCACTTAGCACGTTCTTCAACTAAGCTCTTTATGTGTCTGGCACCTCACGAGATATTTTGAAAAGAGCCGATAGAATCAGATTTAGTCCATGAACTTGAATTGAACGATAACGAAAACGGAGATATGGTATTTTCAATGACGGATTGGTTTACATAAGGATGAATAATCGAGAAAAATAACATATTTATTGTTCGCTTAATGTATTTAATGTGTTATTAAATTTTTTTTCGGGATTATCTAGAAGACAAATCTTACATGCATGCGGTCAAATATTTTTTTCTCCCAAAAATTCTTTTCCCCCCCGAATTTCGCAGTAAAGCATCCCTGGCGACAAAATATCCCTGCGTTGGTAGATAATATCTTTGAATATGAGATTTTCCCTTATTTTTAACTTAACTCCTGGCCTTTCCCCCTATTAGTTATGGGTAAATTCCATGTAAATACATACCACAAGGGAATTTTAAAAATATTTTTTATTCCAGTTGAAACTTTTATATGTGATTTAGAAAAGTTTGAACTGTAAAAATTTAAAGAAAATGAAAGCAAAAACCACTTTACAGACAACACTTTAACTAAAAAAAACTCCATCTCTATTGCAATGTTCAAACCGTTAGACAACATTGAATGGCAATTTTCTGCCACCAATGTTGGTCATCTTTGCCTTCAGTCATGGTAAAGGACCAATTGATGGACTTGGTGATACAGTGAAGAGGGGGATCAAAGAAGCCACACTTTCCAGCCTCGAAAACGATCCTAGCTTTTTCAAGTTTATATCGCTTTTTGTGTATTTTCATGTTTCTATCAGAAACATAAGTAAAATTATTTAACATGCATCATTTTGGACAGTTCAATATAATGCATCGTTGTCAACAAGCAACCGTGAACGTAACGTTCAGTTATGAAGTGTTTTAGAGAATGTTTGGTAGATGGAATTGGAGAAGATACCAATCCAAGCAGCACGTAGTTAAGAAAAAAGTTAAAAGAATAGTGTTACCTTACCGTTTTTTGCATCCACATGGCAATTTCCAGGCTTCATGTGGAATTACTTCTAAATTTTTTAGTGAAAGTTACTGGTATATTCTAGGAACATTATTACTTTTAAAAATCGGGCAGGCCAACCAATACTACCTAGACAAAAGGACCAAGAATTAAGAGGCGTCACGTCACATTATTAAACCGATTTTGAGGCTTCCACCAATGGTAGCTTGATTATGGTTATCATAAATTAAAATATAATACGAGATCGAGTGCCGAAAAATCATTGGTCAAAGCCCCGAGATCAATTTACTAATATGACGTCAGCCAGCTTAGTTCGTTGGTCTTCAAATCTAGGTGGTATTGGGTCAGCCGCCTAAAATTTTCCAGTAACGTTCTTAACTTTCTTCGTTTCTCAGTAACGTTCTAACAGAATTGTTTTTTACCCAGCCATAAAAAAGGAATATGCCAAAATCCACGGCCTACTCAACTACTAAGGCCGAAGAAGCTCTTTCAAACACGCTCGGGGAAGGACATTTTGACGTCATAGTTCCGAGTGACGTTGTTCCGAAGATGAAGACAACCTGTATCGAAACCTGTTCGGAACCACTCGTTCACGGCTGACCACATTTTTAGGGTTCCGAATGCGTCCGAACTGGTTTCTCGATCTTCGGCACCGGGAACAGTGACGTCAAAATTTCCGTTTACTCTCATGTTTAGGAGAGCTTATCTGGCTTTGTTATTGAAGTTGGCCGTGCAAAATCTCAAATGAAGAGTCCAGGGAAAAAAAAAACCTTTATCGACAGGATATTTGCCCGTATCAGGACTGTTTGCCGACGATAGCGAGTCATCACCTAAACTGGTGTTAGGAACCCGGTTTCTCACTTGATTGTTCTCTCGCGGCAAACCTGATTCATGCGAGACACGAGTCCCACATTTGTACAGCGAGAGAAGAAAAAAAAAGGGGGAAACCGGTTTACTGTCGCCAATATCCGCCAAGCCGACTTGAATGCGGGAAGATTCCTAGTCTATCAAGAAGTTTTCCTTCCCTGGACTCTTCAGAAACCCGCCACACAATTAAAGAGTACAGGGGGAAAACCCCTTCATCGACAGGGAATCTGTCCGTATTGAAATCTGCTTGGCGAGTAGTGGCGATTGGAAATTTTTTTTCTTGGTTCTTCTTCCGCGGTTCAAGCGCGCGTCAGACTATTTGTCAGACGTTAATTTTGATCCTAGAGATAGTAAACCCGTGCGCCGCGTGATAAAGAACCAAGGCAAAACAGTTTTCTTCGCACCAGCTTAGGCGAGGACACGCTATCGTCGCCAAAGAGGCCTGATACAGACAGATTCCTTTGCAGTGAAGGTTTTTTTTTTCCCCTCTGTACTCTTTAAGAGGGGTAGCCAGTCCCATAGAGCTAATGCATTAGTTTTGAAATCACAACTTTTGCAAAAGAATTGCTTTGTTATGTTATCCCATTTTCACCAGGTATGGGAATCATCCTAAAATCCATTTAAAAATAATTGAAAAGAAAATAACATCCGGTTATTTAATTAGTAATTGATAAAGTTTTAAAATAGTGTCGCCATCTGCTGAATATTTTTATTTACTTCAAAAATATATAATGGATTAACTACATAACATTTTCGTTTCAAATTTGTTTCATTTCGATGTTATGTTGATTCCCATACTTGGTGAAAAAAGGGCTAACATGGTAAAGCAATATTTCTGCCGAATTTATGATTCCAAAACTAATGCATTAGCTCTATGGGACTGACAGTCCCTCTTAAGGGGGAATGGGCGCGCTGGACCGCGGGTCTCCAAAGCGAAGTGTATCAGTGTAAATACGATGGAAAAAAATACTTTCTCTTCCACATTTCTCCGGCTGTATTGAATATTTTTACAAACGGTTTTTTATGTGATAAATGTAGCTGACTTACAGGTCCCGACAATCCCACTTTTTGAAATTGGTTCGAATATTTTTTTATTTTTATTTTCAATAAATAATTTTACAAAAAGTATCCGAAGCAATTTTAAAAAGTGAGATTATATAAACCTGTTAGTCAGCTAGATTTATCATATGAAAAATTCCGTTTGTAAAAATATTCAATACAGCCGGAGAAATGTGGCAGAGAAAATAGTTTTTCCCCCATGGGATTAGCACTGAGGCACTTGAGTTTGGAGACCCGCGGTCCAGCGCGCCCATTCCCCCTTAAATATCTCCCTCCGCACTCACGTATGGTCCTGGCGGGCACGGGTCCACACAGCCTGTCCCCCTGGTCGATCTGCAGGTAGTCCCTGCCGCAGCTGGCCTCGTTCTCCACGTCGAAGGCGAGCAGGGTGAGCTGCAGCCCGCACACGTAGCGGCTCGCCTTCCGCACCTCCCACGAGCACTGCGAGCCGGGGGGGTACGGGTCCGGGAAGCCCGGCGACTGAACCACGAACAGATCGCGGTCGAAAGTGCGCCCGCACGACTGCTGCTGCTGCTGGCCCTTGTCGGCTGAGGATTACAAGAGGATGGGAATTATAGGTGAAACAAGTAGGTGTGTAACAGAAAATGTCACTAAGAACCGTTTCCACACAACAATCTCATTGCAGATACCTATTAGACGTCATTTTTTACTGATTTATAAATCAGTGATGCATTTTGCCCTCCAATTTTTATAAAAAAAAGTTTATCAAGAGTTAATAAAATAGCAACACACACAGAAAAAAATATTTTGTTGAAAGAACAAAAATTTTGTTGTTTCAACAAAATTTTTTGGTCAATATAGCGCCAACAACAATTTTGTTGTCAGTACCAAATTATTTGTTGAATTATTTTGTTGATTCAACCAAAAATGCGCCAAACCGAAATGCGCAATGCCCGACCACAGGACTTTGGACCCAACAGATTTAAAGAGTACGTATCCGCATATACTCGGTAGGTCTTCAGTGGTACCGGGACTCGATCGCGGGACCTTCCGATCTCGAGACCGAGACGCTGACTATACTAGGCTCACTACGGCCCCAAGTATCTTTTGAAAATAGCAATCAAATCCTTTCACTACGATAATGGCCGAATGGCGCCTTAATTTTCTTCGAATTGCCGTTGATGACAGGGGCCATGACGTCACAGTTAAAAACAGCCAATAGCAGGCCGAGCTTACCTCAACCAAACGGGTTTTGTTGTGGTGAAAATACTCGCTTTGTTGGGACAAGTAAAATATTGTTAAGTCAACAAAATTAGTCAACAAAACACGTCAACAAAAAAAATTTGGTTCTCCCAACAAAACATTTTTTTCTGTGCAGTAGAAAAACTCAATTATAATGGCGTACTAATGTTGTTTAAAAGGATATTGACTTTAACAGTCTTTAAAACGAAGCTTCCAAGACTGCCTTTAGACCGATGTGTGCGATCTCTACCTACTTGGAGCAGGGGCTGGCAGCATTGGTTCTTTGGTCTTGCACTTGAGCTGCTCCCCTCGGATCAAGAAGCCTCGGTGTGCGTTGGCCCCGTCCGAGCGGAAGTACATCGTGATTTCCTCAGAGTTGAAGATGTACGCTCCTGAAAAAGAATGAATTCATGAAAATCAGAAAGTGAACTAGCTATGTAGAGACATAAAAATTTGTATTCGTTTTTGAAAATCTACAATAAAATACAATTTTTTCCTATCAACAGGCACCGGGCCTAGTAAGCTTGCTTTTGTTTCAAAATGTATCACGTAATAATTATTGCATAGGAAACTAGATGGTTTAAATGAGAGAAAAGTGAGAGACAGTTGGGGTGAACCTAAAGTATTTTGCAAAACACAAAAGCAACCATTCCACTAAAAGCAATCTTTTATCATTAATTCATAGGAAATTTTGTTTATGCATAAGATGATGTTTAAACGAAAAAAAAAAATTGAAGCCGATACATAATTCGGCATTTTTTTTCAAATAAAAACTTGTTTAGCAAACTTTTTTTTTCTGTTAATCGAATATAAGGTCAAAAAATTTAGCTGGCAAAACAATTTCTGGGAAATGTGGTGCTGCCATCTATTTGCCAGTGTTTCAAATCCTAAGTCATGCGAGAAGTTTCTTGCAAGATTTGTTTCGACGTAGGTCACATTCATAACAGTTTACCAAGTTAGACAATTATGCATCTAGTTATAGCTAGAGATGAATAAAAAATAACTGACGTACATTTCTTCGGTTCAAATACTATCAAACCATTACAGTGGTTTAAGATAACAATTGTGGACAACTGAATAGATTAATTAATTAGGAATTAAAATCTGAAGAGAGGTTAGAACGTTAGTCTAGACAGACGGACGTCATTCTCCCCGATGCCATTTGAAATCTGAAATCGAAAAATAACCGGCGAGCGCCCACTTTTTGAGATTGGTTGTAATATTTTTTAAATTTTCAGTAAATAATTTTACGCAAACTATTCAAACCAATTTCAAAAAGTGGTATTATAAGGACCTGTAAGTTATCTACATTTATCATTAAAATAACGTTTGTAAACATATTCAATACAGCCGGAGAAATATGGTTTAGAAAATATTTTTCTTCTCCAATGTATTAAAACTGAGGCACTTTGGTTTGGAGACCCACTGTCGAACGGTCTCATTCCTCCTTAAATGTAAACGAGGAAATATAGCTCACTGATCTCGTCGTCCTGCAGGGTGCCACATATCCTCTTTCCGTTAATGGAGAGGTAGTCGAAGTGGCAGTCGTCACTGGGCTCCAGGTCGAAGCGCAGGAAGACCAGCTTCACCCAGCAGATGTCGCGCGAGGCCTTCTTCACCAGGTACCGGCAGTTCAGCCCGTGCGGGTACGGCCCCGGGAAGTTCACGCTGCGGATCTCGAACTCGTTCTTCATGAAAGTCCGGTCGCAGTTCTGCACGGGCATCTACGGGAAGAAGCGAAGAAGGTTATAACCCCTTAACGATCGGATTATTCGGAGAAAACGGCCATAAAAGTGCTGATTTTTTTTTATCTCTGAAAATGATGTTAAAATATGTGCATGAACAATAGATAATTTTGTTTGGAATTTTTCATTTGGCTTTAGCTTAAAATTAAAAAAAAATAGCTAATCTTATTGGCCTGTCAACAGATGGATTTACATTAGTTTTAATCCTCTATTGGTGCGTTACTACTGAATACTCTACCTATTGGCGTTTGAATCAGGGGATTTTCGTCAGTTTTAATCATATATGTGGAAATATCACGGGAGCGAGAAATAGAGCGCGAAACCTCACCTGTCATTTTCAAGAGAGCTAGAAGAAAGGGGTCAATTCGTGGTGGGTCTATAAAATGAAGAAGACGGGTAAGGTTTCGCGACAGTCCCAAAACATCCACTAAAAGGCACATCCACCGCAAACTGTATCACAAACGAAAATGGACCCGGCAAGCCTTGGCCCCCTTCGGATTATCGCTCGAATAAGGATAGATTATGTATAAAGACGCTATGGAGAAGGTCACGTTCCGGATTTCGAACGCGTCCTTCTTGAAGGTGCTGTCACAGTTCTGCGACCTAAACACACAGAGACCTAGACATTGGGTATAAGTGTCGTGTTCTGTTTGTATTCTCATTCATATAAACTTATTTGGGGCGTACGTTTAACTTTTAGCCCCATATGATACAACACATCTTCCCTAGAGGAAATATGTAATGTCAACGGCACAAGACCATTGTTTCCGTCCAGGAGAATTCCTTCGAATTCCAATATTTATAAAAAAAAATATTTATTTGAAATTTTGTGCCCTAGAACTCTTCAATGGATATATTAGCCCTACAAATTATGCATTTCAAAAGAGTTTTTAACCGAGTATAACGTGAACTACGAAAGCAATAAAAATAGGCAGAATACTTCAGCTACTTTAGTCTTTTAAGTATTTGAAAGAAGCCTGGCATTTGAAAGAAGTCAGGTTCAGCTATTCTTGAACCGAACCAAGGATTGAAAACGATTTCAGACACTCGACTTACCTGCATATTCCGTTGCAAAGACGAAGCCTCATACAACGGATAATCCACCAGATGTTCATAATCGAAATGCTGCGGTGGCTGTTGGACGTAGTACTGCTCCTCGATGTGCTGCGGAGGAGGTTCGGCCACAACCGGGGGCAGTTCGAAGTGTGCCTCGAATTTCGGGATCTGCTGACCTCTCTGATTAGGATTGGGTAGCTGAAACTGGTGGCTGTTTTGATTGAAATTCGGTTGCTGGAATTGATGACTATTTTGATTGTTATTTGGTTGCTGGAACTGATGGCTGTTTTGATTGTTGCTTGATTGCTGGAACTGGAGGCCTTTTTGATTGGGATTTAGTGGCTGTTGGCCTTTTTGATTCGGTATTTGTTGACCTCTGTTGTTGTCGTTGCATTCCTCCTGTTCCACTTTGATGACGAACCCAGGTTTGGAATTGGCCGAATCCGAGTGGAAGGTAAAGATGGTCTGATAGTCTCTGAATTCGACCATGCCTAAAGTAACAGAGTAATGTCCATTTTTAAATAACTGTGAGGAAAAATTACATAAAAGTCTTATCAAATATTAATGTCTGATGACATTTTAGATGTAAATAAAAAAAATATTTAAATTAAAGCGGAAGAAAATGCTTGATAGAGACTTAGATATAACTAACTAAATAATACTTTATAGAAAATTCGAATTGGATTTTCAGTGGTGCAAAGTGGACAAAAGTGTTGCATAGAAATCACAGTTTAAATGATTAGTAACAGAACTACGAGAAGATGAAATAAATTCCGTATTTAGAAATATCAATATTATAATGATAAAATCACACATCAGAAGATGACGAACTGATATATGTCAAGACGCCCTTGTCTAACTGCTATTGTAACTGTATAACCTATTAACTGTAACCCTTTTATCCACCCACGATGGCAGCGCCACTTGCTTTATATAATCTACGCTAAACTTTGGCGCGCTCACTTTTACTGCTGAATGTGAATCCTTTTACCTGTGCTTCACGGCGAAAACGCCGGTGGAAAGCTAACGAGGCTTAACAGTCTCAATTTAACCTTTTTTTTTACTCCGCCATGCACTTTTCTTGAATAAAACTCACCATCAAGAGGAAGAATTGTGATGTTTATTGAGAACTCCCCTAGACGCCGACAGAACATGTGGGCCCGTCCGGTCTTCTTCTTTCAACGAACCCAACGGCCAACGCCCAAAACAATGGCGCGTCGTAGCCACGTCGCATCGTTCAAGACGGTCAACTCCCACAGCAATCTTCTTCCATCCAGAGTTTAACGGACACAACAATATTCTGCATATGCCTCATCGTATTACGGCCAATTCCCCCGCCGCACCACCAACGTCTGAATTACTTTTTGAAAAAAAGAACTGAAAAATCTCTGCATCATCGTACAACGGCCAATTCCCCCGCCGCACCAACGTCTGTATCACTTCAGAAAAAGAACTGAAAAATCTCTGCATCAGCATACAACGGCCAATTCCCCCGCCGCACCAACGTCTGTATCACTTCAGAAAAAGAACTGAAAAATCTCTGCATCATCTTGCAACGGCCAATTCCCCCGCCTCACCAACGTCTACAATATGTACAAGAACACAAAAAAAGAGGACTTGCTCCGTACCTGTCGAGAGCTAGGACTAGATCCGCCCGACACTCCTACAATTCTACAGTTAAAAGACATGATCGAATCTACACCCGTGTTCACAAAGGACCCTGAATTTGTTAAAGACATCATCGCTACATTCGTCGAAGAACGAAAAGAACAACACCGACTTGATGAAGTTGCACGAGAGCTAGAATTAGCAACAATTCGAAATAACAACAGTGCCAATAATTTCGCACCTGCAACAGACCTTGAAAGTTACTTAAAATCTGTGAAAACACTATCGATGCCACTCCCGAAAAATCCAGAAAATTTCAATTTATTCTTTGTGTCTCTTGAGAAAGCATTTATTACTAAAAACGTGCCAGCCGAATTAAAATCAGAAATATTATTAAACATACTCGGTGAAACAGCAAACAGTATTTTACTACACATCCACCAAGATGAAATGTGTGATTACGAAAAAGTTAAAGAACTGGTCCTCAACCATTTTCAACCAAACGCGCAAGAATGCTTACAAAATTTCAGAAGAAGTCAACGTTTACCTCACGAAACCCATATCCAGTTTGCGTCACGTCTCCAAACCAGTTTTGAATACTATTGCAAAATTCGTAATGTCAGTGATTTTCAATCTTTATGTGATTTAATGGTCGCCGATAAGCTATTTAGTACACTTGACAAAGAGACCCAATCTTACATTTCTTTACGACAAAATACTACCTGGTTTAAACCCACGGAATTATCCAAAGAGATCGATACATATTTTACATCGCAGCGGAAATCATTAAGTGAAACCAACCATCGCCAACAATCGTACGATAATAAAAACAAAGCCAACCATTACCATTCCAACCGTAATAAACAAAATCGTGGATTCTATCATCGTAACAATAACAATTTTCGACCTGCCAATAACTCTGCCACTACAAATCCAAGGTCTACTCCTCCAAATGATAGCCAAGTGTGTACCATTGACACATCCGTTAATCAACATAAGTTACAATTCGCGGATATTTACATAAATAACACAAAGGTCACTGCCCTCATCGATAGCGGAGCGCAAATCAGCTGTGTTCATGAACGCTTTATTCACGATCTAACTCCGTCACTTGGAACTGTCAACTTAACAGGCGCCTTTGGTAATGAACTGGAAGCTGATCTTGTAAAAATCAACATTAGTTTACCAACCGAACGAAATAACCCAATAACAATCATTGCCGCAAAGTGTATAAATTTATGTCATGGATTCATTATCCCTCCAAACGTGTTTGAAGATCTTCTTATGAATAGACAACACACAGCCGATTCCAACACAGAAAATGAAGAGTCATCACCTTTTTCGATCAGTGGGCCACAGCGCGACCTTGGACACTCTCTTTTCTCCCAAACATCCATCAAAGAAAGCGCAAACATCCCATTTTCACTGACGTCAGAAGAAAAAGAGCAAACACCACTCTCCCCCACCCGACCTCAAGAAGAAAAAAAGAATCAATCTGTTTTGAAAACCGTTGATGATTTGCGTTACTCTCAAGAAGCAGTTAATCCGGTGATTTCTGATAGATTAAATGACGGATGCTTTTTATTTAATCTTAACGTAGCTCCTCAGGAAGTCGATATCTCCCACATTAGGAACTGTGATCTCCGCAAAAAGCTTGAAAATATGATACAATCTTATAAACCTGAGAAAACTAAAGACACTCAATTAAAAATGAGCATCATTCTGACAGATGAAAAACCAGTTGCATATCGCGCACGCAGGCTCAGTCTTCAAGAAAAAGCGATAGTTGATAAACAAATCAGCCAATGGCTAGATGATGGTGTTATTCTAGAAAAGAATTCTGACTTTGCTTCACCTTTAGTTTTAGTCAAGAAAAAGGACAATTCTACAAGAATTTGTGTAGATTTTCGTTCTGTTAATTCTAAGACAGTTAAAGAAAAATTCCCATTACCCTTAATTGAAGATATCTTTGATACATTGCAAAACGCTACAATTTTTAGTGCCCTCGATCTCAAAAATTCCTTTCATCACATTGATATTGAACATGATAGTCAGAAATATACAGGATTTGTGACACATAATTCACAGTACGTCTTCCAAAAAGTCCCATTTGGATTAACAAACTCCCCATCAGTGTTCCAGAAATACATACAAATCGTATTTAAAGACCTTTTGAAAGATAAAACCGTTGTAATATATTTAGACGATATTCTCATATTCTCGGACAATGAAACTGAAGGATTATCAAAACTTAAAAAAGTTTTTGAAGATGCATCCAGTTACGGTCTCGAATTCAATTTCAAAAAGTGTTGTTTTCTACAGCGCCAAATAACTTACCTCGACATATCATCGAGAAAGGAACAATTCGTCCGTCACCAACCAAAACAAAGGCAGTTTTAAAGTTCCCAATCTTAACAAACACGAAACACGTAAGATCATTTCTCGGTTTAACATCTTATTTCAGAAAGTTTATTCACAATTATGCCTTAATTGCAAGACCATTGAGTGACCTCTTACGCGATAACGTACCATTCACCTTCGGGCAAGAACAACAACACGCCTTTCTTACTTTAAAAGAAATTCTCTCATCGGAACCTGTATTGCATCTTTTCCAACAAGGAGCGCCCCTCCAACTACATTGCGATGCCAGCGCGAAGGGATTTGGAGCAATACTTTTGCAGATGGACCAAAACAAAAGCTTTCATCCAATACATTACATGAGTCACAAGACTACTCCCCAACAAGAGAAATATTCTAGTTACGAACTTGAAGTTTTAGCTATCGTTACTGCTCTCAAGAAGTTTCGACACTACCTAGCAGGTATTAAATTCCAAATATATACAGACTGTCAAGCGTTCCAAAAGACAATGTCAAAGAAAGATTTACCACCCCAAAATTGCCAGGTGGGCTCTCTTTCTAGAAGAATTCGATTACGAATTACTTCACAGGCCAGGAAAACAAATGCAACAGTCGATGCCCTCAGTCGCTTCCCTGTAGTGAACATCCAAGTCAACGACATGACTGACAAAATAAGAATAGCTCAAAGCCAGGACGAGTTATCCTCAACAATAAAGCTACTACTAGAAGATTCCAAGACAACAGACTACACATTAAAACAAGGTGTAATTTATAAACTGGTCAACGATCAGGAACTACTCCTCGTACCTCAAGATTTACAGAAACAAATCGTGCAATTAGAACATGAAAAAGGTCATTTTGGAATAAGTAAAACTGAAAACTTGGTAAAGCAACAGTTTTATTTCCCTAATATTCGAAAAATCGTGGAAACTGTTATTGCCAATTGTGTACAGTGCATACTTTCATCAAAAAAATTTGGAAAGAAAGAAGGGTTACTAAATCCGATCCCAAAAGGTGATTTACCACTTGATACCTACCATATTGACTTTTTAGGTCCCCTTCCTTCCACTAATAAGAATTATAATCATATATTTACTGTTGTGGATGCGTTTACAAAGTTTTTATGGATTTATCCCGTTAAATCAACTTCCGCCCATGATGCTTTGGAAAAGCTAAAAGTACAGCAAGCCGTTTTTGGAAATCCCAGTCGCATCATCTCTGACAAAGGCTCAGCGTTCACTTCACCTGCATTCCAGAAGTATTGCCAGGAAGAAAACATCGAATTGTTGACAATTACAACAGGTGTACCCCGCGGCAACGGACAGGTTGAACGGTATCACGGTACTCTCATCCCAGTCTTAACCAAACTCTCCATGGATGATCCAAATAAATGGTATAAATTCGTCCCATCAGTACAACGTATCATTAATAGCACCACTTCTTCAACAACAAAATTTACACCATTTGAACTGTTGACAGGTGTCAAAATGAAAAACAAAGATGACATAAGAATAAAAGATATCCTATATGAAGAAAACCTGCAATCAACTCTCTGCATAAAACAACAGCTGCGAGACCAAGCAAAGAAGAATATATTACAGATCCAACAGCAAAGTAAACATCAATATGACAAAAAACGGAAAGCAGCAAAGACCTACAATATTGGTGACACGATTGCAATTAAGCGAACCCAATTCGGAGGAGGAATGAAATTACGACCAAAATTCTTCGGCCCATATGAGATAGTGACAGTACTGCCCAATGACCGATATGAAGTCAAGAAGATAGGTCGCCATGAGGGTCCGAACCTTACATCATCATCAGCTGATTTAATGAAAAGTTGGAGTAACAACTGAACATTGAAGTCTTCAAAACCAATTAACTTTTAACTCTATTTTTTTTTTGTGAACAATTTCCCGAATGAAAAACTTGACTTTCTTTCCCAACCATAAACATTCCTTGAACAGTGTTTTATTATGGTTATTACAAACTGAACTGTCAACAAAGAAGATAACTTTTTTTTTATTTTTACTTTGATATTATATGCCATTATCTTTCCCTTAATATCATGTGCTATTATTTTAATATTATGCCATTATTTTTACTTTAATGTGCAAATATTTTTTTTACTTCAATATTACTTGCAGTTATTTTTACCTCCATATTATATGCAATTCTTTTTGCTTTAATATCACATGTTTAATTATTATATATTGTATGTTCATATTACATATTTTAGGTACTTTATATTTCTTTTCTTCAGAATTGTTTTATGATATATGTTTTTTTTCTCAATTTCAACTTATTCACGAGGACGTGAAGGCCAGGATGGACGAGTGTCAAGACGCCCTTGTCTAACTGCTATTGTAACTGTATAACCTATTAACTGTAACCCTTTTATCCACCCACGATGGCAGCGCCACTTGCTTTATATAATCTACGCTAAACTTTGGCGCGCTCACTTTTACTGCTGAATGTGAATCCTTTACCTGTGCTTCACGGCGAAAACGCCGGTGGAAAGCTAACGAGGCTTAACAGTCTCAATTTAACCTTTTTTTTTACTCCGCCATGCACTTTTCTTGAATAAAACTCACCATCAAGAGGAAGAATTGTGATGTTTATTGAGAACTCCCCTAGACGCCGACAGAACATATATGTAACTAAAGAAGCATAGCAACTGTTTGTAATTAAATGAAGTCAATTCTTCGAAATATTCTTGTTAACATAACTTTCCGTAATAGTTCAAGTGGAAAAATGGTAAGATTAGAATAACTTGTTAAAAATCAAATAATATTTTTTTAATGAAATCAACTTTAAAAAATTCAAACTAGAAATAATAATACCAGCTATCTCATACACTTTTTTTTGTTTCCAAATTAAAAACATAACATTCAATATGCGTCTTAATAAGTGTGGATCTGCACTTTCATGCTTTTTACCTTAATAGTGACGCTTGTCTCATTGGGTTAACACGGTAGGAAGCGTTCCTTTTTTAAGCGTCGTGCGTTATTGGCGAAAACGAACATGAACCCTGCCCTTGACCATGAATGAAAAGCAAAGGAAGTCCAACCATTTTCTGGCAGTGCAGCTATTACGCATAGGAAACGGGATTGTCACCATCTGCCACATTACATCAGCATGTGCTTAAAGCAATGATTGAAGGTTTTATCAAACTTATAATCGCATACATCCTTACAAGGGAGTTACAATGTATTTGTACAACATATAAACTGAGGGGGTACCCTAACAGCCAGGTTTGTCACAGTTACGTCGCTGCAACGTCATTTTTTGTCACTCTAGGTCACAGTCGCAATGTGACGAGTATGTGACAAAACAGTGATATCGCGTAAGTCGCCGTCACAATGTGACTGGTATGCGATATCAAAGGGATGTCACTATGCGATCTTGCAGCGACATCATATTGTGACTTGTATGTGATATCGCAGTGATGTCATCTAAATCCCAGTCAAAATGCGACATTGCTGCGATATCATCGATATCCATGTTACGTAGAAGATACGTAACAAAAGCCGACATTCAACTTCTATGTGACAAAAAGTGACTTTGTATGTGACATCACAGCCATCTTCAGTGACTTGTGTGTGATATCGCTTTTCGTCACATACTCGTCACATGGTTGTTAGGGTAGCAGTGAGACGTTCAGAGCATGGCACTGTAAAATACTGATATATACCAGCATGGGACCACGCCCATGTTTGGCTGCTGTATTAAACCGTATTCCTACTATAGCGATATTTTGACTTTTTGAATTGTTAAAAAAATATTATTTTGTGGCACTATATAATATCTTGTACCTCTGTATAAAACCTATAAGTTTCAAATCGTTTTTCGCTTCAATTTGAGTACAAACGTTCCTAATACCAGTCGGACGTGCTAATAAGGTTTTCGAGCAAATCATCTCTGCGAAAAGGGTAAGAGCCATAGAACTAATTTAGCTTTTGAAGGTGTTGTTGAGGAAAAACAAAATTGGCTACAGACTTTAAATTTGGTACTTCTTAATGTCTCAAAATGTATGATGTCGCCCTTAACGGTTGCGTTGGGTGCCTACTCAGGTGTCGGCTCGTCACTTGACTGTGGTTCGAAAATACGACGCCCGTCGCCAATATCCCTCGTGTAGCTCTAGTGCGACGATAATTCAAACTAAACTAAACTAAACTCAAAATGTATAGTGTTCTCAGTTTTAATCGGAAATCTGTTTCTTTTGTTTATGCTTATTTCAAATCAACAACAACAATTTTACCCTTTCTAATTTCATTAGGGATCATGGTGTTACCTTCGATGCAAAGCTTGATTTTTCTTATCATATTAATATAACTTTTTCTAAAGCTTATACAGTTCTTGGTTTCATTAAACGAAAACTAAAAGATTCACTAATTAGCAGGTCCTGAAAACTTTATATTTTAGCTTAATCCGTTCGAACTCAGATTATTGTTAAATAATTTGGGATCCTTACTATGACAATAAAAGTTCGATTTTTGAACAAATTCGAAAGAAGTTCCTTCGTTATTAATATTTTAAGTATTACCACACCCACACATATGCACATAGGTGTTTTCAATTAATGTTTAATACCTACTTGAGGGGATACTTTTGATGTTCCAACTCTTAAATCCCGACGTGAACTTTTTTGTGTTTTTTAATAAAGTTTTATATAATGAAATAGATTGAGTTGATATTCTTAATTCTGTTTATTTCGCTGTTCCATATAGACTTTTTAGAAATCATCGTTTATTTGTTAATGTTCTTACAAAATCAAATGTCATTGAAAATTTTATTTATATAAATTTTATAAATTACACAATAGGTTCTCCAATGTCTTTGAAATACCTGTGTTCAAATTTTTAACTGATTATATGTCTATTTATAGTATTATTTAATGTGTTTGCGCTTTTATTTTGGTGTTTTATATGACTGTGTTTTTGATTTGCACCACTGAAATTGGATTCTTTTATCTGTAGAGTATGTATTTTGAATTAACAGTACCTGTCGAAAGTCAGGATAAAGGTTTTTGAGAAAATCGCGCATAAGCAAATGATAACTGCTATATATAACTTTTTAGGTTTAAAGTTATTAAACGTTCAATGTATTGTAATAACACATGATTTGTATTATAACGTTAAATTATTATACTTTCAAATGTAATGATTCATTGAGTGGTAATGTAAAGTAGAGTAGTATTACACACCTAGTTTTTTAAAAAACGTACCATCATCTCTGTCGATGAACTATAACTATGGCATCCCTTATTAGTCATTATACTATTTAAATTATCAGAAGATATTCCACCTTCAAATGTGTTTTTTTTGTAAATTGTAATGTGATAGGGCGGATATTGTGGATTTCAAAAACAATGCATCTGGCTATCCCTGGTCAACTACACTGTAAAAAACTGCGAGGTTGCAGCAGAATCTCGGAATTTTCTAGCTGTCACCACTATTTGGAGCGTAAATTTACCAATTTTGTGGTAAAACCGTTACTTTGGAACACCACAAAAGCGGCAAAGTCACGCTTCAAATAATGGTGGTAGCTAGAAAGTTCTCCGTACCAAGCTTTTAAACTAAATAATCCTCCCTACCAGGCCCTGATCATCCCCTTACAAGGCCCGGGGCCTTGGAGTCATTATTTTTGGAGGCCATAAAACTGGCTCTAAACTTATAAATTTTGCTTCATACCTAACAATTTCGTATCATTTTACTTATCATTTACATTATCCAAAGTAATTAAAAGTAAACACAAACTCTAAAAAATTAAACACTTTGATAGATTGATGTTATTTAATTTGATGATTGACCTTACTTTAAAAGGTTTTGTTTTTCCAACTATGCATTTTTTTGTTTAAATATCAACCCGAAAAGGGTATATCAGTCCTTTATATATGAATTCCTTAAATATCAGTCCAATGTATCCTGGCCTTGGGCCTCAAACCTGTCATGGTCAGGCCCTGCTCCCTCTTATCCCTTTAAGACCTGAGCAACACAATTATGCGGTTATAAAAAAGAATGTTCAAGCTCTTGAAAAATATTGATACCGAGCAAATGACTTGTATCAGTCATTTATTTGTATAAAAAATGATGTACACTGTTAAAAATTTTAGAGATTACACAAGCAAGATTACACCGGAACCCTGGAGCTTTTTTTTAGCTGTCACCCCTATTTGGAGCCTAAATTTACCTTTTTTTTTATGGTAAAACCATGACTTTGATGCACCGCAAAAGTGGTGAATCACCGCTCCAAATCGTGGTGGCAGCTAGAAAGTTCCAGTATTCCGGTGTAATCTTGCGCCAAAAATTTTAACAGTGTACTTCCTAAGGAGTTGCTGTCATATTGATGCTGTTTAAGGTAACTTTTCGATAAAAATTTTAACATTTATTCTTAAACTTAAATCAGCGCCATCTGCTGGGGTCTTAAAGGAATACTCACGTATGTGGTTGGCGGGCAGGGTGCCGCACATCTTGTGTCCGTCGACGAGAAGGTAGTCGTACTCGCACCCCTCGCTCGACTCCACGTCGAACTGGCGGAAGGAGAGCTTCAGTCGACAGATGCGCGGACCCAGCCGCCGAACCGTGTATCGGCACTCCGCGTCGCCGGGGTAGTTGTCCGGGTGCCCCGGGCTCAGGATGCTGAACGACAGCGACGCGTACAGCCGGTCGCATGCCTTGCCGTCCGTCCGCTGCGACGGGGAGCGGGCTGAAAAGAGTGCACTCAAAAGTTACACTGGTTAAACTGAAGGTGACACTTGGCACCCCGAGGGGTGAAGGGCGGAGGGTGATTCCCAAGCCCAAGATTCATCAACCCAAGGCGATTTAAAGCCTTGGGGTCTCAAATGTGTCTTTTCACCCCGGGGTGAAAAATGGCACCATTTGTCACCTTTAGTTTTAACAGTATATAATAGATAAAATGATGTTAAAGCTGTAGCCCCTGTCAGACGTGATGCCCCTGTCCTATGATGGCGAACCGCAGGTTCGCCATCATAGACCGCGTATACACGTATACGTCTGACACCCCAGAACCTGTGAAGACTGTGATATGGAGGTCTTTTTGGTGGATATGACGGCCCAGGACCGTGGTATCCATTCGGAGTAGGTAAACTTCAAAGGAAACCTGTACTACACGGTCTTTTCGTAGCAGAAACGCATTTTTTTTTCGTTTTCAAAAACGAGTTGTAGGGTTGTTGGTTGGGGTAATTTCAAGACAGTAGCCTTTTTAGTTAATAGACACCGTTTTTTATGTGCACATTTTATTAAAATAGTTTAAATAAACTCAGATTAGAATAGATGTTTTCGTAAATACTAGCATAGAACCTTAATTAATTTCAGAAAGTCTTCCCCCCTCCCTCCAACAAAATTAAAGGCCCCTTATATATATTCAAATATATGGGCATTATCTCACAAACAAGAAATTTACAATGAGCATGCAATCCATGCAAAAAAATACAGAAGCAAACTTACTCGATCACCACCCACCCGAAACGGCCGAAGGTCATTTATCCCTCTTGACCTTGTGTATTTTTTTACCCTCGCTCCCCACCCACGCCTGGCCGTATTGCATTCCATTTCCCAGTGGGGTTAGTTTCTGCCCACATGAGAAAGTGGATGAAACAGTGTAAACTAAATCACAAGATGTATGCAAAATATTAATAAAATCTTGTATGCAACGTTTAAAATAATCTTTGCACGGGATTATAAAAAAAGATGTATATAAACTGCTCATGTGTAAAATAAAATTTTTAAAACTCCTGTAAAGTTTTAATTTAAGCACTTCTTGCATCAAGAACTATTGTATAATTACAATATTATTACTGCGTAAATGGGATAGAATAATAGGTTTAAAATAAATAGGTTTGTAACTGAAAAAAGGGACTTTCAATTAATGGGCGATTCTAAAAAAAGTGCACAATGACTATGTTCCCTCTGTTACTAATAGTAATATATATTTAAGTGTTATTTTGTAAATTTGAATATAATTCTCTATGCATACTTTTGAAATAATCGGTCAATTTTTGAAAATTAACCGTTTTACATAATATGTAGAACTAATTGTTAGTGAAGAAATTTTAAAATTATTGAACATAACTGTTTCAATTTCTGTGAAATTTTGAATTAATTTTCTTATAAATAGATTTCTATTGACCTTTTTGGGAAAAATACTAAAAACACTTTGACATACACAATGAAATTTTGAAAATATTTACAATAAAAGGCTAATTCTGTGTGTGTGTGATGTAAATATCAAATAGTAGCACAAAATACACGGAACTTTTCCACTCATCCACTCCAAAAATCCTACTAAAGGTTTAAAAAAAAACTACGGTTCACCAGCACGTCTGACAGGCCCCAACCCTCTTATGCAGGTTCTCTCCAAATTTCGGATTTCTCTTGTTTACTTAGGGAGACCGAAAACTTGAGGTTCACCATCACGTCTGACAGGGGCTTGCGTCTTCCTGTCAAAGCGGTACCAGAAAATTGCGCTCGCTATAAACCGTTGATGACCTCACACCGGCCACCGCTTTGCCAGAACGTTATGCTGACAAAAAACTGGAAATCTAACGAACCCACTACATTTCCCTCAGACTCACTTCGGAACGATTCCAATAGATTAGATTCTTATGCATTTTTCCAGTTTCACGGCTTTGCGCCAATCTTCAGCAACAGACAACAGATAAAAACGTTATGTATGAGTTACGTTTAGAAGAAAAGTCAAAATCTTATCTTAACCGATTCTAAATAAAAATAAATTTGAATTACGAACATTAAATTAATGACTCGTAAAATGACCTTTTACGACTTCTAACCAAAGCTGTTGAAAAGAAGGTCAGTAAAACAATCGGTTTAGAATGCATGATCTGTAGCAGTCATAAAACTAAATTTTTCCATCGAAGGCAAAACTGTTCGTTATCAAATTATATCTCGGGCTCTTACGATAGTAGTAAAATTGGAGCCACGCGGTAACGAAATAAATTTATTCATCTCATGATCATTGATTGTACTGTCTAGATTAAAAATTCAGGTAAAAGAGTAAATTATTAAAAAAAATTGTGAGTGAATTTCTTATGATTGTTTTATCATTAAATTAAAGTTTACCAATAGCGGCTCATATTGCCGTCCCAAGTTGAACATATTCCCTCTTTATAACAAAATAAGGAAGCTTATTTAATTATTTAAGTTTCCTGTTTTAATAATAATTTAAAGTAATTTTTAATTATGTCATACTTAATACTTAGTTATTTTTTAGTTAATAGAGAAATAAATCAAGTGTTAATTGATATAACAAAGATAAATTTGTGCAAAAAAATTTCTTTTAAATATAAATATTAAACTGAATGAATACTACAAAAACAATTTTCTAATTTATTTCAAAATCTAATTGAATGCCATGTGTTACATATAGTTTTAGGTATAGTACAAAACATATTAACCCGTTCACTAACAGTGATGGAATTTTTTTTCTCACTATGTTAAACTCGCACTTATTCCAAATAAATTTTATTAAATTCTATACGTTTTTCGATAGTTATATATTTTCTTTTGTATCGTTAGATGGAAGTGTCATGTCTTTTGAAAAATTAAATAATGTTTGTTTTCGTTAAATAAAAATATGAAAATCATGGTAAAATAAAATTAATTCTGAAACCATTTTTTTAAAAAATAAATTGGCCCTAAATTCCTTATGCTTGTATTTTAAATTTTTAAAAATTTAATTGTAACTATATTTAACAAATTAAGTTTTGAAAAAAATATTGTTTTAATTTATTAAAAAGTTATGGTTCCAATTTTTTTCCTTGACTATTATAAAAAATTAGGATTTCTCCCCTTGCTCTTTACCATTTAATTCTGTGTGGATAATGAGTCTATTTCACAAATTTTAGATTTTTAAATTCAAAAATAAAAAGTTGGGACTGAAAGGATTAATACAAATTTCAAATGAAAGAGTTTTTCGGAACATGAAGCATAGGAGTTAATGTGGATATTTAGGTTGTATGCTTTTCTTACCGGGAAATTTTTACCAAGACTAATATATGTTATTTCGTATTTCCCGTGCCAAATTCAAATCCATTTTAATTCCGGTCAAAGTCAATTTTCGAAATATTCTGTCAACCCGCTGTGTTTCCGTAACAAATTTAAATCTATTTCCCTTTCGGTCAAAGAACACTTTTCAAACACCTTCTCACTCAGAAGATAAATGAGTTGTGAGCTTATTATTTTTATATAGTATTTCATGATTCCGAAAACAGCATTGTTTCCAGTGTCACCCACACAACAAAGTACCTCAATTATAGCAACAAAATTTTATTTGGTATTTGTTGCACTATCTTTTATATATTTATTTAAAAGTATTGTTGAAAGGGGTGTTTAACACGAATTTCAATTTCCACTCAGCAAATCAATACAGACATTTAAGGGTAATTACACTGTGCTGCTAAAATATTATGACCAATTGACCAGACCTCCGTATAATATTTGACAATTTTGCTCTTAATATTGAACTAAATACTTTACCAAGTTTACATATACGTATATGTAAACTAAACAACTTACAGCACAAGCAGTTCCTCCCATACTCCTACTTCCACAATATCCAATAATATCCGAAAAACGTTATATGACCATACTTGTCTGATCACTAGATTCCATTACCGCTTCCTTAGGAAACCAAGGCTTTACGTAACTACTGTAGAACTGCAATCATCCGAATTCCAAATACGCGAATTCTAATTATACGAATCATAATGCGATTTGCAAAATAAGGATTCTGTCTACGCATGCCTTTCCCTCCAACCACCTCTGAGCAATCGGAATATATTGAAATGACAAGTCACCATTGATATATTATTGGATGTTGTCCTTTGCCAGGACGGAATCCAATTATCTTAATTATGATTTTTCGAATGGTTTTCGGTCTTTATTGTTTCGGATAGCAATGTTTAGAAACGTTAATGTAAAAATTATTTGAATTTTAAATTTTGTCCAATTAAAGAATTAAAGAACCTAATAAAAATATTAAGACATTTTAGAATAAAAATATGTTTTTTTAAAACTTTTTTAAGAGAGAATACACAATTAATAAAAATTAAAAAACTTAAAAGAGATGCACTCTATGCTCATCTCCTGAACCAGTAAATCGGTTGACACACTGATTCTAGAAATAATAATTACATGAACCTAGGACATTTGAAGCATGCCTTTATTAGTTATTTTTGTGACTACTGTGAACAGGATCAGCATCAACAACTGAAAAAGAAAACTTTTGTAGATACAGGGTGGCCCAGCGGGTAGTGTTTGAAACAAATGAAAAAATAAAAACAAATAAGAGACATGAGAATAATTTAATGACGTTTATTGAATGGACATATTGGGCAATTAATGATAAAGAGGTTCGAAGTGCCCGCCATATTTAACAAGGACAGCAGTTAGGCGGTTCTCGAATTCAACCACACTCCATTCTCCTTACCCATACCTTCCTCCTTCCTCCATACTCCTGCCATACTCCTTTTGTTTGGCCAATCCTTTTTGTGGAACTTCTCACAAAAGCTAAAAAAAGCTTCCCACAAAAAGAATTGGTCAAACAAAAGGAGTAAGGAGGAATGAGGAAGGTATTTGTAAGGAGTATGGAGTATGGTTGTATTCGAGAACCGCCTAACTGCTGTCCTTGTTAAAGATGGCGGGCACTTCGAACCTCTTTATCGTTAATTGCCCAATATGTCCATTCAATAAACGTCATTAAATTCTTCTCATGTCTCTTATTTGTTTTTATTTTTTCATTTGTTTCAAACACTAACCGCTGAGCTTTCAGTAGCTATACGCACAAGTCAAGAATGATCTCGTCGTAGTTTCAGAGAACCTGTTGAAATTGTTTCTTACCGAGAGCAGGGGAGCATGGAAGCTGTCTGTAGATAGCGTAGAACCCTTTGTCTGAAATTAATCCATCACTCTCGAACGTCACATTCACTTCTCTAGGGTATCCATAAAACGTTACAGTTCCTTGGAAAGAAATACAAATTTACATCTTTATTTGCATTGTTTGTTTTCAAAGAACATTAACAGTTTGTTGCAAAATTAGACAAAGCAAAAACTTACGTTTTTGTCCCAATAGCTGAGGCCCGCAATATTTGATGCCATTGATTTTTAAAAAGTCTGTTTCACAAAGGGCATTGTCAGCTTGGAGTCCAAACTCGAGAAATTGGAATGTTATCCTACAAAACTCCGGTTGCGCCACAAATCTGTACATGCATTTGCTGGAAGGAGGATATGTCTCTGGGAAACGCGGAGTTTGGAAGGTTCCACTGACATTATTGAATGTCAAGTCACAGTTTCCTGGAAATGGGGATAAGAAAATGAAGTAATAATATTGTTAATCAAAAAAATATTATTCTATGGTGTTATCAGTATGGAGGAACTGCTTGTGCTGTAAATTCTTGCAAATTGTTTAGTTTACATTTACGTACCTAACACTTGGTAAAGTAAAGTTTAAACTAAAAGAGTAAAAGTACTAAAGAGTAAACATAAAAGTTTAAAGTAAAGTTTTTAAACTTAGTAAGTTTAAAAACTTCAGCCTCGTCTAGATGTTTTGTGATTCCCAAGTTTAATCTACCTTCGATTATTCACAATTTTTTCTGGGGTAAATTATGTGTTAAGTTGGTGGATTATTTGTTTTTCAGACGAGGGATGGTCTTACAAATACATTTACTATGTGAACATAAGTGGATCTTTTCTAACAATTAATTTAATAGTCATCTATGATACAATTGCAATGCTTTGGAAATCTTAGGCTTCTAAGAGCAAATGGGTTGCAAAACTTGTTCAATATCTCAGTTTTAATTTCTTATGTTGGTGAAAACGACTTTGGTACCGTAACACGTATAACCAGGGCTCTGGCCATCAGTAGTTGTTTTAGCGACGAAAACGTAAAAATTAATAAATTACCAATGCTGGATGGCGGGACCACCTGGTCTGGAGAGAGAGGGGCGCAGTCCATTTGTTGGCCTCGTATGTGGAAGCCGGGACGAGTGGTGGCACCATCTGAGTGAAACTCCAACTTCAAATCTGCATCCTCGAATGGAATTATTCCTGAAGAAGACCATAAAGATAAACAGGCATAACATATTTTAGGTGCCGAGTGTAGTTTTATTTAGTAAACTTATGAAAATGACTTGTTAAATATTTATTATTATATTCATTATAGATAAAGCAGTACTCAGAACTGATGCTACAATATAACATCATAAACCTAGCTTAGGAAATCTTAGCGTGTATTTACCCAAGTACTTATTATACTTATTCTTGAAATTAGCTCGATAAAATCCAAACAGTCTCTCGTCTTGCAACTTAGATAGTCATACTAGTACACGTCACTATTACATGGGAAGTAAACCTATTGTTTTACAGGTCGAAATATTGGTCTGTGCCACAAATGACACACGAAAATACTTAAATTTATGCAGTTTAGGTAGCCTAACCCAATGAAGAACTATCATTCCTTATTTTTGAGATTCGCACGATATACCCTTCGTAGAGACTCTCTTCTTGCAACTTCAGATAGTCATACTAGCTGCTAGTTCCAAAACCCAATGTCCTGCCTAGCCACGGTGTAATAGCACCTTAAGTGCTAGTCATAGGTGCTATGATAGAGGTAATACCGCAGGTTTCTAAGAGGGTATAGATAAGACAACTTCGATTTGTCTATTAGTCAAAACTGGTATCGTCTTAAAGTAATTTTTAAGTTGGAGTTTTATAATAAAAAGGTTCCATATATACTGCCTAGGAAACGACTCATTGAAAGACTGTCATGGCTTACTCTTGAGGTTCGCTGGGTACACTCCGCACAGTCTCTCGTCCTGGAGTTTCAGGTAGTAGTACTAGCACCCGTCACTGGCCTCGACTTCGAAACCGAGGAAGGTGAGCTCCAGAGCACCCCCCCCCCCCCCCCGGTGCGCCATGGCCACGGTATAAGTGCATCTTATGTGCGAGTCGTAGTTGCTCGGGTAGTAGTCGATAAGCAGTTTTGGAAGATGGTATCGACAAGACGACCTAGATTTGTCTAACTGTATCCTACTTGGTATCTTTTTAAAGAAAAAGCTCAATCTGTCGTTTTTTAATGAGTTATAAACCCTACACTGCATGATTTTTCTGAATTAAAACTAGGATTAAATATCTTCAGATCACCAGATGACTTGGAAAATTATTAAAAAAATTCTTCGTTTATTTTTTGCCGCTCCAATGGCTAATTTAACAGAAAAGTATAAAACTAAAAATGCCCTAAAATGTGAAAAATAATAACAATGTTAAAGTACCATCACTTACTCTTGAGGTTCGCTGGATACACCCCGCACAGTCTCTCGTCCTGGAGTTTCAGGTAGTCGTACTGGCACCCGTCACTGGCCTCGACATCGAAACCGAGGAAAGTGAGCTCCAGGGCACACACCCCTGGGTGAGCCCTGGCCACGGTGTAAGTGCACCTCAAGTGCGAGTCGTAGTTGCTGGGGTAGTTGTCGCTGCGCAGCTCGAACGCAGCCGAGGCGAAGCGCTGGTCGCAGGGCTTGGAAGGGGGCGGCTGCGGCGGATCCGTGGAGGCGGAGCAGTCGACCTGGGAAACTCGTATCATAAATCCGGGCCTTGACGTGCCGGAGTCGGAGTGGAAGAGGAGCTGCTTTTCGTAGTCTTGGAAGAGGTAGGTGCCTGTGTGGAAGGAAGGGACAGTCATGGATGCTACTAGAGTTTTGTTCGGCTGTGTCCTGACTGCGACATCAAATGTCACAAAAACAACAAAACTTGGCGACTTGACAGAGTCAGCAACATGCTATTGCATCGCTTGGCGCCCTTGGCGGTCGCCAAGTTTTGTTGCATTTGTGGCATTTGATGTCGTAGTCAGGACACAGCCTTATAGTGATATAGAAAATGATCAACAACTTATAATTAGATTTTGGTGATTGGCCTTATACTAAGGATGCAGGTATTGTTTTAAAAAAAATGTAAGCATAAAAATATATCAAAATATTTGTCAAAAATGTGTCAAAAATATTACTATAATAATGCCTTATGCTCCAGGTTAGAGTGAAAAGGAATTGTAAGTAAAATCCATACATTAAATTAAAGTATACAGAATAAGCTGAATGAGTAAACAATAGTCCAAATTATACGAAGAATTCCTATAGTTTTAAGATTTTCATCTTACTTAAATTTATAAAATTAGACACAAATAATTAAATAACCCATATTTAAAATAGGACTTTCACAAAACTACATTTAAAACAATTCCCAAAATAATTAAAAAAAATTGTTGATCCTTTAATGCGAATGAATTTTGTATTTTTTTTAAGGTTTACATTTTTAATGAATGTCTGTATATGCCCCTTAAGATTCCAATGGAATTGATAGACTTACGCGTCGTGTTCTCAATGAGGCCGCATATCTTCTCGCCGTTGATGGAAAGGTAGTCGTACTCGCAGTTGCTGCTCGATTCTACGTCGAATCTCAAGAATTCCATCTCCAGTCGACACACTTCTTCGGAACTGCGGCGGATAACGTATCTAGACAACAAGCTTATGGTCAACCACATATTAACGATAGGTTTCCATTCACTTTTAGGTTTCGACGATAGGTTTCCATTAAACCCTTTTAGTTCATTAAAGACTTTTAATTAGCATCTAATAACATTCTTCATTTAGTTATGCTAAATTAACTTTTTTTCGTGTTAAAAGCGATTACATTTCATAGTTAAATTCATAGTTTTTAATGTTAAAAATAATAAGTTGTATTTTGTTTGCTGTCTACACTGTAAACCCCCCCTGTAAATTTACGAGCATTTGCCCTTCAAATTTTATGGGCAACAGCCTTATTTGATGGAAAACGGTCTGACCCACTAAATAACCGGCCTCTTAGACTGTTAGAAAATTAGGGCGATTGCCGTATTGTTACACTTTTAGCTCATCTATTTGCTATAGGAAATAATGGGCATCAGTGTTTTTTAATGGGATGTGACTGGAATATCTGCTGTCGTTCCCCTACCCGTTATTTTACAGGGATTTTTTTTAAAAACAATGTAGGAGCTGCCGACTAGTGAATTAATTGTTAAAGTTTCCAGATGACGTACTTGCAATCGAGCCCGTTGTCGTACTCCCTCGGGTGGTTGGGACTGACGAGAACGAAGCTCTTGCTGTCGAACACTTGGTCACAGGACGAGGCAGCAGAAGAGGAGGGCGTGGTGGTTGGCTGGCACTCTCTCTGCTTGAGGCTCACCTCGAAGCCCCGGTCGTTGGTGGCCGAGTCCGAGTGGAAGTGGATCACGATCTGATCGGTCTTGAAGGAGAAGATCCCTAGATACAAAGGGGGTTTGTATGGTAACGGGTTTCTGTATCATTCCAATTAGGGAAAATTTAATTTTATTTCTGGAAAGAGTGTGCGTCGGACACTTTCGTCAAAATTTTTCAAAAAATGCAGACCAGCAGTATTTACTACTTAAAGTGATTAATAAGTCGCACTTTAAAAAAGTAATGAGTTTTAGTTTAAATTAAATTTAATCTTGATTGTATTTCTTTTGAAAAAAAAATAATAACCACATTTATCTCAGAACGATTGACCAAAACATCCACTGAAAGAGTTTTATATCTGGGAGTTTAAGGGATAATGGTAACAGAAACTTATGCAAATGTATTGGGAAAACTTTTAAACTTTTTTATGAATAAATAATACAACAGCGCAAAAGTTGTCTCAAACTATTACATTACATATTTATTCTCTGAAATATAAATTAATTTTTGCAAACGATAATAATTATTGAATTTTCAAAATAAAATAAATGAAACTACCCAAATTTAGCGTGTAAATGTTTATAATAGAATTAATATGAAGTGGGCCGAGTGACAGATTCTGTTACAAACCTACTTGTTATATATTGTATTAGAGAATTTGGTAAATGAAAAATTTTGTGTTCAGAGATCCGTGAAATTACAGTAGTCGTAAAAGTACTGTAAGTGACTAGTGACGAGTACCGTTAGTGCCTAGTACCTAAGACTGTAGTGACGAAATTGTCAAACGAGTGCGATATGTGTTGCCCAAAGGCAGATGAGTTTGGATCTTATCTGTAACTAGCATACCAAATATTCTACTCCCTTTTTAATTTATTCTATCATTTAAGTAACTTGGAGTAGCATAAAATGCACTCACTCTTATTCCCCGCCGTGGTGCTCCCGCAGAACCTGTGGCCGTCCACCTCGAGGTAGTCGAACTGACAGCTCTCCCCCACTTGTATGTGCAATGAGTGTATGGTGATCTCGAGCTCGCAATGCCCTTGCCCCGCCCGCACCACCATCCACCGGCAGTCCACGCCGGCCGGATAGGGATCCGGGAAGGCCGGACTGCGCAGCGTGTCCTCCAGCGCAGTCAAGGTCCGATCGCAGTCCCAGGCCCGCTGCGCCTTGCGCTGCTGCTTCGTGGTGTTGCCGGCGGTGGCGTTGCAGTCGACCTGCTCGCCCATGATGTGGAACCCTTTGTCGCCGCGGGTGGAGTCCGTGTCGAAGTTCATGGTGATCTCGTCCGCGCTGCCGAACGAGTAGGTTCCTTTTTGGGAGATAAAAGGGGGGGGGGGATTTTGGATTAGCTAATTGTATTGTATCAGATGGATAAAGATGTATCCCTTGGTGTAAAGTTAACAAAATTTTTATTACTATTTTTTATCGAATGGATTTATTGTGTAAGTTATAATATAATCTCTATTAATTATCAGTTATATATCTATTACTAACCAATTATCTTTATAATTTAACATTAAGTTTACATTCCACATCAGTTAAACATCATTCTTTTTCATTACCAAGTATAACTCATGTATCATGTCATTTCTAGTAAAGAAACTAAGTTTTTTTAAAGACGTTATCTAAACTCTAAACTTGGTTAACTAAAGTGACATCACACTTCCAAACTCGGATAATCTAGGTGTCAGTGGCACTGATGCCAGAAAAGGATTTCAAAACTCCTACTAACATCATCCAAACCCTTAAAATTAATTAACTAAAGTGACGTCACACATCTAATCTTGTCCGCCTTCTAATTTAGGTGGCGGTGATACTCACTTGTCATCCCCCTCTCGATGGTCCCGCACAGTCTTTCTTCTGCCACTTGCAAGAAGTCGTTTTCACACACTTCTCCTTCTTGGAGGCGGAACTCGAGGACCGTGATGGTGAGGTCACACAGGTCCGGGCTCGACCTCAGCACCCTGTATCTGCAGTTCAGGTTCGGCGAGTAGGGGGACAACGGGTACCCGGGGCTCTTCAGCTCGAAAGTGGTGGTGCTGGAATAGTGTAAAAGTAACAATCGGTATTTGCTTCATGATTTGGTTTCACTTAAATGGCAAGTTGCCACCTAAATAAAGCACCTTGTCACTTTTAAATTAAAATGTTGTTAAGTAATTTGCATCCATGTAGATGGCGTTTTTAAGTGTGATATAATCAACAAAATGTGAACCGCATTATTCTAATTGGCTAGGATTTGGTGGCTTAACTTTAGTCGAACAAGTAAAATAATGAAGAAAAATACTGTAAAAAAATTAATTAATGCACTATCTGTAACACTTTTATTTGATCCAAAAATTGAATAAGGGAGTTTTACGTCTAAAGATTTACCCTGCACAAATGCGGTCTTTTAAAAAAAAAAACCTTGGTGCGATTGGTTGGCTCTATGAAGTTTAGATTTGAAGGGTCTAGTTACAAAAGAGAGGCCCAGTGGCTTAGTGGTAGTGCTTCGCATTGCCACGCCACAGGTCCGGGGATGGAATCCCGGATTGGGCGAGGTTGACCCATCCTGTCATCCCTTGAGTGGGTCGATAAAATGGGTACTAAGCATGCTTGGGAACTAAACACTGGGGGTTCCGCGTGAGGCTGACCACCTTATCGGGACATATACCTGGCACCCCAGAGCCCTAGGTCACGAAAGCTGAAATGGGCACGGCAGGCCTTGGCCCAGTAATGGGCTGTTGCGCCGAGGAGTTTAGTTTAGTTTAGTTACAAAAGAAAAAAAAACTATACCCAGCACTCGAACGCTAAATGTTAAAATATTTTTAACCTACATTAAAATCTTGTATGCAGCTTTTAAATAAACCCATTTCTCCACGTTTAATCCTTTGAGGGATACTCAAATAGATTGAATTTTAATCTTGTTTTCAGTGCATGAGATTAAAATAAAAAAATTTAGCCGAAAGTTTAATTGCTTTAGATTGTTTTAAATTTTATTTCTGCAGCGGATGATTATAAATGAGTAATTTTTTTCCGAAAACTAATTAGACCACGGACCACAGTTTTAGAGAAATTGAAAAAAAAGGTTTCAACAGCAACGGGTTTCTCCCCGAAATGCTATATTCGGTTGTTTCTCATGGCTGTGTATAAATCCCTGGATTAACAGGATTTCTTCACATAAAGTGTGTTTACACAGGATCAATTGATTAACATCAAAAAATCAATTTTGATAAAATTGTGACTAATGGAGTTTCTGAAAAAAATATTCAAATGACGTCTTCATACTAAAAACTATAAGAACTATATATTTTTTTAAACATGTGCGTTGCTGGTTAACCTGAGAGTCAAGTGACGGTTTTACATGTCTGTATCCCTCAGAGGGTTCAAAGTTTTATTTGACACGTTAGTTGCATAAATCTAATTCTTCTAAGCAAATGGAGATCGGAAAATTTGGGATTTACTAACCAAAATAAGTCCACGGACATGACACTGAGACAGCCCACGGACATGATTTGTCATAGTCTGTGGTATGTACACAAAATATTTAATTTTTAATTTTTTTTTAAACATTAGTAAATAGATAAAATATTCATTTTCTTAAATTAATTCAAGTGGAAGCATAACAGTTTCTTTCATGCGAAAATATCTACCGGGGACATGGTTTGTACGGAATGACCCATCGGTGAAACGAAGAGGACGAAGAGGTTAAGGGGTCATGAATGTCAGAAAACGAAACTATATTCCCAATGTTAACCCCTGGAGAAATTGGAAGGATTGTTTTATAACTGGCATCCACTATTTTTTTACCTATTGTTTCCGAATTTGTTGGTAAACTTTGGTATTGTTAAGCCCTACGTTTGTGTATAGCAAAAGTCTTGATATTGTTTTTGAAAATTATTTTTAGACGCTGTAAAGGCATCCATCGGTTTACTTGCCAGCTTATAAAAAAACGTTTTAATTAATTTAGAGACAATTTAAAAACGCACAAACATGGAGCTTATCAATACCTAAGCATACCAATAAGTTCGGAAACAATTGGTGAAAAAATGGTGGATGCTAGTTATGAAACAATCCCTCCAATTTCTCCATAGGTTAACATTGGGGAGGTTAGTTGTCTTTTTATGTAAATTCATGTCCTCCTAATTCTACCGAGCAAATGGCAATGTGAAAACGATGAGTCTCACTTGATGACCGAGGAGCACTTGGGGCCTCGATGCGAGCTGTGGTGCGCGCGGGTCGCAGTCCTCCTGCTGGACGTGGGCGAAGAACCCCGGACCCGACACGCTCGAGTCCGAGAAGAAAGACAGCAGCTTCTCGGTGCCGTGGAACGGGAAAGTCTCTGCGGATACAACACAAGACAGAATATTTATTAAAAAAAGCATACACAACAGATCAAGGACCCAATTATAGTGTTGATCAACAGACAAACACACTTTAAAGTAGCAAAGAAACACTGACAATGCAAAAGAATAGAACATTTAGATTTTAAAACTTTTAAAGACATGTTAAAAACATCATCTCTACACCAATACTGTTAAAGATTTTGTACAATTTGTAGAAACAAAATTTATCAATATAAATACACTTCGAAAAAAAAGTTTAAACAGGTTATGCTTTCTTAAAACTCTATTGGGTACAGACAAATGTAAGCTGCCACCAAGTATTTCACTACTATCTATCAAATTGTTACCAAAACTTTATAGAAAAATACAACACATAATAATACCCGTCTGAATTTTAAACAAGGAATTTTAAAAATACTCCGCAGATGAGATGAAGATAAATCTTGAGAACTATGAGATAAATATTGCATGATTATTAGGAGCGTTTCTCATTAAACGGTTCCGGTCATGTTTTCGATGACGCCTTATTCTCATTAAAGAGGTGGCTACAATCGTAAGTTTGGCATGGTTATCTTGGCTCCAGGCGTGTTCCGCAATTGGAAGTCACATGATATGCCTCTCTCATTCTTTTACTATAATATCTTTGGTTAAGGTAATGTTTTCGCTGTATACTTACGGTGTTGGATGATCGCAAGGGCTGGGGAGCTCAGTCGATTAGGCATTCGCCTAGCATGCGGAAGGTCCCAGGTTCGAGTCCGGGCATCGCCAAAATTGCTGCCGACCTATAAACGGCCCGTGCAGCCAAAATGTCCGACGAATAATACCCCGTGTGGAGGGAGTGCACGTTAAATATCCTTATAAAGTCCTAGCGCTGCGTACGATGTCGCCCTTAATGGTTGCGTTGGGTGCCTACTCAGGTGTCGGCACGTCACTTGACTGTGGTTCTAAAATACGACGCCCGTCGCCAATAGCCCTCGTGTTGCTCTAGTGCGACGATAATTCAAACTAAACTAATCGGATGATTGCAGTGACAATGTCAAGCCAATTGGATCGTTCTCTTGCGACGAAAGCGCAGACTGTATTAACAGTTTCATATGCGGTTTTCAATCTACATCTTAAAAGCTGCTGCTGCAGTGGCTAGGTGCGGCAGCCAATTTTTCAACACTTCAAATTCATTGTACATTGCCCTTACTTGGTTGAGGTAAAACCGTAAGTGATGTTTCCGCTTTTGTCGCATGATCCAATTGATTTGACTTGCTACTGCGATCATGTGGAAGCACGGTGAGCATTAATAGAACCGTTGATAAGTGAACAAAGAGAACACACAAGTTTCACATGGATAAGTGAGATTTTTTATAATTTGGTGATCGAGAAAAATATTGAAGCATTGTTTGGGTTATATCTATCAAAATTTATACAAGTGTGCGGGAGACGACGATTTGAAACACAGACGTAAAACATTGTTAAAATTTGCGTTTTTTAGTGTCAAATAAAGTAACGAAGCTTAGAAATTTGTTTGCTCTCAAACTGCTCACTATGTGATCCCCTAATAAGAAGCTATGTATTTTTTTTAGGAAATGATCGTCGTCCTATGATACATAATGCAAATGAAGTTTACTTATCTTAAATATAAGGAATATTAGTTTTTATTTCACCTTTTAATTGATTAGAAACACTAATTTTTTTTAAGTATCTACGATTCTTTTGAAATCCTATATGACAAATCTTAGGAGATGGATAAAGAAGACATTTAAAGATCCAGTTTAAATTGAATCAACTAATTTAAAAAAAAATAAATCAGTTTCAAAGTGTTACCTCTGTAGTATACTTTTCTAGTAAAAGTAAGACTTTTGCATCTGTATTGTGTCGAAAGTTTTACTTTCAAATGAGCCTATTCACAATTTCAAATAAATAATAGAGCAGCTAAACAGGGTGATAATCACGAATATCCTCAAAACGAACAACTTTAAAATTCGTTGTAAGTACTGAGAATTAAAAAAAAAGATACAGTTTCCAAAACGTTAAGTTTTAATTTTGTGTCTCTTTTATTTGATGCTCTGTCGTGCTTTGTTCATTGAATAATAGGCTTATTTCAGAGAGCAATTTAAAACGCAAAGTAGCTTTCTATTTCTAAATTATTTTTGTTCTACGCTTCGTTACGCTTGGTTGCTATATTCACTTTTTGCAATTGTACAACAATTAAATTTGCTTTTTCATAGTTGTAAGCTAGAATGAAGATTGTTTTTTGTTCCTTTCGAAGATATGGGAAGAACTTTTGTTGACGAAAATAAATAAATATAATCCGATTATTTTAGCTTACATGTGATAGTATACTTTTTGAAAATCTAATAATAATAACTAAAGTAACAGAGGACTGTTCTGGCAGCGGCATTTATATTATAACCCCTCATATTGAGATTTCACTAAAGCAACGTAACCCTGACACCTGTTCTGTCTTCAACGAGTTATTTGCGATCAATGTACGGCGATGTAACATAAATAATAACTTTAAAAATTTGGCGAGGTTTGAAATTTATTAGACTGCCAAAAAATCACTTCAACAGGTCCTCTGCAGACGATGAATCAAGTAAAGAGCTGATTTCTAAAAGGCGTTAAGTCAAAAATTGACTTTTTGATGGAAAATGTATAAACTCATGCTAGCTAGCTATTTTCAATAAGTAGAAGTTCTAAGCGGGGTTTGGTCATATTAGAAACAGAGGAAGAAAATCGTGTTTGTTTCTAAAAAGAAATAAGTCTTTTGTTCCAAAAGGGGATAAGTCTTTATCCTCCTCCAGCCCCTAGGAAATAACACCTAGGCCGGTTCTTAAAAATTTGAGCAGTGAAGAATAAGGATCGTCTTGTTCTGTTCATCTTTTATTTTAACGTAAACTGCGAGTTATCGTCTGCTTTTAATGACCAGTTTCTATTTGCCCTCCTACACTTGAAAATGCGGTAAACATTCCACTCCATATTCGACCACTGGACAGGAGCCCAGACAGTAACGGCGTCCGCCTTGCATGCGATAGGTCTCGTTTTCGGGTCCGGGCATCGTAAAAAAAAACAACTGCCGACCTATAATCGGCCAATGCAGCCAAAAATGTCCCATGTCCCGAATAATACCCAGTGCACGTTATTAATAGTTTTCAAAGTCCCGACGCTGCGTACGATTTCGCCCTCAAAACTTGCATTGGGTGCCTACTCAGGTGTTGGCTCGTCACTTAACTGTGGCTCTAAATTAAGACACCCATGGCCAATAGCCCTCGTGTATAGCTCTAGTGCGAAGAAATTTCAAACTAACCCTAACCCATACAACTGGATACGAATAGCTATCCTACGTTAAATTTCCAACTTCGCCAAAAGGCGCCAATGCCAGAATGCTATCGGCCATTGTATCATAGCTGTACCATATTGCCAGTATCATAAACATAAAGAACATACGCTATACGTAGAAAGAATTTACATTTCTTAGAAGTATTCATCAGATCTAGAATAGTTATTGCCTTTAGTGTCATGAGACATTGTAAAAATATCTTCATTTCTTACCATTTGTAAACGTCAATTAAATTAAATTCGATTACAAAAAAAATCAAAAAATTTAAATTAAAAAAATAAAATAATGATGTTCAAATAACTATCCTACAAATTAAACTCACGTGCTCTTACGTGTTTATACTTAATTTTCGTTCACGCTGAACGCGCTGAAATTTCATTTAAATTGAAATACAAAGTATAAGAAATCTGCTCACATTTTGCACTCCTACACCCATTCGGGTTCAAATTTCAAAAAATCGTTTCTTGAATGACGCCTACTATACAAAAAGGATATTTTCCAAAAATTTGATAGCTGTACCTCCAGTAGTTTTGGCTGGGCGTTGATACGTGAGTGACTGAGTCAGTTAGAATTGAGTTTTGTTCCAAAAGGGGTTATCTTTTCTTTTTCTTTTTTTATTTCTAAATAACTATATTAGCAGGATTTTTTAATCATATAATTTAGTGCTACTATCATCCATAGATAACTGGGGAAAATTATCTTTCCCTTAAAATAAATAATAAATATTTTATAACAAAATCGTGATTTCTGAAAAATAAAAAAAATTGACTTAACGCCTTTTGGAAATCAGCTCTTCAAGTATTGGAGACTGGCGAGGCCATAAGGGGGGCCATCAGGGAGACTTGGCCCACCTTTACATTTTAGTATTTAAAAATATTTTAGCATTTTCTCAATAGATGGTACTCAAAGCTACTGTTGTCAGCCCCAAAAGTAAACAATTAAGAAATAATTTGTAAGAATTTTTCAGAAAAACCAATTCAATTAAGTTTAAGTTTATGGTATTTTTTAAATACTGTTATATTAAGGTTTTATTTTAGCTATAAAGTTTGTGCAGTGAAGTAGGCTTCAAAGCACCATGTGCCATTCTTTACGAAATGTCTAGTTGGGGAGGGTTGGCCACTCTATGTAAGGGAGGGTTGGCCACTGGACCAAAGCTCCCTAAGTGAACTAGTTATGAAAATCTATACATAGTGTTTATCAAATACACGGTTAATAATAACGTATGATTATAACTTTATGAAGGTAATAGATTGATTATTGGTATTTGTACTTGTTTAGAATAAAACGAAAACCTCAACTAAATCAAACTTATCATTTATGACCAAATATCAAACTTTTTCTGAAAAAACTATATAAGTTATTAATTCAAGTATAATAATACTCCAGATTAATATTAAGATGATATCAGATTTTTTCTTTATAGGGGGAGGGGGGACAAACGAGTAGCTTTGAAAGTGCGCTTTGACTTTAACTTTTACAGTTTGTGCCGTTAAAATAAAAAATTTTCAAACTGAGGCTTATATCTTGTGCATTTTAATGTGTGTACAAACTGAATAAAATATATTTAACATAAATATAAAAATTATTTGTTATGGACAATATTAGAATTTTTAATTCATACAATACTAGAAAAATGTATTACTCTAAATATTACGGTAAACATGAATTTTAAATGAGTTCCAGAGTGTTGAATTATAATATAATTTTTTTTACATTTAATGCTAACAAAATTAATTTGAAATATTTATTATTTTGCCCTTTAAAATTAGGCATTTTTGCATGGGCCAAGTCTCCCTTAATAAGGGAGACTTGGCCAAGTTTCTAAGTTTTAAAAAACAATATATTTCAAAAAAGAAAAATGCATTATTTATATTATCACTATTATATACTTGTTGCCAATAAAATTTCCTTTAATATGTGCTATCATATGAAATTTGTAGTGTAAAAATAAATTTTATAAAAATAAAATTCTGAAACTATGGCCAAGGCTCCCCAGTCTCCAATAAATCTACTCTGCTCAAAACTAAGAATGATTTCTCAGAACCCCGAAGTCCATCTCTAATGGGTTCCGTTACATGTAAACATTAGTATAAGGAAGTGGATAGATTGGCCAAAGAGGGCAGTGAAGACTTTGAAATGAATTTTTTTTTGCATCGAACAAAAGTAGAAGAAAATATCCTTGTGTGTTTAAGGCATTTCGGCCAAAGAGTTCTATAGTAGGGTAAAGGAACGACTAGTACTGAACTGCCATCGGCAGCCATGGCTCACTACGGAGCCCGAATAGAGTCGCAAAAGTTCTAGTTAATTTATAATTTTGATACTGAGAAAGGAAGTACACCCAGGGGAAAGGCGGGAATCGAACCCGCGACCTGTTACAGCGCGCGGATTGCTAGCGTTATGGCCTGCGATCCAAACCACTTGGCCATCGGGCCTCACATGCCACCCTATATTGTCTCCGTGTTGGTCCATGGTGCTGTTGCCAGGTTCAGTCTCTACCCTACTATATAACTCTTTGATTTCGGCATAAATTTTATCGCCCAATGCTTTAAAATTACATGACGGACAACCAAAGATGCTTTTTTTCTGGTTTCTGCAAAATATAGCTATTGCCCTTCTACTCCAATTCCTTCTATGTTTATAACATATCGATTTGATTGTCTACGATTTTGACGTGTCGCTCTGGAGAGTGATGTTAGTTCTCACCGGTGGTGGCGTCCTCTAGCTTCCCGCAGAACTTCTTCCCGTCGACGGCGAAGTAGTCGCTCTTGCAGTTCACGCTCTCCTCCACGTGGAAGGAGGCGAAGGTGAGCCGGATGGCGCACACCCGCTCCCCGGACCTCAGGATCCGGTAGGTGCAGTTGGAGTGGTCGCTGTAGTTGGCCGGGTAGTCCGGGCTGCGGAGGAAGAACTCTTTCTCGTCGAAAGTGCGGCTGCACGAGAAGCCTGGCCAGGGGAGAAGATAGGTATTAGTAGGTTGATATACTTGGGGTTTGTGTGCAGAGACCCGCGTCTAAACCTTCGTCAAGTAAGACAGTCTCACAGACGGAAATTTTTACTGACACAAGAGAGAGAAAGTATATCCAGGGCGAAGGAGGGAATCGAACCTGCACCCGGTACAGTGCGCAGACTGTTAGAGTAATGGTATGCGATCTAGCTCACCCGGGCCCCTGGTTGGAAGGAGGGAGGGGGTATATTCTAAGGTCCCGGCTTGCTTGACGTACAAAGCCAGAGAAGCTCTTGCAAACACGTGCGTGGACGGAAAATTTGACGTCACTCTTCCAAGTGCCGAAGATGAAGAAACCCTTAAAATGAAGTCCGTTGTAAACGAGTGGCACCGAAAAGGATTCGAGATCGTGTTTCTTTTATCTTCGGAATATTGACATCAAACTTGCCGTCCATGCATGTGTAATGGGGATGGCCTCGTACGTTGGGCAAGTCGTGTAGTAAGGTTCGTATCATATACAATGATTCCGGAAATGTTCCTCGTACTAACGGTGCCGGATGCTCACAGTGGCACTGCAAGGGCGAAGGAGACCGAATGACAGCGGGTCTCCGAACCAAAATGCCTCTGAGTTAATCCAATGAAAAAAAAATGATTTTCTAAGCCACATTTCTCCAGTTGTATTAAATATACATATTTACAAAAGTTTTTTTTTCATATAATAAATGTATCCTTACAGGTTTCCATAATCTCACTTTTTGAAATGGGTTCAAATATTTTGTGTGCAATTATTTATTGAACATTAAAAAAATGTATTCGAACTCATTTCAAAAAGTGGGATTATAGGGACCTGTAAGTCAGCATCTTTCAAAAACCGCCCGTTATTTGAAAAGCAGCCAGAGAAATGTGGCTTAGAAAATAGTTTTTTTTCCATTGGATTAACACACAGTCACTTTGGTTTGCAGACCCCTCATTCGCCCGAAGTCAATCTTTCACATGAAAACTGTACGAACGGGTTTATTGAAAGTTTTGAATGCAGCAGTCACAATGTTAAACGAAGTTTCAGTGGCAATTTTCACGAAAGCTAATTTTTCAGCACTTCAAATTCCCCTAGCATTGCCACTACTTTATTGAAAATCGTATATATAGAAGCTTATATGTATATCTTCCATTGCATGTGAAAATTCCAAATGACTTGACACAGCCACGGCGATCATCCGCGGCGAATAGTACTGACATTGTTGACTGTAAAACGAGCCTAACATTTGATGAAAATGTAAACTGGTTATTAAAACAAGAAGTTCATAAAGAACTAAAATAGCCTACTTTCCTGTTACTTAAATACTTACTGAAGTTCTAATGGGAAAAAAAACTAGGTTCCTAAAGTAAATATCATCCACAGCCGTTTCTACACTAGATTTATACACATTAGAAAAAAAAAATCGAAACTCAGCACCCAGCTATAATTTAAACTTCTAAAAGCCAAAATCAACTATTTTTTCTTAATATTCTTTCGCAAATTAATTAAATATTATTTATCATCTGCTCGTGATTTATTTGTAGTTCGAAGAATAATTAAATATTTATTAATAACAAAAGTAATGAAACTACTCCGAACTGCATTAAAAAATAAGAAATGTAAATTAAAACTAAGCATAATTGCATGCAAAAGTATGCCTTACCGCTTTCTTGGTAGATAATTAATGAATAATCAAAGAATCAAATTGTGCTACATTTTGGGCGTCATTCCAAACTGATTCATGAAAATATTATTTTGTTTCAAATATGTTTAAATAAATAAAGTTTCTCATGCCATTGTTGATTTGGCAACAGTGATTTAAATGACTCAAAATTGAATTTCAATGCTAATTCAATGGGAAATTCGCCGAAAGATAGTAGATTTATGTCCGTCCGGACGTACAGACAGACGGACAAAAAGTATGAAAGTTGGGTATCTGAGGTCATAGCTTTCTAACAAAAAAAGAATTTTTAAGATCCGAGGGATAGAACCGATTTTGGAAGAGGGATACGGACAGACGGACAGACAGACGGAAAGACAGACAAACATACGAACAGACAGACAGATGGACATCAACCGCATTTCAATACCTACAGTGATTTAAATGACTCAAAATTGAATTTCAATGCTAATTCAATGGGAAATTCGCCGACAGATAGTAGTTTATGTCCGTCCGGACGTACAGACAGACGGACAAAAAGTATGAAAGTTGGGTATCTGAGGTCATAGCTTTCTAACAAAAAAAGAATTTTTAAGATCCGATGGATAGAACCGATTTTGGAAGGGGGGTACGGACGGACAGACGGACATCGACCGCATGTCAATACCTACTTTTTCATTTTTTTAATTCTTTCGAATTAAAAAAAGAAAAGTAGGCTAATAATTCACTGGTAAAAATTACCATGGTAAGAAACCCATAAGTTGAAAACTAGTTCTAGGTGTAATAGATCTGTTTAGAGGATGTTTTATTTACGGTTGTAGGTTAAATAAAACAAATAACACATTAGAAAATCTATAGAATGCGTCAGTATGCCATTCATATAGCTTTCAAGAGAATATATCTAAATTGGAAATGGAATGTGTGTATCATTTGAAATTTATTTATATGATGCAGATAAAGATATTGTTTCGAAATTTTCCGGGTTCTTTAATTACCACGACACAGTTCACACGAACAACAATTCACTTTATTTCATCCCATAAAGATTCTCTCACTAACAAGGTTGTCAGTTAACAACTCTATAGCAACAGGAAATTCTACTTTCTCCATTAGAAAACAACCACACAGTAGAGCTACGTTCAAACTCTTCACTTCAGCAGGAGAGACACTCCAATAACACACTAGCTCAAGCCGTGCCGTTTTTATAAACGTTGGCGATTTTTCTGGAAAATTCCAGCGACGTTACGTATATCCTGTTACGTAATGACCAAAACGTCTCGAAACTTCAAGAACAGGATAGGACGTAATGTTGCCAATTTGTAGCCAAGATTGCCAACCTCGCCAAATTGTCGCCAACCGGCGCCAATGGCGCAATCGTAACTTCCAGTACGGTCTTGGCATGTACTGCGACTGATGCCATTAATGCAGATAAAAATACAATAAACTGAAGTTATTTACAATATTTACAAAAGATATTTACAATATTTACAAAAGATATTTACAATATTTACAAAAATCGTAACAATATGTAGTAAAACTTGACGTTATAACTAAATATTGTCAATAAAAAAAATAAAAAGTAGACGTATCAGTATTTACCACGATGATTTTTCTACAAATTTCGTATCCACCTGTTGAAGTGTTTACAATTTTGTAAAGCTTTATTCTATAGAGATTTCTAAGGATGCAATCGAATTTTTTTATGTTTTCGATCAGTTGTAAGTCAATGAAGTTTAAATTGCATTTTAAAAGGTTCCTTAATTTAAAAAATGCATATTTTCTCTTAATTTAATGCTTACAAGCCGTAAACTGTGTACAATTTCAAAATAGAAATATTTCAAACATATGTACCAGTTAAAAATCAATTCAGTAACAATCTTCTAATGTTTTTATGAGTTCGGATTAAGAGATTAATTCCACCCCCTTTTGTTCTTACCGGTAGCATCTGGATTACACGTCGTGATCTGTCGAACTCTGATATCGAATCCCGATCTGGTGTTCTGTTTGTCGCTGACGAACCTGATCGTAGTCTCGTTCTCGGAGAACATGAAGACACCTGAAATGGAACATCCCTCATTGTTGCATGAAAGGTCGAATAAAGACACACTTGGAATACATTAATCGGTTCAGTTCAGTGCTTATCTCGGCGTGAAAGCATTCCAATTAGTTTGGCTTTCATTTTCGAACTCAAATTATATCTGTTTGGTTTTTTAGATTGGAGATTAAGAAGTCATGGATTTGATAAAGAATGAACAATATTTGATTTAAATATAATCTTTGTCTTCATGCAGTTTTATAATTAAGCGATGGTAATTTAATTCTTTAAGATAGTTTTTCTGGAAAAACTCATTGTGATGCAAATGGTGACTTAATATAATCTGTTCTGCGACGATAAATCTAAGTTATAAATTTTTAATGTAATCGGAAAGAGTTTGCATTTTATTCTGAAACAACTTATAGTATAGTTGAGTGTATAGGAATTTTTTTAATAGAAAAAAGTCAAAAGATCAAAAATGTAAGACTTTGAACTATAAAATCACGTTTAAATACCAAGTTGATATTTATTATATTTAAGTAAGTATTTATAACCTTTGCAAGCATATTTTGACTTAAACGTTGTTCTATTTAGTGGTGATTTTTAACATACGAAACCAAAAATGTTTATATTATACTAAAATAGAAACTGTGATGCTTGCAAAAGGTTTATATAGATCTTAGAGTATGGGATACTTTGTCTTCATGCTAATTTAAATAAGCGATGAATTTAATTCTTAAATAGCTTTGGAAAAATCATGTGATGCAAATGTGACTTTATAATTGTTTGACATAAATCAAGTGTATAATTTTTAATTAATCGGAAAGAGTTTGCATTTTATTGTAAATAGACTTAAGTATATTAGTGTATAGGAATTTTTTAATAAAAAGTCAAGTCAAAATGTAAGACTGACTATAAAATGTTTAAAACATTGATATTTATTATATTTAAGTGATTTAAACTTTGAAGCATATTTTTTAAAGTTGTTCTATAGTGGTGATTTTTAACATACGAAACAATGAAAGTATTATACTAAAATGACAAGTGTGTTGCAAAAGGTTTAAGATCTTAATATGGTTTTAAATGTAAAAGAAATGCGATATTTTATAATTAAAAAGATATGCGATACTTTTAAATGTTTAAAAAGACTTTGAGGCATTTTAATTGCTGACATAAACAACGTGATGCTTTTAAATGTTGAAATGGACAAAGCGATACTTCAAAATAATGAAAAACACTTTAAAGAGTTAAAATAGACTAAGTGATACTTTTAAATGTTAAAACGAACAATGTGATACTCTTAAATGCTAAAATGGACAAAGTAACTCTTTTAAGTGTTGAAATAGACAACGTGACATCTTAAACTGTTAAAATAGGCAATGCGATATTTTTTAATGTAAAATAGATAATTTTTTACTCTTATAAATGAATAAATAGACAATGTGACACTCTTAAATGTTGAAAGAGACAATGTGATACTTAAATAATAAAATGGTCAACGTGACACTTTAAACTGTAAATAAAAGGATTAATTTGATACTTTAAAATGCTGAAATATTTAAAACAAGCTTTTAAATGAAAAAATAGATAACTCTTAAATGTCGAAATACGCCAAATCACGCTTTTAAATGTCGAAATACATACACCGACGAATAGTCATGTTAAAATAGGCAATATAATACTTTTAGATGTTAAAAAGATATTGCAATACCTTATAATGATCAAATAGACTATACGATACTTTTAAATGTTGAAATCGTTAAGGCGATACTTTTAAATAATAAAATAGACAACGTGACACACTTTAAACTGTTAAAATAGACAATGGGACACTTTTTAATGTTAAACTATGTAACTTTATGCTTTTAAATGATAAAATAGTAAATGGGAAACTTTTTAATGTTAAACTAGAATCTAGATAACGTTATGCTCTTAAATGCTAAAATAGACAAAGTGACACTTTTAAATGTTCACAAAAGAACCCAACGTGACAATTTAAAATGATAAAATAGACAATGTAAATATTTAATTACTCGTTAATGTTAAAATAGAGGCAATGTGTATAACTCACGGACAGAGCCGTCGCGTATCTTTCCGCAGACCCGCGTCCCGTCGACCTGCAGGTAGTCGTAGGCGCAGTCGTCGCTGGGCTCCAGATCGAAGCTCTGGAAGGTGAGCTCGAGCCCGCACACCCCCGGCGAGCGCCGAGCCACGCGCCACGAGCACAGCGAGCCGGAAGGGTACTGCACCGGGTACCCGGGGCTCTTCAGAGAGAACTCGCCCGAGCTCAGAAGGCCGCCGCACGGGACACCTGGAAAAGAGGTAATGCTTTTTAAACAGAATTTTTATCTTAATATTCTAATTTATGATAGATTTTTTAATAAAAAAAATCTTATTAAAGGGGAATGAGCCTACTGGACCAAAGTGTCTCAGTGTTAATCCGATGGGAAAAAAATATTTTCTGAGCCACATTTCTCCGGCTGCATTAAATATTTTTACAAACGGGTTCTTTTATGTATTAAATGTTCCTTACAGGCCCCGACAAACCCATTTTTTGACATGGGTTCGAATATTTTTTTTTAAATTTTCAATAAATAATTTTACACATAATATTCGAATCGATTTCAAAAAGTGGGATTGTCGGGATCTGTAAGTTATCGACATTTGATTCATCATTAAAAAAAAACGTTTGTAAAAATATTCAGTACAGCCGGAGAAATGTGGCTTAGAAAATATATTTCTCCATTGGATTAACACTGAGACACTTTGGTTTGGAGATCTGTGGTCGAGCGGGCTAATTCGTTTAAAAAGAAATTAAAAATAAGCTGTAATTTCCTACATCAAATTCATAAAGTGATGCAATTTGATCCACGCCTTATCCATTGTGCTCCGTGCTGAGCGCAATGGATAAAATTGCCGACCTTCCATAGAGAAGAATATCAACCACATTTTTTAAATAAAGATTTATCTTAAGAGAACTCTCCTATCTCTTTGCAAAATATGTGTAAGTCAGTTTATAGAGTTGATTAATTTTGTATTAAACACTCCTGGAAATATATTTGAAAAAAATTACGAAATAAAAATCCCAATCCAATGTGGGGCTGGAGATGTTAAAACGTTCGCCTTGCATGCGAAAGATCCTAAGTTCAAGTCCGGGCATTTCCAAAATAACTGGAACTGCCGACCTATGTAAACGGTCTGTGCAGCTAAAAAGTCCGACGAATAATACCCCGTGTATAGGGAGTGCACGTTAAATATGCTCTAAAGTCCCGACGCTTTTGCGTACGATGTCGCCCTTAAAAAGGTGCGTTGGATGCCTACTTAGGTGTCAGCGCTTTACTTGATTGTGGTTCAATATTATGATGCCCATCGCCAATAGACCTCGAGTAGATCTAGTGTGACGATACTTCAACCTAAACCAAATCCAATGCGCTCCCCCTGCCCTACATTTTCCACCTTCGTTAGTAAATTGCAAAGTATGGAAACGTTCCTTTTCTATTCCTCTTAATAGATTGCTTTTCATTCAAGTATCACTTACACCATAATTATTTCCAAACTAAACCACCTTTTCATGCAGAATCATGAAACAGCGATATTAAATTGTTTCGCCACATCCATTTTATGAATATGATGTCTTTATTAATCAGATAATAAAAGAAGGGGGAAGCGGAGCTAGTACAAAATGTCGACCATCTAAACGGCAACTGTTACAACTCCTTTACAATGCTAGAGAGAGTTGCTTTCATAAGCGGGTGACGCAAATGTTTTGCGGCGACGAAACAAATAAACAACACAAACCGGCGTCAACAATGGATTAGCGACAATGGGCTGAGATTGCGAATCTCCGTGAACAAAGGAATGTGGAAGTTTTTTTTCGGAGAATTGATGAACATTTCATTACTGGATTTAATGGAACGGTGAGAGGATCGGTTAAACAAAGAACATCTTGTTATTTAATCCTCGTTCTTCGAAATGAGGAGAAATCGTGAGTTTTTTTTGTGAATCTTTAGAAGTCGGAGTTGAGTTGAATTCACTAGAGCTACACGAGGGATATTGAGAGAGAGAGAGAGAGAGAGAGAGAGAGAAGGGGGGGGGGGGCTTGGGCGGTAGTAATTTAGAAACATAGTCAAGTGATGAGTCGACACCTGAGTGGAATTCCAAACGCAACTTAAAAGGGCGACTTTGTAAGCGGACTTTTGAACATATTTAACGTCCACTCGTACTACACGGGGTATTATTTTTCGGACTCTTTCTGACTGCATAGACCGTTTATAGGTAGGCAGTTATTTTGGCAATGCCCGGACACGAATTTAGGACCTGTTACCAAGTTAAGCGCCGTACCGACTGGGTTCCCCAGCTTTTTTACACTTCGGAACTTTGACTATAGTTTCTTTAGCTCGTAAAAAGCATCTATTTTAACTTAGACTTTCCATCACCATTTAGAAAGTTAACTATATCGATTAAGAAAGAACTCAAGGGGTTTATTCTTTTTGTACTGAAGGCGTCCAAGCGATTTTCGAAGTTCGAATGTAAACGGGTGGAGGAGGGACAAACGTGATTTCCAATTAGGAATAACATCGCGCCTTGTTGTAAGCATAGGATTTATGGCAATTTTCAATCGAGCAGACTGAAATTTTTTTTTCTTACAAAGCAATTCCAGCAGACTGAAAATTAGAACGAAAAAGCACTTAAGTTTCATATGTAGTACTGCAATTTGAATATTATTATATGATTTCTTTTTATTTATTTGGTTAAGTTTATTCCACTCGATTCTAATATTCTTTTCGAATTTGATTTAATTTTATAGATCGCCGTTTATTCTTGATGTTTACAAATACGAAAAAATGGAAATATTAAGGAAATTTTTTGTAAAAATGTGGAGTCTTTCATTTAAAAAAAGTAGCTCATTGATTCAGTCGGATATACAAATAAAAAAAATACTGACAGCCTGGGCAGGATACTTATAATATCTTAATGCGGTGCTGACCAGTGAGGAAAGTTATCGATTGACAGTTTTTCGATAGTAAGTTTGATCGACCGTTCGATAGTAAGTTTGCATAATAGAAAAGTCACAGTTATTAAGGGATATAAAGCTAGTATGCAAGCTAGTATGGTTTAAAGGGCTAAGTAAGGGTACTGACCAGTGCAAAAGGGGAATCGATTGACATAAGGTAAAATTTTTTTATAATATAAAAGCCACCGTTATTAAGTATACACCCGTGCAACTCCGGGTATATAAAGGGTATCCGGGCAACTCCGGGTATATTTATTAAATATTTAAAATGTCTGCCAACTTCTTTTGTGAGTAGAATCACGATAAAACAAATATTTGTACTAATTAATGTAATTGGAATGCCCCTTTTAATTTGATTAATACTATTTTAAAACATTTTAATGTAAACTATTCTTTGAATTATAATTACTACTTGAAAAATATCTGTGTGTGTGTGATATCAATATAAAATATCCTAATATCTCATTATTTTTTTCATTGATCTATTTATTAGATTTATTTCACATAATCAAGTTTTTTAATGAATGAATAAGTTGTAGCAAATTTAAAGAAAACCAAAAAATATAGATGTATTCTTCTAAAAATTGAATATGACTTGGCTAAAATAATAAGAATAAACAATTCTGTAAAAAAAAAAAAACTTTAAAAATTGTTTTTAAAAAATAACCGAAGAAATAAATAACTGTTTGAAGAATATTAATTGAAGAGAAAGACCATTTCCCAGAACCTAATTTGAATATTCCGGTCAAAGTCGAGTTCAGTATAAAACGATACAATGAGAAAAGAACATATTTATCTTTAATATCAAAAACGAAATTGAAAAAGGTCAGATATGGCAAGAAAGAATTTTTTCCCATCTATTTTGAAATACGTATACAATGAATAGCTAGGATACCATAACCAACAAGTGTAACTACAATGTGCTTTTAAAAAAGATTTATGGTCAGGGTTACGCAGTTGCAGATGGATATTTAGATTTAAAAAAGTTTTTATATTTCATAAAAACTATTATCATACCGTTTCTGGCATCTAAATGGATTTTAAAAAGAAAACAACTGAAGAAATGGGTAAAATATTCTATTTTTATCTATCATCAAAGGTTTTTCTTCTTCAAAATTTCAATTTGTAGTCAGTCCTTAATTAAACTTTTGAAAAAAATATATAAAATCTTTGTTGCGAAATTAAAGACAATATTTGTTTCGGTTATTTCAATTCACAACCTTCCTTCTCACCCCGTCAAAATTGACATATTTTCATTTTGAATATTAAAATGTTATTCTTTTTGCGTGCGAATTTTAACATTAAAATCTAGAATCAGAAAAAGTAATAAGAATCATTGCAAAAAGTTTGATAATGCACTTAGAATTACACTAACTTGCGTTGAACGAAGTATATAAGTGAGCTTGTTTCCTCTCCAAATGTTTTTTTGTGTCGAGTGACCGGGTTTTAAAAATAATCTGGCGTTTATTGGAATAGTTATAGTTTTAGAAAACGAGCTGCAAGCAGATAACACAAAGCATAGTTTTTGATGTTTTATAAATTGTAACAAACATTTAAAAGAAATATTTATGGCTTTTTCTTATGAACTAATGTTCATAAGTCTTACACAGTTCAAATTTTAAAAAAAAGTCGTTGGAGGTGCGGGGGATCGAACCCCGGGCCTTTCACATGCAAAGCGAACGCTCTACCACTGAGCTACACCCCCAGATACTTAGACTTGTGGTTTAGCACTCAAGTTATTATATCTCGAACACCTGATTACACAGCAGTTGATTTTATTCGGGTCACAGGAGTGATTGAAAGTAGAAAAGTTTTCCCAAAACACTTTCGCTCTTTTTACTAATTTTGGTGTTCAAAATAGTATCTATATATATTTGCTGCATATACTACTGCTATACATTTAAACTAAATACACAAAGGATAATGAACAAAAATCATGCCCCCCCCCCTCCCACTTGTTTAGTTTCCAAGCTAGCTTGATGGATTTTCATTTTATCGATCGACTGAAGTGATAAGGCTAAAACATATTTACAATCGTCTTATAATATACTAGCAAATATATACCCTATCTTCGCACGAACTAAAAGAATATCAAATCGATCCAAGTATATGTGTCATTTAATTTGCTATAGGATAATAAGCTTTGCCTTTGTTACCGTTCATTATAAAGAATAAAATCCCGTTACTTATATTGCTTTAAAATTCCAAAATAAAAATACATCACTATAAAATACACATCCTCATATCACAAAAATCTTCCTCAATATGAACTTACTGTCATCGCAATTTTTCTGATAAATTCAAAATAAAACCATAATTGCATAACAATGTTATTCCACGTCAAAACATCCATTCTGGTTTTAAAAAAAACAAAAAAAAAAAAAAAAAACATTTAGCTCATTGGCACGTTCAATTACTTTTAAAATCATTAATTTAGTTTCTGAAGGTAATGGCAAGAAAATAAAAGCCATTTCCATTTTAATTAATTTTTGTGTTCATTTTAATTTCTTCTGTCGAATGGCAACACGAAAGGGAAAAAATGATCGGATTTGAGCGAAAGTGTTGTATTTTTTCAGAAAATTCGTATTTTCTCTAAAAATGGAACAAATATGAAAAAACTAAGCCTCAGGTGCACAGGTTGGTATTGAAGGGAATCTATCTTAAAAATTTCGAATTTCTGAGGGCAGTATAAGTAGGTCTTTTACGATTCACAGACATACAGACACACAAACAGACTCTTTCTTTTATTATTATAGATATCCTTAACTGCTTATCATTTAGCTGCTAAATAAAATATATTGACCTATCATTGTATTCTGAGTTGTAATCATGCAGGCTTTAAGCGCGGATATTAAGATGAAACCGTGGCTTTGAATTTCAATACTTCAGATTCAGTGTCTTAAAAATGAAGCTATATATTGGGTGTGACTTAAATTTTATCCAATACAAAATACTGAACCATATTTGTTTGACCTTAATAGTTATTTTTCTTATAAGCAATTTTATAAGCACAGTGAAAAAAATAAAAAACATTCCTTCTCCCAAAAATGGAAGGACTTTTTGACATGGAGAATTCTTTATTTTGTATCCCAAATGAACACACACAGGTACTCCAGTTGACTAGTTATTTCTGTTTTAAATTCAACTGAATCTAACAGTTTAAAGTAATTTTAAAAAGATTTACATAGGTTCTCTTATCTTATTTCAAAATATTTTTAGTGTAATTTTAAACTTTGGATTCTTGGTAAAACATTATCTTGACATGAACCGCCCTTTTGTATTTCCTTTAATGTGCTGCCTCTCTCTTTTCAGGGCAAAAACAAGACCAGACTGCAGTAGAAGGACAACCCGCCTTTTACCCTGACGGAAATCACCTTTAAATGTCGATTACCAAAATGGAACTGATTTTCTTTTAATTTTTAGATTTAACTGTGAATTAGAATTTTTTGGAGATCGAGATATTATGGAATCAATTTCAACAAATTGAAACAGAGCAAATAATATAATTTTTGTATCGAATAATGTAAAAAAAAGTATATATTTTTACGAGAAAAATCCCCCAATGAATTTCTCACAAGGAAGTAAAATATTGGCCACCATTAAAGATGATATTGCACCGGGCGATAAAAAGTGATACAACTCCCATTTTCAACTACATGAGTTATAATTCATCTGAATTCGACTAAATCGATTGCTCTAATCCTAAAATATCCACCTGTGTGCAAAAGAGCACTTCTTCTTAGCTGGCATTACAGCCTTATGCAGGTCTCCGCCACAACAGCTCTCTACCTGTCCCGCTTCGAAGCCAAACATACCAGTTCTTCATTCTGCAAACGAGCACTAAAATACACAACTACGCAAATTTTTGAAAACACACGAACAAAAGGGGTGGAGTGACCTGGAGGGTAAAAACGTCTTAGCAAGGAGGATGACTTCGCTGGTCCTGTCATCGACCACGTCACTTGACCGTGGCTCTTAATTACGAGGTGTTCATGGAGCTAAGTTGGACTTCCTCCCTTAGGAGCTCATGGGAACCTTTTTTGCTGTCTTCGACAGCCTCACAACTGCCATCGGGGCCGTAGTGAGCCTAGTGGTCAGCGTCTCGGTCTCGGGATCGGAAGGTCCTGCGATCGATTCCCGGTACCACTGAAGACCTACCGAGTATATGCGGAGTACGTGCTCGTTAAATCTGTTGGGTCCGAAAGTCCTCTAAGTTCCCATACCAAATCAATACCTCTGGGGGTGACAAGCCAATTCTGGGGATCCTCTAGTTGGCCTCTGTCTCTAAAAATTACATGGATCCACTTATGTGTGTGTGTTGTCTAGTTGTGTCTGTCTTACTTGACGAAGGTTTATAAGCGGGTCGCTGACCAAGCACACAAACCTGAATCTATGTCTACCAACCAACCAACAAACCAACCAACCAACTGCCATCGGCCAGTTTGGGCATTTTAGTTTAACATCATCGTATAGTTTTCATTGGTATAACATAACCTGTCGACCAACGCCCTTTCGTATATTTTATCTATGTGACCAGACGTTTGTACGTTGCTCTAGAAATAGACAAGCGTTCAGAAAAAAAGTAGTAAAGCAGATTCTAAATAGAACTTCTCTTTAAAAGCGTCAGAAAAAATAAACTAGCACCTGTTTGATGATACGCCACTCTTTCGTATAAAAACGGTACTTGCTGTTGAGTGGCGATTTCACCAAGCCTTTATCAATTAGCCACGGGGCCGTTAATTGATGACCCATTTTTTTCCCTTCAGGAGGTCACTCGGCGTGACCACTCTCCATTGATGCCGGTGGTCCGAACTAGGGTGAATCTCTTTTGGACCGAAAGCTTCAAAAGGAAAAGCGCGTGTCATGTCTTTCTTACGGAAGAAAGCGAGAAGGATGATCTGGTCACAGATATTTTGAGGAAGTGGGTTACGAACTGAGGTTAACAGTTTTTGCTAACAGCGTCCATCATTTTTCTTAAAATATGATGGGAATTGAATTTCAATACTGTTTTTGAATTTATATAAAGTTCAAAGTATGGTGTTATGATTATTAAATCCATGGATCCATCCTGCTGTAATATAATTCTCATTTATGGAACAAAATTCACACAGATAAGCACACAGCTAATAATCCTGTCATTTTTTATGACGTCCGTTAAGATCGCTGGAGATAGAGTGATGTGCGATTCCCCTGGCGGCGAACCACTTCACCTTGTGCATATGCTCTTAATATAAAAATGAAAATTTACCGGCAAAAAGTTGATAACGTAACTGTTTATTCTAAATTTTATAACGATAATAAACATATTAAAATTACTGTTAAAGTATACGAAGAAAAGTAGTGTGCAACTATTAAACTAAAACTTGATCATTTTCTAAAACAAACTATATAAGAAGGCGATGAAGTAATTTTCGCAATTGGATTCAAAGATTTACCATTCAAAATTGTGTGACGATAATGAAAGTATTAACACTGCAGGCAATTTGTTCCCTCAGAGGCCGCTCCGTTGTAGGTGCAATTTCCTGCTTAAGATTAAAGTGGACGTCCTTTAATGAGTCGTCATCACGACATTATGTAATCTGTCAGAATAATTCCGAGGCAGGTTTGGGCGCCGATGTCGAACAATGTGTCTTGGGCTCGTCTGATGACATGTTCGACAAATCCCGGAAACGCGTGCTCGCACTTTCTCTCACGCAATCGAAGTTGAGTATTTACAGTATTGTTGTGTTCCTGGTTCATTAATGCTGTGCGCATAGGGTTTATAAACACATGGCATATGTGCTGACTTTGACGGAAGTTTGACTCATAGTTTAATGATCAAGGGTTTTGGAGTTGAAGGTTGGGTGTAAGGGTTTCATTTTCGTTATTTGCATAAGATATGTTCCAACGTCTGTGGAAGAACCCCGGTTCCCGGAGACCTTAAAAGTTAACACTACACGTTTTTATGAGGGTGGTGCACGTTAAATCGGTTGGGCGCTGCGTACGATGTCGCCCTAAACGGTTGCGTTGGATGCCTACTCAAGTGTCGGCTCGTCACATGACTGTGGTTCTAAATTACGACGCCCGTCGCCAATAGCCTTCGTGTAGCTCTAGTGCGACGATAATTCAAACTAAAAAAAATAATAAATCGGTTGGGTGTCCAATGTCCTCATCCCACGTCCGATGTCGCCGGCTCATTTTTCAACGTCATTCCTTTACCGTAGTTCAAAATTACGAGCCATAAAGGGGCATTTTTAAAAGGTGTTTATGTTATTTTTGCCGAATTCACCCGTGTAAATTGGAATTTTGTTTGGTGAAGATCAGTAAAGTAAGGGACTAACGGCCAGTATTGGGATGAAACAATAGAAAATGTCCAAAAGTTATCAAAAAGATTCCTTCCTGGCCTGACAGCGAGAATGTCATGTTTCAAATAGAGCCTTATAAGATTTATATTATTGGAATGATTATCCTAATGCTATGCTCTTAGGATGTTGTTCTAATTCAGTGATTCCATCATTATAATCTATAATATTACTTTAATGACATTTTAAATTATTACTTTAATATATCTATTATACTGAATTTTTTTTTAAAGTTGTATCTAATTATACGAACATATTTTAAAAAAAGTAAAAAAGAAAGTTAATTCCGTAGAATTTCTCGACTTCACAATTATTTTAGTAAACATAGAAAGCACACAAACCAGATCCCACACACCCATTTTAGATCTAATATTGTTTTGGTTGTGTGCTATATGTTTTCATTCACTACTTTTTAAAATCCATGAAAAGGGGTTTGTAGTGCGGCCGAAATAAATGACATTCCTTGTAAAAAAATCTTTGCCACAGTTATTGACAAACGTAAATAATGCAGAAAAAGCTTTTTTCCTAAAACCCAAGTAGTTCAATAATCTCAGATCTTTTTTCCATGCACTTTTACACCAACTTTTGAAGTATTTTCAACGAAACTTGCTTTATAAGAAAAAACGCAAACACTGTTAAAAGTTTTGTGCTTGGTTTCACCATGATATTGGTTCCTAGTAGCTGCAACGGCTGTGTGGTGAAATGATTCACCTTTTTTTCGGTGTTTGGTTTAACCATTTTTCTGGATTGGAAACAAAAACCTGAGAAATGGTTCAACCGAATACCAAAAATATGGTTTAACGTTTCACCACACACCCGTTGCAGCTACTAGGAACCAATATCGTGGTGAAACCAAGCACAAAATTTTTAACAGTGAATAATGCAGAAAAAGCTTGTCCGATGGAGATAATAATTATGTATCATATTTTTTTAAAAAAATAGATTCCAGCCAACACATTTCCAAGCCCCCAAAATAGAACTAATCTTTACCAAAAAAAGCACAATGTCATGCCCTTCCGCCTTTCCCATGTAAGAAACGGTATTTTGCGGGACAAAACACTTATGTTTTTACTAATGGAATGTGTGGATTGTTTTGGACCACTTACCGGACGTTGTTGCGGGAGCTTCTGTCAGAGTTGAACTCTTGTTGGTGGCCTGCAAGAGAGGAAAAGCGTCCATTAGATCGGGTACTCACTCGTGGAATAGGTTAAAGCAATAAAAAAAGAAAGTCGCGACCCAGGAAGTGAAATTGCCCCCCCCCTCAGGATTTGTTCATAGTGTAATTTTTACTTTATTCGATTTCAGTAAACTACACTGTACAAATTCTGTTTCAAAACAGAAAAACAGAATATTTCTATTATATTCCTAGAGAACATTTCTGGTTTCTAAAACTACAGAAATTTGTTGTATTACATCTCAATTTGTCAAAAGGCACATTTTCTCTGTAAACAGATAATAACTGTATGTGCAAACAAAACACGGGGAGTTATTTCTAATTACTATAATATATATATAATATAAATATATATATATATATATATATAATATATTATATATTATATATATATATATATAATATAATATATATATATTATATATATATATATATATATATATATATATATATATATATATATATATATATATATATATATATATATATATATATATATATATATATATATATATATATATATATATATTATATATATATATATATATATATTAATTATATATATATATATATATAAGATTAGCGTGACCCGGGGTAATAATTGGACAAGGAAAATCAGGGTAATTATTGGACAGGCCCAGAAACAATAATGCATCATAATTTATACAGCAAAATTTACAAATACTTAAATAATAGTTTGAATAAAATAATAACCTCGTATAATATTGTGTTTAATATTTCACTCAAATAATGTTAATTTTTGCAATATAATTACCAATTAACATACAATATTGCACAGACTAAATTACTTATGGAATATTATAAATCGGTGTAACGATGTACTTATTTTGAAGTATGTTTTAAATAACTATCAAAAAATTTCTTTAAACTTACCAAATATACTTTAATATAAAAATAAATTATTTTTGCGATGAGCATTAAAAAATTAAAGAGTTTTTCTTTGACATGCATTCTGAAGTAATGAAAATACTAAGAACATTGATCAATATAAACATATTTTTATGAACACATAATAAATAATACGTAGGATGTTGAAAAATATATATAATTAATGAAAGCAAAAATTTACCTATAAATTCTAAAACAAACTATGATATTAAGTGGTCTTGGTCAGTAATGCATTAATTTTGAGCTTATAGCCCTCTTTCACCAGGTATGAAAATATTCACAACAACAAAGTTAAACAAATTTGAAAGAAAAATATCCTCTCTGGTTATTTAATTATTATTATATTATAAAGTTTAAAAAGCTAGAACTAATTCTTCAACTGACAGCTCTTTATCAATTAAATAACTGTGCGACATTTCCTTTTGAATTTTTGTTAACTATTTTGATGTATGTTGAAAATAAATGTCAACATATAAAAGCAAGATTTCACAGAAGTTAGGATTTTAAAATTAAGGCATTAGCCCTATGGGTCTCATCTCTTTTAATATCCCTAACAGCCATGTGACGAGTATGTAACGAAAAGCGATATCACACACAAGTCACTGAAGATGGCTGTGATGTCACATACAAAGTCACTTTTTGTCACATAGAAGTTGAATGTCGGCTTTTGTTGTGAATGTCGTATGTATCTTCTACGTAACATGGATATCGATGATATCGCAGCAATGTCGCATTTTGACTGGGATTTAGATGACATCACTGCGATATCACATACAAGTCACAATATGATGTCGCTGCAAGATCGCATAGTGACATCCCTTTGATATCGCATACCAGTCACATTGTGACGGCGACTTACGCGATATCACTGTGATGTCAGATACTTGTCACATTGCGACTGTGACCTAGAGTGACAAAAAATGACGTTGCAGCGACGTAACTGTGACAAACCTGGCTGTTAGGGATGTACAACCAGAAATACTATAAATGTGTTCGTTATCTAGCAATGCCTTTTTCTTTGAACAAGACTGTTTAGTTTTTAGTACATTTTTAATTATTTAGGTTCAAATAAGTTCCCTACATTTTTAATCCTTAGAGTCCCAAAAGTTCTCATAATTCTATATATGATGGCAAAATGTTTTTATATAAGGAACTTTAAAATAGCTATATGTATTCTTCTGCAAGAAAAAAAATTAAAATAGCAATTTTTTTACTATGTTTCCAGAATTATGCAAAAAAAAAATCAGTTTTCTCTTATACTATATTTTTCTACGGTGTCATTCTATGACTTGTATTGTATTTTTATAGATGTACTAAGGTGTTTGATCTCATAACTATATCATTGAAATATCATATAAGAATGTTAAAAGCTGTTTTCAATATCCCTTACTACATGAAATACGGGGGTATTGCTTGTCATTTAGGGGCAAGAAGATGATACTGATAAAATCACTCTCGTTGCTAAAATTGTGTAGTTCTCTATCGGTGAGAGCTTGTCTTCGGAAAGAGAAAAAAAATTGATTTGAGAGCAGCAATATTTAATATTTTTCTATTCCATAATTGAGTCTGGTCTTCAAACAATTCGAACTTCTAAGATCTAATTTTTAAATATTGAGGGTACCATACAAGTTTACTTCTGTGATCAGGATACATCAAAAAGTAGATTGGAAATTTAAAAATGCATGCAATAGACAAATATGTGCCATTGCTATAATTTTAAAGATATTTTCTCACTTGAAATTCCCAATTGTATTTCCTGGAAATGGTTAAAAGGTGACAAATGCAACTAACAAAATGACCTTAGAAATAAACGTGGTTCTTCAACTAAATGTCATAGTCTGTAAACTTTAAAAAAGGGTCCATTTTTGAAAGATGAAATTCAGTTTCATAAAGTAACGCTAAATGTTACAAATGTCTCCCTTTTCGCAAATCATGAATTTGATTCAGGTTAAAAAAATACCAGTGTTACAAAATCAAAGTTCAGTTCAACTTTCTCTCAGACGAAAACTTTTGTGACTCAGAGCCAGCTATGGATACAAGTACAAAATTAGGAATTTACAATTTCAATTTATACAGTTTATATTGTAGAATTAATTTTTACATCTAGTCACATCAGTATACATTTTTTAAAAAATAATTAGTTTAAGTCAAAAATAAAAGTGTACAAGTGAGGCACAGATAAGAAATACCATAGTTTATATATTTTTTTATTCCTTTGCTAAAGTTGGTCCACTAAATTCTTTAACTAACATTGGAGATAAGAATAGTCGAGCTGGTTACTCTATCCTCCGGATTAAAGTTTATGGGTTTAAACCTGATTCTTACGGGGATATTTGTCGCCATTAAAAATTCGTTTTAATCAGAAGATTCCTGTCAAATTATCTCAGAGACTCTAAAGCTATCAAACTAACAATTGAAGGGTTTGCTTCAAAAAGGAGGTAGCTCCACCCCATAGCTGTTACACTAACATAACTTAAACACTTAACTTAAAACACTTTCTTGTGCAAAAAAACTCTTTTATTTGGCACCAAAAGAATACAGCTCCTGTAAACTTCATAATTGAAAGTAAGCAACAACAATATTTTTACATAAATAACAATTTGAATTTTTATAACGTTTTTTTTCGGTTTCCAAAAAACTGGAGCTACCTCCTTTTTGCAGCAGACCCTTCAATTGAGAAAATATTAAAATACAATGGCTGAGTCGTACGTATATCCAATGCCACCTAAATTTGAAGGGCCAAAGAACTAAGTAACGTCCCATTAATAGACCGATTATGAGGTGTTGACAAATGATAGTTTGATTATATGCTTATCTTAAAGATAATACGAGATCAAGTGGCGAACAATTATTGGTCAAAACCACAAAATCAATCCACTACTATGACGTTAAGCATCTTAGTTCTCCGGCCTACAAATCTAGTGGTTTTGGTATGTAGAAAAAGAATCATTTACACAGAAGAGCAGACTTATTGCTTAGATGCGTTTTAGAAACGAAGGAAGATTGAACGTCCAAAATTTTAATCCCATAAAGAAATCATTTAAAAGTATTTTAAAAGGACGTAGTCAGGACCCGAAGCTCGGCCGCCAAAAAGCACACCATCTCACTTCTCGGGGTCTAATTAAAAAGTGAATCTATTTTCAATGGGTGTGTTCTGAGAACAGTGGTGTCAAAACACATTCTGATGCGTTTGCAATTTCTCTGGGAAAGAATTTATTAGGCGCTCTTAGAACGTGGGAAGTGTTCGATGGATCGGCAAGACATTATCTGAGAGTTATTAAGAAAGAATTTAATATTAGAGTATTATATGACGATTAGAACATTATATTACAGGTTACCCGGCCTAATTGCCCATAGTGTAGTAAAAACAAATCCAATAAGCCAAACACATCGGTACATCCCCCCCCGTTGAAGAGGTCACTCACCGGCTCCTGTCCATGAGTGCCGAGCACGAGGGTGGAGATGAGCAGCAGCAGCAGCACCCGGGAGGTATCCATGGTCGTCTGCCGCATCCGGATCATCGTCTGAAGAAAGTTCGAAGGCAGCAGGCTATTCCGGGGGTCGGCCAGGCGTGACAAGGGTTCGACCAGCCGAGACGGCCATTCTTCTGCGCCGAAGGACAGGGCAGTCCCGCTCACTCTTCTTCTTCACTCGAAATTGAATGAAGTGATTGGAGAACAATTTTTCTAAACTTTTGAGATGTTTGTTAATTTTTTGTTCCTTTCACACGCAGAGGTTCCGGTACTGTGCGCCGCACTTACGGTGTGAAGGATGATTGGAGTGGTAATGTTAATTCAATTGGATCTTTCACATGCGACTGAAGTAAAAAAACGTACTTACGATTTTTAACCAAGTAGTGCTCATGTTGACCCCCAGGTCGTTAGACCCGGCCTTTTTCGTATTTTATGCACCAGTCTTTCTTAAAATAACCTTAAATTTTAAGATCTTATAATTAATAATTTTTTATTCACAATGTACTTATTTTCATTAGGAAATGTTTTTAAAATCATCACTTCCTAAAAAAACCCACTAATTTTAATTTTTTTAAATAAATATATTATTTGAACGAAACTTAATTTGAAACTTATGCAGTGAAAACAACCATACACATTTGCCCATTTTTAGGCCGCTCGGAATAGTGAATTCAACGAGCGGAATTATTTTAGCCGTACATGGTCATTGCAGCAGCGTTTAACAATGTCACTATATGATTGAACACCGCACATAAAACCGTAATTACGGTTTGTGCCCCATTCGTATGCTCCAAACTGCTTAACAAAATATACAGGAAAGTTTGGTAATAAGCTGCATAACAAAAGAAAAAAATATGAGCTTCATTAAAATGAGAAATAAAGATCTAAGTCTTCGTATTGATTAGAAGATTGAAAAGTGTACGTTTGAAGGTAGCATAACTATTAATATTTATTAAATCGATAGGAAGTCTATTGTATAATTTAGGAGCCAGGTAGAAGAAATGTTTACAAAAGATTGGTCAGTTGGAAAACATCATTGGATTTTCTCATAGGATTTCCACTGAGGCACTTTGGTTTGGAGACGTCGATCGGGCTCATTCGCCGATCGGTGTTCCGATGGGAACCCCAATCAGTAGCTTTAGTGACTTTCCGATTGGCAATGTCAAGTTAATTGGATCTTTTACATACTGCGAAGACCACCCCAGCTAAGAAAAGCAGCAAAAAACCTTGAAAAAAAATTGAAGGAAAGCTGCAGGAAAACTGCAGGTATTTGGAACCAAAAACCTTCATCAAAAAACCTTTATTTTCCCTTCATTCGAAAACCTGCAGGATAAGTGAAGGTTTTAGGTTCCAAATACCTCCATTTTTCCTTCACAAAAAAACCTTTATAAAAACTGCAGGATAAGTGAAGTTTTAGGTACCAAGTTCCTTCACTTTTCCTTCATCAAAAGCCTCCATTTTCCCTTCATCAAAAAACCTTAATATTTCCTTCATTGGAAAAACATTTAAAAAACTGCAGGATAAGTGAGGATTTTGAAGTTGAGTTGTATTTATACCCAAGTAGGAAGGAGCACGGGATTTGATCTGGGGGTATTTGTGTAGCTGTTCAGCGCGCTACCAACTGCGCTATTGGAGCTTGCAAATTGGAGCGCGTTTTAAAATTAGGAATGGTATATCTTATAATTAGAACATACAAAATTACACACTCCATAGATTCGATTATAGTCAATAAATTTGATTCATGATTTTGCGTACAATTTGTCTATGATTTTTATTTAAAAATATTTAAATTAGATTTAATTAATTGTTCTAAGGTGGCAATTAATAAATTGGATGCAAATTTTGTGAGTTAGAAAAAATATATATATCTTAAGAATTCCTTTAAGATTAATTTATTTTTAAATTTTCTATAAAAAGGTGAGAGCAAAGCTATTGAGCAAACTGAAATACTAAGCAAATAATTTTTAAATCTGTTTTTCGTTTAAAATTTACTGTCTTTATATAGGTGGCATTATTTTCTTCTTTTTTGCAAAATCAAATCAAAAACGTCCATGGAAATTGGAAAAAAAGAATTTGAATCGCCAATTATAGCTTTGATATCGTTTCTGAATTTTTAGAAGTTACAGATTAACAAAATCTAGATCTGCGATTTGAACATATTAAGCTAATTTGCTGCAAAATTCGCTAATAAACTGCAAATGTTTACATTAAAAATTAAATGTTTTTCCACGAAAAATTCCAACAATTTTTAGCTGGGATACAATTACTACAAGTGTAAAATATCAAAACTAATTTCAAAAATAAAGAACAATTTTAAGATAAAAATTCACTACAAAAAATTAACAGTATTTTTGGGGTTAACGCACACATTATTTTTTAAAAATAACTTAAAATAAACTCACAACTTTTCAACCCATTTGATACTTATTTTCAATGACGCTTGATTAGAATCGTCAAAAAAAAGTTAACACTGGTATGATAATGCAGCACCATGGAAGTTATTGGTTTGTAATTTCCCTTGAGCAGCAACCCACTTGTCGACATTGTTGCAGAAAACGATTTTGGCCCCTGCAGGCTTTATGTGTAACTCTATGCTATAAAGAATTATGCACATGTTGTATTAATTATCTGCAGAAAGTTTTTTAGACAAAATACTTTGCTTGAAATATTGTCCTTATTTTCTCAGAAAGTTTAGGTAATTTTTTGCATAAAATTGCACATTAAGTGCTATTGAAATGTGGGTTTAAAGATAAAACAGTATTTTAAGTGTACTTTAAAATATAGGTTAAAAAAATAAACTCTAAAGAAAGGTAATAAAAAGTATAAGGTTAAATAAAGGTATTTTTCAGCATAAAATTTTAAGAGAAATTGCTGTTTTCATGTAGAACTAAAACGGCTAATTCTTTGTTCTTTTAGGATGAATCCATCAGAAAAATGGCAGTTTTCTTTAAGAATAAAAAAAATCACCTTAAAAAAGTTTTACAAACATGCAGTTCTCCAGCTGAAACTCAGTTGCTGAATTTCTCAGTACAATACCTTTAAAAAAACATTTTCCCTGCATAAAACCTTCATCTCTCTTCAAAAAGCATTGTTTTTTTGCTGAAATTTAGTTGCTGAATTTTTCATCACAATACCCTTAAAAGTACTGCAAGTTTAATGCTGAAAACATTTCCCTGCATTAAATCTTTATCTCTCGTCCGAAAGAAACAGTTTTTGTGTTGAAATTTAGTTGCTGAATTTTTCATCATAATACCTGTAAAAGTACTGCAGGTTTTATGCTGAAAACATTTTCATGCATAAAGGCTTTATCTCTCATCCAAAACATGCAGTTTTCCTGCTGAAATTTATTTGCTGAATTTTTCAGCACCGTACCCATATAAATACTGCAGGTTAAATGCTGAAAACATTTCCCTTCATAAAACCTTCATTTCTCTTCAAAAAACCTGCATTTCTGCATTTTCCATGCAGGTTTTTTGCTGATTTTTTTAGCTGGGACACTCACGGTTTCACGGGCGGTTTTCAATAAAGTATTGACTATGCTAAGTGAACTCAATAAACGGATTTTTTTTGTGGCACATCGCCACTGCAGCAAAGTTTAATATTTTCACTACTTGATTAAAAACCGCAAGTAATACCGTAAGTGCGGTTTTCGTGCCGTCTCATGTGAAAGATCACATGGACTTAAACGGCTACTGCGATCTTCCGAAGCCGTAAGTACATATTCTTTTTTCCCCTCTTTTTGATGTTCTGATGTTTCTTTCTGATTTGTTCTTATTATTTGGGGAGATGGTTTATGTCGCTTGATTTGTTCGACGGACGCTCAGTATCGTGTGGTTCAATGAGTATGGGTTCTTTTTGTAAGGAACGTATTGTTTTGTATGGAACGTGTTGTGAAATTGTTTTATTACTGTTCTTTTTATATAAAAAGGCGGGTTGTAACAGTAGCTGCTGCAACCTTTCTTTTTTCCAAAATCCCGCCCAGAAAATAAAAATATTTTAACACTTTCTTTTTGTCAGGAAGTCTCAGAGAGAACACTAAAATTCAATGTTTACTACTGCAAGACCAGCACATATTTCGGAAGTTGGCAGGTTTGAGGTCCGCGGATTTTCGGCGCTCCTCTGTAACGTAAGTTTTATTATTTAATGAAAATTCTTTATTATCCTGAATTTTTGATTATCCGACCAACCTCCGGTCCCAATTAGATCGGATAATCGAGGTTTTACTGTATAGATCTCAAAATTTCAAAAAAAAAGAGATAAAAAGAGATATGATCTCAAAATTTCTTGAAAAAAAAAATGGATGGTAATTTTAGTTAGCCAAAAAGATAATAAAAAGGAAAGATGAATATTAAATTCATTTTCCATAGACCTGGACAAATAAATTGTAAGGCCGACAAACTCTAAACATTGATAAGATAGACAAACTGCATAAAAAAGCTCCGCAATTATGACAAGGAACTTATTGTCATTTAATAGTATTTGATATCATAATGTTCATTTACAGTGCTAAATTATAAATTCCTTCTATTTATATATTATGTTAAGACATAAATTCACTTAAAATAAATTTTTATGTAGTATTTTCACCTACAATAGTAAAAGAAATATATTTAAAAGTAGTTGTGTTTTCTTGAGAAATGTCAAAAAACAAATGAGCGCAAGGTATGGAGTCGCATTATAAAAATTTGAGCAAGTAACCACGGGTCTGTGAATCGATTTTGTTTCTGCAACACATAGGGCTTCTTTTCTAGATAATTTCATAGCTGGGGTCACTACTGGCACAATCAATAAAGGATCTTAGAAACCGCGCCATTTTGGGTTTCCTGCCATTTCAAGGTCAAATAGGGATGCATGCCAAAAGTCAGCCACACTCATCCTTACACTCTTAAAACAAACGAGCGGTTTTAACTCAGTCTGAGTTCATTTCCACTCCTTTCCGTGCCGAAAATGCACTTCCCCTATAGGAGTAGATTTCACTCTTTTTGCGGAGTGGGTAAAAGAAATCAAAGAAAACAATCTGCGTCCTACACTCTTAAAATGAGCGGTTTTAACTCAGTCTGAGTTCATTTGCACTCCTTTCCGGTGCCGAAAGTACACTTCCCCTATAGGAGTGGATTTCACTCTTTTGTTTTAAGAGTGTAGTACGTATTCATGGAAATCTATGTATTTGCAGTGCACCGTTGGCACAAGAAAAGTGACGGGGTCAAACTGGTACTAGGAACTCGTGTACAAAGTCCGTAGCTATTTCTGTTTTTCAACCTTAAAACCCAAAAAGTTCTATTCTAGCTACCCGTTATGCATGCGCAATTTTCTTCCATTCTGAAATCCAATTGGAAGTGAATAGCTTTGCTAGCTCAAACTGACAGGCATATCAATGTTCCCCTTCAAAGTAAAACAGAATTGGATGAAATAGTGATATGATATCCTATTTTGCTTAATCATTTTCTTTAAGTAGAGGCAATGAATCGTTTGTTTGTTCGCTGTTATTTCGAAATATATAAATAAATGCAATTTATTTTACATATTAGCAACTTCACATACTTCTTAAGTTACGAAATTATTATTTTTTGGCAATTAAAATGCTTATAAATGGACGAATTGTCCAAAATAGCTATGACTGAAAGTAGATATGTAAAATTTCCACTCAAAACTTATAGAGATAAAACAAAATGACTTATGTATTGCCTAAGTATATCAAAACATGAGTATTCAAATTTTTGAAGATTTTAAATACTCATGTTTTGATTACTTATCACTTCACGCTTTGATGACTCATGTTTGATTAAGTCGCAATAAAACTCTTAGACTAATTCCTCTCTATTTTGTTATTTTATTCCTTGTACAAAGTGAAGAGTTGAAAGCGTTGTGGTAAGCTAAAATTTATATCACGAAAGTCTCAATATGGTACTCTAAGTACAATATAACTCTAATATGCATTTTGCTTCGTCTTTTCATCCATTCACACGCTTAATAGAGCCTTCAAAGTTTTGCCTATCCTTTTTATTGAAAGCTTTCTCTTTATAATTTTGTTTTTCTCATTCGACATGGATATACTAATTAATTAAATGTACACTATTTTCAGAAAAGTAATATTATAAGAATTTTTTATTTTCCAAAGCGGAGCAGGGCCTATTTATTTGGAAACTATACTACGTTTACTACACTGTTAAAAATTAGGCACGTTTATTCACCAAAAATATGGTTCCTAGTAGCTGCAACGGCTGTGTGGTGAAACGTTAAACCATATTTTTGGTGTTCGGTTGATTCATTTCTCAGGTTTTTGTTTCCAAATCCAGAAAAATGGTTCAACCAAACACCGAAAAAAAGGTGAAACATTTCAACACACAGCCGTTGCAGCTACTAGGAACCAATATCATGGTGAAACCAAGCACAAAATTTTTAACAGTGTATACATTCTGTTGGAAAGAGCTATTGAAAATAAGTAAGAAGATTCTATATATTGATCGGACAACAGACTGAAATCAAGTTACTCTTTTATTTTTTAAATAAGCGAGTTATTTATATTCTAATAGTGAAATATCAATAACAATTTATGTGTTTTTATTTCGATTCATTTCTGTTAGATAAGAAGTAATATTATAAACAGCTATCTTGTATTTCGATGCACAACAAAGTCCTGTTTTGTCTAACTTTTACGTAAAACCGATATAAATCATAATTTTATTTTTTGTTTCATCAATGTTTAATGTTTTTTTTTTTTAATTAACAAACAACAAGCAAGTTTGTAATAAAATCTGAGAGTTAGAAGTGCTTTTACACATAATTCATGTCGTCTAACGTATTTAATATTACGCGTTTTTAATAATAAACAAAAAACTTTAATATGGGTGCTGGGGTGTTGTGACGGCTCTTTGAAGAAGCTTTATTCAGGGTTGTAGAACTTTAAGTTTCCATTCATTTACCAAGAACAAATAATACGTAGGCGATTGATTTATTTGTAAGTCATTTCTAGAAACCGGAATGTGGAACTCTTTTTTTTTCGGCTCTTCCTCGTCATGCTTTATCAAGTTCAATTTTTAATAGAGCTGGATTTATCACAGGTGAAATTATTTCTCTATTTTGTTCCACAACTTTCTCCTCTCTCCTTGTATTCAAGAAGAGCTTGAATTATCCTCGGGGCCATTTGTATAACCGCATAATGCGATTAAGCTTTCACGCCATGGTTGGCGGAGTGAGATTATTGAACATCTTTTCCGCAATAACAAATGTAAAGCTGCTGGTGGGTTGAGTTGTAAAAATGTTGTTGTTATGTTGGTTTCTTCGTAGGTCTTTTTTTTCCAACAGGGCTATTTTATTGGTTTCTAAGAAACATGTTTTAAATCATGACATTCTACTGGTTTGAGGCTCTACAAAACGCCAAACAGTTGTTTTTCCCTTAAAAACCATTTTCCTAAGCCCCTGAAAGAGAGGAAAGTAAAGATGCGCAGATTGGAAACATCAAGGTTTTAATAAATTTCAAACTCAACTTGTGCGATTATTTAAGAAAATATATTTGGCAGCTATATAGAAAAGTTAAAATACACGATTGATTAAAATAGACAAATGTAGTTTCTATGCTATAAGGATATTTTTTGTAGGAGGGAGGGTTGTGGGTTACTGTGGGGTATTTCGGAAAGATGTTAAATCTATATTTTAGCTTCCACAGTACGTTTATAACGTAAAAGGTGGTAGGTATTATAATCGTTCAGTCCGTCTGTCCATCTCTATGTCACCCTCTTTCATAGCCCAAACTACAAATGCTACAGACAAGTGTGATATGTCAAAGAATTAAGCCTATCGAAATTAGAAGACATTGAAAATTTCAGAAAAAAATTAGAATTCAAAGTACTTCAATTATTTAGAAAACTGCAACATTTAATGCTTTTTAAGAGCATAAGAAGCTATTTTTATTAGAATTACATTATCATTGCCATTCACAACAATCTCTCAAACTTTATTTATTTGAAATAATTAAAAGAAATTTATTTTCGCGACAAAAATCAGTTTGATATGACGTCAAATATAGTTCACAAAAGAGAGTCTTTGATTGTATGTGTTGTAGCTCTTGTTGTTCTTTTATTCAACCAATGTAACCTGTCCTGTAACTGTAACTGACATTATGTGATGCCGGTTCTGACAATGTTTGTTGTTGTCACTCGTTCGTGTCGTGATGCCGTAATAAAGCATTCGTTTCCTAACTTCGTATATAGGACTCACAAATATATAAACTAAAAGTACAATTGTAGTTCAGTATGTTGATATGAAATATTTTGCTTCTTCTTAAAAGTGTAGAATATTTTTTTTTTCTTTGAATACAAATCAATTTAGCAAACGATTGGAAATAATTATTCAATTTTTTTAATAAAATAATTGAAACTAGCCAAATTTAGCATGTAAATGTTTAATATAGAATTAATACTGGGTTTGGCGCCTTTTTTCCCGATGAACACAACCGTTGTGTGTAAGCGGGTTAAGTGACAGATTCTGTTACAAATCTACTTATTTTTCCTGTAGTATCTTACTTTTTCTTAAAATAGAATAAATTTGAATAACAATCAAATACCTTTAATCTTTCATTGTTTTTTTTAATTCATCTTTATTCTCATTGTTTAATATAATGAAGAGGTATGAACCGAGCCCCGATGGTATTGCCGGAAATTTATTGTGCTGACCGCCACAATAACATTATTTACCAAAAATATATGCACCCCCCCCCCCCCTCATAAAATAATTCTATTTCCTTTTATTAACAAACAAATGCTATCTTGAAAACGCAGCTTCATTCCAACACTCATATTGTTTTTATTAGGTCATCCATCGGAGATATATCAAAGCTGGTATAGCAGTTGCAGGAGAAATGCGTCTCTTAACATTGCTTGGTGTCGCGCTGTTTGCACTCCAGTGCATCAATACCGAGGTGGTCTATGGAGGAGACACGTTGCCAACACCCAATGTCCTGGAAACGGTAAGATATACACTGGAAAAAAAGTCTGTTACATTTACAAAAACATACAAACATATATTTACGGAAAATCCTGTTATTTTCTTTTAGCGAGTAAAGAAAACACATTTTTTCTGTTTTTATCCTCGTAGTGTACTAGACTGCAACCAACTAAACATATCAACTGTTTGTGGGAACTACTGTTAGTACTGTTGTCAGTGACCCCCTGACCCTATGGTGACAGGGGCGGGGGGATGTAAAATATAAATATAAATTTTAAATTTGGTGACTTTGCGCATCGTTTGGTATATAAAGTAAAATGTATTATTTTTAAGGGTTTTTTCTTTTTAAGAAGGCATTTTAGATAACACATAAACGTATATTTTTAGCGCTGTGATTGATATATTAATTAAAGTTCATCTTTATAAGCAAGGTACTATAACATGAAGGTTTATGGTCAATTCAAGAACACTTACGACGTTATAAACAATGTCAAAAGTTTGACTGTATTACTTAGTATAAAGAAGCCTATTTTGACAGTTCAAGTGGAGTGCTGGATGATTTTTAGCCTACTTTTCTTTTTTTTTTAATTCGAAAGAATTCAAAAAATGAAAAAGTAGGTATTGACATGCGGTCGATGTCCGTCTGTCTGTCTGTCCGTCCGTACCCCCCTTCCAAAATCGGTCCTATCAATCGGATCTTAAAAATACTTTTTTTGTTAGAAAGCTACACTGTTAAAAATTTTGTGCTTGGTTTCACCGGTTGGGGCTCAAGAGAACGAAATCTCGGGCACGAGATCGAAATCCGCCAACTGTGCCAAGCTTGGCATAAAGATCCTCTTCGCTGATAAAGATTTGAGGTTGTCTTACTACTAATAGCATGTTGGCGAGTGTGGTTCGATCGTATGCGCCGTTAGTTATTATTAAAAGTGTTTTGAATTAAGAAAAAGTGATTTTTATACTCATAAAATTTCAAAACAAACCGAACTTTCGGCGAGGCCATAAGGCAAGTTTTTAATGCAATTTTTTAATAATAATTCCGACAATAAAATAAGAAAAAAAAGTCAACGAGTGTACTCTGTATTATTTTATTTCATATTTTAGAAATTTATATCGAGATAAAAAAAATTGTTTCGTTTCAACCGGCATATTAATGAAGCTCTAAGAATATTATATAATTAATAAGTAGAAGTTAATTGATACCATTTTCTGATATTAATGCTAAGGAGATAAATCGGCCAAGCTGGTAGTCTTATAAACAGCGCAATTGGAAAGTAATGTCCAGGTTGGAACTGTTATCGCTAGAATGGTGAAATAAATACACCTAAATTGGCGAATTCGCATGTCGATCTCGTGCCCGGCGATCCCGTGTGCCAACACGGTTTCACCATGATATTGGTTCCTAGTAGCTGAAACGGCTGAATGGTGAAACGTTCCACCATATCTTTGGTATTCGGTTGAACCATTTCTCAGGTTTTTGTTTCCAAATCCAGAAAAATGGTTCAACCAAACACCGAAAAAAAGGTGAAACATTTCACCATTCAGCCGTTGCGGCTACTAGGAACCAATATCATGGTGAAACCTAGCACCAAATTTTTAACAGTGTATGACCTCAGAGACCCGACTTTCATACTTTTTGTCCGCCTGTCTGTACGTCCGGACGAACGTAAATCTACTATCTGTCGGCGAATTTCCCATTGAATTAGCATTGAAATTCAATTTTGAGTGTTTTAAATCACTGTTGACAAATAAAAATGGCATGAGAAACTTTATTTATTTAAAAATATTTGAAGCAAAATTATTTTTTCATGAATCAGTTTCGAATGACGTCATAAAATGAAGCACAATGTGATACTTGGATTGTTCATGCATTGTTTACCAAGAAGAAAGCGGCAAGGCATATTTTTTGCATACAATTATGTTTAGTTTTCATTTATATTTTTCTTATTTTTTTAATGTAGTTTGGAGTAGTTTCATTACTTTTGTTATTAATAAATATTGAATTATTCTTCGAACTACAAATAAATCGTGCAGACGATAAATTATATTAAGTAATTTGAGAAAGAATATTAAGGAAAATAGTTGATTTTGGCTTTTAGAAGTTTAAATTATAGTTGTGTTTAGTGATTTTTTTTCGAATGTGTATAAATCTAGGGTAGAAACGGTTGTTGATGATATTTACTGTAAGGAACCTAGTTGTTTTCCCATTAGAATTTCAGTAAGTATTTAAATAACAGGAAAGTAGGCTATTTTAGTTCTTTAAGAACTTCTTGTTATGTATTGTTTCATTTATTTCAGGAGGAAGATAAAGTGGAACTAAAGCATATTGAGAAACGAAGCTTAGGGCCCTTCAGATTCCCTTTCCGAAGGCGAAGACCAGGCTTTGGAAAGTAAACACTTGTGTGCACATAGCAAGCATCTTATTTTCCACTTGGCGAGGAAAACAAAATATTCCCATATTAACTACGATTGTGGACTCGTGTTCCATAGTTTGTCTCAAAAATAAAAATGGTTCTAATTAGTTTTTAATGTTTGCATTATTTATCGTTCACAGTACAAAGCACTTGCTCTCACTTGCAGTATGTAGTATATTTGTTTTAATGTTTCAGTAGTATATGTTAATAAATTAATTAAAAAAATAAGTTACGATCAAAAACGTTTATCGCATTTTCTATTTAATTTTTGCAATTACTCCCAAACCAGTTATCCCACAAAAATACTTTTACCTGATCCTGATACGTTAACAACATAATAATAGAACCCTCCCCTCCATTTTCACAATGTTGCTTATGGTTATGCATAAATAAAAAAAAGTTGTAGGAATGAGAAATTGCATGGCAAAGTATTCAAAAGTCGACAGAAATATAACTAATTGAAATGTAAATGATTTTTATATAGTTTATAAGTAATATGTTCGCACAACAATAAAAATCAAAAAATTTATTTAAAATATTTACTTTGAATTTGTCGTGTTTTAAAAGATCTTTGATCACAAAACTATACCACTGTGACACAAAGGCGATTTTTTTGGGTATAACACTCGAAACATTATCTTTTTGCCAGTCTGTTTATACGCTTTTGATTCTGTCTATATGTACTGTATAAGATGATCAATTATTATTCCTCTTCTCCCCTTTCAGATATAATTTTTTTTTGGAAAAGTATGACACCAAAAGCCTATCTTTTTTATTATTTTTTGCTTGTCTGTCTGTATGCTTTTCCGTCCATCTGTCCTTTATAAGATGATCGGTTATAACTTCTCCTTCTAATCGATTCTTACATTTAAGTCCCGTCGTTGATGGCCCGAGTGTATCTCTAATGCGGCGCGTTTTCAAACTAATCGATTCTGAGTAGGGTGCCTCGATAAATAGTAAGTACTAAACAGAGTGGCGACACCAAGCTTCCCTGCCGATTGCACTCAAGCAAGCATCTGCAATTCTGCAATCTCATTGGCCGATCGGCTGTGCTCCACTTCCGTTTTCCACTTTTTCGACCACTATATTTTTTCTCCATAGCGCGTTGATTGAAATTATGAGTGTTCTATGATAATCTGCTTAATCTGCAAAATTTTAGGTATGTTTAACTTTTATATTGTACTAGGGGGCACGCCCCCTTCTCGCAATCGCTCGTCAACCCCGGGAACTGCTTGCGCAGTTCCCTTTGGATCGCTTCGCGATCCAGGCTCGCTTCACTCGCTCACCGTTCATTGAAATATTTTAGTCTAGCCTTAAGGGTTAACCTAAAGGAGCATGTCCGTCATTTTTTTTCAAAAATGTGTAACCCCGCAAAATTTGTATTCTGGCAGCCATTGACTACGAAAATCACCACAGATCGAATTTTAAGCGAATAATTATCAAATAGTTCAGTTTTTTCTATGTATTCTGTTCGCATTAGAGAATTTATTTTGCTACTTTCTTTATAAGTTAATCCTGTCCATTTCTTTCATCGTTAAGAATTCTTAAATCGTATTAATATATTTAAAATATTTATATCATCTATAATAATAAAAGAAAGAGTCTGTGTGTATGTCTGTTTGTTTTCGGATCGTAAAAGACCTACTTATACTGCCCTCAGAAATTCGAAATTTTTAAGATAGATTCCCTTTAATACCAACGTGTGCACCTGAGGCTTAGTTTTTTCATATTTGTTCCATTTTTAGAGAAAATTCGAATTTTCTGAACAAAATACACAAGTTTCGCTCAAATCCGATCATTTTTTTTCTTTCCTGATGCCATCGGCTGAAAAAATTAAGTAAAACTTTTAACGAAAACATTTAAAATTCAAAATGTTTATTTTATTCTTTTGCCATTACTTTCAGAAACTAAATTCATTATTTGAAAAATAATTGACATGTTTCAAGTGACGTAATTCCGCCAGTCTTCATTCTTGGATTTTATTGTGGGTTTATTTGATGATTTTTTCATTGGATTTTTCTGTTGACTGCATGTATGCATATTTAAGCAATAAATGTATAGTTAAGCTATTACTGAACTATGATGGTTAATAAAGGCCATCGCACTAGAGCTATTAATGTTTTATGTCTTTATTTTTTCGCCAAAGACGTTGCCAAACTCGCCAAATTATTAACTAAAATTCGCCAAATAGGCGATTTCTTTTATAAATAATTTATAAGCTGGTCGGTTGTTCAAAGGTCATTGTGTTAGAGCTGTATAATGGGTGTGGGTAGCTATATCTATTTTCTCGCCAAATTATTTCCCAAAACGCGCCAAATGAGCTAAAAGGTTTTATGTATTTATGAGGGAATTGTGATGACATTTATGAGTGCATTTTATAGCGTATTTTTCATTTGGGAATTTTAAGGCAATGAAACAGGATTTTATAATTTATAACGAGTGGAAACAATAATAATTTTATGATCCTATAACAGGGTATATGGTACACATATTTGGAATCTATTTGATATTTTTTTATTCCGTGCGAAGAACGGGTATAAATTTGCTAGTTAAATATAAAAAGAACTAATTTCTTAAATTATTTTTTTGTGCACATTGTTTTGAACTTGCAGCAAACTGTTGAGTTCGGATTTTCATATTTTAAAATATCGCTACGATCTATGATCGCAAATGCCAAGATAATTTTTAATAAGAAAATCTTTCATGTTCTCTCAGCAGACATTTTCAGTTTTGAATAGCATTTTATGTAATTATTTGTTGTCATTTCACAGACTTGGCAAACGCTCGGTTTGTTGTCATTTTGACTTGGCGACATTTTTCGATTTTTGACAAATCCAGACATGGTCCTTTAGGTTAACTGCCTTTAGTATCCTTTTAAAATAAAATAATTATAAATTGATGCTTATAAATTAATGGTTATTATTGCGAAAATATTTCGCTGCTCGACTAACATCCATTTGTAAATAAATTGGAAACTGTGGTAGCCATCAACGTTTAGAAACTATATTTAAAAACAATTTGGATTTTTCTTTTTTTTATTAACTATAGTGTTTGGTAGTTCAGTTGATCGAAATTATAATTTAAATTTTCAAACATTAAACGTCCCTAATATTATGCATGTTAAAATTTAAACTTACTGATTATATCCTAAAGTTTTTGGTGTTTTTAAAAACTAATTACGAATCTTATATAACACTTAGAGTAAATCAAAATCAACTTATCATTACCTTAGGCGGCAGAATATTTATAGTTATTTTTCCCTATTTCAAGCCATTTCTGAAGAAACACTTTTTTTGTTGTTTTCAGTCGGCCATTTTGAAATTAGTAGTATTTTAGTTCAGTTTGATTGTTGCCATTCCAGAGATAGAAATATAAGGAAATTTGGGTGCCGTAAAAGAGTATTATATATATAGAAGATAAATGACTATGAATTCGTAAAAGCTAAAAATAGTTGTTACAGGCAGACCAATGCTCCCCATCAAAGTAAAACAGAATTGGATGAAATAGTGATATTATATCCGATTTTGCTTAATCATTTTCTTTAAGTAGAGGCAATAAATGGTTTGTTTGTTCGCTATTATTTTGAAATATATAAATGAATGCAATTTATTTTACATATTAGCAACTTCACATACTTATTAAGTTACGAAATTATTATTTTTTTGGCAATTAAAATGCTTATAAATGGATGAATTGTCAAAAATAGCTATGACTGAAAGTAGATATGTAAAATTTCCACTCAAAACTTATAGAGATTAAACAAAATGACTTATGTATTGCCTAAGTATATCAAAACACGAGTATTTAAAAATTTGAAGATTTTAAATACTCATGTTTTAATTACTTATCACTTTAATTACTTATGCTTTGATGACTCATGTTTGATTTAACTTACTGTACAAGTCGCAATAAAAGTCTTCGACTAACTCCTCTCCATTGTGATATTTTATTCCTTGGACAAAGTGAAGAGTTGAAAGCGTTGTGGTAAGCTAAAATTTATATCACGAAAGTCTCAATATGGTACTCTAAGTACAATATAACTCTAATATGCATTTTGCTTCGTCTTTTCATCCATTCACTCGCTAAATAGAGCCTTCATAGTTTTGCCTATCCTCTTTATTGAAAGCGTTCTCTTTATAATTTTTTTTCTCATTCGACATGCATATACTAATTAATTTAAATGTACACTATTTTCAGAAAAGTAATATTATAAGAATTTTTGATTTTCCAAAGCGGAGCAGGGCCTATTTATTCGGAAACTATTCTACGTTTACTACACTGTTAAAAATTAGGCACTTTGTTTCACCAAAAATATGGTTCCTAGTAGCTGCAACGGCTGTGTGGTGAAACGTTAAACCATATTTTTGGTATTCGGTTGAACCATTTCTCAGGTTTTTGTTTCCAAATCCAGAAAAATATTTCAACCAAACACCGAAAATCTGGTTAAACATTTCACCACACAGCCATTGCAGCTACTAGGAACCAATATCATGGTAAAACCAAGCACAAATTTTTTAACAGTGTATACGTACTGTTGGAAAGAGCTATTGAAAAGAGGTAAGAAGATTCTATACATAAATCGGACAACAGACTGAAATCAAGTTACTCTTTTTTTAAAATAAGCGAGTTATTTATATTCTTATAGTGAAATATCAATAACAATTTATGTGTTTTTATTTCAATTCATTTCTGATAGATAAAAAGTGATATTATAAACAGCTATCTTGCATTTCGATGCACAACAAAGTCCTGTTTTGTCTAACTTTTACGTAACACCGATATAAATCATAATTTTACTTTTTGTTTCATCAATGTTTAATGTTTTTTTTTTAAAAAATTAACAAACAACAAGCAAGTTTGTGATAAAATCTGACACTTAGAATTGCTTTTACACATAATTCATGTCGTCTAACGTATTTATTATTACGCGTTTTTAATAATAAACAAAAAACGTTAATATGGGTGCTGGGGTGTTGTGAGGGCTCTTTGAAGAAGCTTTATTCAGGGTTGGAGAACTTTAAGTTTCCATTCATTTACCAAGAACAAATAATACGTAGGCGATTGATTTATTTGTAAGTCATTTCTAGAAACCGGAATGTGGAACTCTTTTTTTTTCGGATCTTCCTCGTCATGCTTTATCAAGTTCAATTTTTAATAGAGCTGGATTTATCAGAGGTGAAAATATTTCTCTATTTTGTTCCACAACTTTCTCCTTGTATTCAAGAAGAGCTTGAATTATCCTCGGGCCATTTGTATAATGCGATTAAGCTTTCACGCCATGGTTGGCGGAGTGAGATTATTGAACGTCTTTTCCGCAATAACAAATGTAAAACTGCTGGTGGGTTGAGTTGTGAAAATGTTGTTGTTGGTTTCTTCGTAGGTATTTTTTTTTTCCAACAGGGCTATTTTATTGGTTGCTAAGAAACATGTTATTTTAAATCATGACATTCTACTGCTTTGAGGCTCTACAAAACGCCAAACAGTTGTTTTTCCTTTAAAAACCATTTTCCTAAGCTCCTGAAAGAGAGGAAAGTAAAGATGCGCAGATTGGAAACATCAAGGTTTTAATAAATTTCAAACTCAACTTGTGCGATTATTTAAGAAAATATATTTGGCAGCTATATAGAAAAGTTAAAATACACGATTGATTAAAATAGACAAATGTAGTTTCTATGCTATAAGGATATTTTTGGTAGGAGGGAGAGTTGTGGGTTACTGTGGGGTCTTTCGGAAGGATGTTAAATCTATATTTTAGCTTCCAGAACAGTACGTTTATAACGTAAAAGGTGGAAGGTATTATAATCGGTCAGTCCGTCTGTCACCCTCTTTCATAGCCCAAACTACAAATACTACAGACAAGTGTGCTATGTCAAAGAATTCAGCCTATCAAAATTAGAAGACAAGAAAATCTCAGAAAAAATATTCGAATTCAAATTACTTCAATTATTTAAAAAACTGTAACATTTAATGCTCTTTTAAAGAGCATAAGAAGCTATTTTTATTAGAATTACATTATCATTGCCATTCACAGCAATCTCTCAAGAAACTTTATTTATTTGAAATAATTAAAAGAAATTTATTTTTGCGACATAAATCAATTTGATATGACGTCAAATGTAGTTCACAAAAGAGATTCTTTGATTGTATGTTGATATGAAATATTTTGCTTCTTTTTAAAAGCAAGGAATATTATTTTTTTCTTTGAATACAAATCACTTTAGCAAACGATTAGAAATAACTATTCAATTTTTTAAATAAAATAAATGAAACTAGCCTAATTTAGCATGTAAATGTTTAATATAGAATTAATACTGGGTTTGGCACCTTTTTTCCTGTTGAACACAACTTTTGTATGTAAGCGGGTTGGTTAATTCCACGTAAATACATACCACAAGTGAATTTTAAAAATATTTTTTATTCCAGTTGAAACTTTTATATGTGCTTTAGAAAAGTTTGAACTATAAAAAATTTACATCAAAAACTATTATTGTTTTTCTCTGTGGCAACACTGAAGTTTCAAAGTGGCTGCTTTTTTTTGTAAGCATGTGTTATGGTTTTTCATCATTTTGAATTCTTGAATTTTAAGTTAAGTATTATTTTTTATCAGATTTTTTGGTAAAATTATTAAAATACACTATAATGACTATCTTGAAAACACATTTTTAATCAGCATTTATAAATAAAAGTTACTTAATTAGAAAGATAAACATCCCCTGTTTTGGCTGTAGTGTAAGTCACGAAAAGATCTAAAAGTTTCTATAACTTTTTAAAGTAAGGCTTTGTTTCAAAATTTTAAAGATATTTTCTTTCTGTATTAACCTTTGTGTAATTCCACACCTTTAAATTTTAAAATAAAAAGCATTTTCTCTATTTATAAAACATTTTAACTTTTTAGTGTAAGTCACAACGTATTGTCAGTCACAGCTTCTGTTTGATTTATCTATTATAGATTAGCTATAATATTTGTAGATTTCTTATATTTTGATAATTTTAATTTAAGATGGCTAAATCAACAGTTAAAAGAAAAAAAGAGCAAAGGAAAAGACTTTAAGCGTGTGGAAAATTTCAAACCTTTAAAGAAAAGGAAAGCAAAAACGACTTTACGGACAACACTTTAACTAAAAATACATCATCTCTATTGCAATGTTCCAACCGTTAGACAACATTGAATGGCATTTCTCTGCCACCAATGTTGGTCATCTTTACCTTTAGTCATGAAAAAGGACAATTTGATGGACTTGGTGATACAGTGAGGAGGGGATAAAAGCAGCCACACCTTCCAGGAAAATTGACCCACATTCTGCTAAAGATTTTTTCACTTTGCATAAGAAATCTGCCCAAACATATCACTATTATACATTTCTGACGATTGTATAAAGGGCGAAATAGGTAGATTAAATGATATTTGCTGATTAAAGGAAAATAAATATTTCCGATTCCTGACACTCAAAAATTGCTCTGCTTTTTAAAATTCAACAATTACTTACTTAAAAATGTCAATATTTCATTACCCCCCCCCCCACCAAAAAAAAAAAAAAAAAACCACTGCTGTTAAACAAATGGAAATGTTGTAAAAGGAAATACCTCTCAGCAAAGTTCTAAAAATGAATTTGATGCTGAAAGAAGAGCTTTAGTTCCTTTTGTAGGAAAATTATCGTTAAATATTTTGTGAGGCAAATGTTAAGTAAAGATGCTTATTCAATAAAACTGAATCATCTGCAATGGTCAGGAAGTCTTTTTGCGTGGCCTGAGAAGGAAGGTTTTTCAGACAATTCTATTGAAGAAAGAATTAAGAAATTACCAGAAACCAACTTTAGGGGACGTTGTTTAACTTTTTCTAACTATGATTTTACCATGTATGGAATTCTTAACTTACCATGTTCAAAATTATTTACATATGTTATGTTATTATTGCCTAAATTTCCATATATGTGATACAATTAACATGATGTAGCGTAAGTCACAAATTGAATGTAGTGTAAGTCACGCACAAAAATGTTAATAAATTATTTCCACACTTTTTTGCAATTAAATTATTTAGCTTAAAACCTTGTAGTTAAATTAAGCACTGGTAGAATGTTGATTTACTGCACTATGAAGAAGAAATGAGAGTTTTAAATGATAACCAAAACTCGACTTCCTTTCATGTAGTGTAAGTCACAGTATGACATTTTTATTACTTTTTAGTGAAATATACTAAATGAAAATGTTTTTTTATGATTTCTAAAAATAGTATATGTTCAGGGGTAAACTGGCATACAATATTTTTTTTGAATAAGCAGAAAATAATTGTGAACTACGCAAACGAAATTTGTTAAATCGTCCGATGTAGTGTAAGTCACACGTGGAAATGCCCGGGTTAAGTGACAGATTCTGTTACAAACCTACTTGTTTTTCCTGTAGTATCTTACTTTTTCTTAAAATAGAATAAACTTAAATAACAATAGAATACCTTTAACATTTCATTGTTTTTTTTTAAATCATCTTTATTGTTATTGTATATTATAATGAAGAGGTATGAACCGAGCCCGGATTGTATTGCCGGAAATACATTGTGCTGACCGCCACAATAACATTATATACTAAAAATATATGCCCCCCCATAAAAAAAATTCTATTTCCTTTTATTAACAAACAAATGCTATCTTGAAAACTCAGCTTCATTCTAACACTCATATTGTTTTTATTAGGTCATCCATCGGAGATATATCAAAATATTGTTCACATAGAAGGCTCTGGGATCGTGAGCTGGTATAGCAGTTGCAGGAAATGCGTCTCTTAACATGGCTTGTTGTCGCGCTGTTTGCACTCCAGTGCATCAATACCGAGGTGGTCTATGGAGGAGACACGTTGCCAACACCCAATGTCCTGGAAAGGGTAAGATATACACTGGAAAAAAAGTTTTACATTTTCAAAAACATACAAACATTTATTTACGGAAAATACTGTTACTTTTTTTAGCGATTTTTCTGTAAAATAAACTGTTCAAAGTAAAGAAAACAATTTTTTTCCCTATTTTTATCCTCGTAGTGTACTAGACTGCAACCAACTAAACATATCAACTGTTTGTGGGAACTACTGTTAGTACTGTTGTCAGTGACCCCCTGACCCTATGGTGACAGGGGCGGGGGGATGTAAAATATAAATATAAATTTTAAATTTGGTGACATTGCGCATCGTTTGGTGTATAAAGTAAAATTTATTATTTTAAAGGTTTTTTTTATCTTAAAGAAGGCATTTTAGATAACATATAAACCTATAATTTTAGCGCTGTGATTGATACATTAATTAAAGTTCATCTTTATAAGCAAGGCATTATAACATGAAGGTTTATGGTCCATTCAAGAACACTTATAAACACGTTATAAACAATGTCAAAAGTTTGACTGTATTACTCAGTATAAAGAAGCCGATTTTGAAAGTTCAAGTGGAGTGCTGGATGATTTTTATGTATTGTTTCATTTATTTCAGAAGAAATATAAAGTGGAACTAAAGCATATTGAGAAACGAAGCTTAGGGCCCTACAGATTCCCTTTCGGAAGGCCAATCAGATTCCCTGGAAAGTAAACGCTGTTTGCACATGGCAAGCATCTTATTTTCCACTTGGCGAGGGAAACAAAATATTCCCATGTTAACTACGATTGTGGACTCGTGTTCCATAGTTTGTCTCAAAAATAAAAATGGTTCTAATTAGTGTTTAATGTTTGCATTATTTATTTTTAACAGTACAAAGCACTTGCTCTCACTTGCAGTATGTAGTATATTTGTTTTAATGTTTCAGTAGTATATGTTAATAAATTAATTAAAAAAATAAGTTATGACACAGAAAAAAATATTTTGTTGAAAGAACAAAATTTTTGTTGGCGCTATATTGACCAAAAAATTTTGTTGAAACAACAAATTTTTTGTTCTTTCAACAAAATATTTTTTTGAAAGAACAAAAAATTTGTTGTTTCAACAAAATTTTTTGGTCAATATAGCGCCAACAAAAATTTTGTTCTTTCAACAAAATATTTTTTTCTGTGGATCAAAAACGTTTATCACACTTTCTATATAATTTTTGCAATTACTCCCAAACCAGTTATCCCACAAAAATACTTTTACCTGATAGTCCTGATACGTTAACAACATAATAACAGAACCCTCCCCTCCATTTTCACAATGTTGCTTATGGTTATGCATAAATAAAAAAAAATGTGGTAGGAATGAGAAATTGCATGGCATAGTATTCAAAAGTCGACAGAAATATAATTAATTGAAAAGTAAATGATTTTTATATAGTTTATAAGTTATATGTTCGCACAACAATAAAAATCAAAAATTTTATTTAAAATATTTACTTTAAAAATTGTCGTGTTTTAAAAGATCTTTGATCACAAAACTATACCACTGTGACACAAAAGCGATTTTTTTGGGGTATACCACTCGAAACATTATCTTTTTTCCAGTCTGTTTATACGCTTTTGATTCTGTCTATATGTACTGTATAAGATGATCAATTATTATTCCTCTTCTCCCCTTTCAGATTTTTTTTTTTTAGAAAAGTATGACACCAAAAGCCTATCTTTTTTTATTATTTTTTGCTTGTCTGTCTGTATACTTTTCCGTCCATCTGTCCTTTTTAAGATGATCTGTTATAACTTCTCCTTCTGATCGATTCTTACATATAAGTCCAGTCGTTGATGGCCCGATTGTATTTTGAATGCGGAGCGTTTTCAAACTAATAGATTACGAGTTAAAATTTTTCCAATCGCACTGTGCTTTAAGTTTCGTAGTGGCGCCATCTGTTGTTGATTTTAGCTGTTAAGAATATACCCTAAATAAATTGAAGCTTTCTGTGTGAGGTAGACCAGTACCCGGAATTTCATATAAGCCCTAACTCTGAATTTCAAATATAAATACTGCAAAATATTATAACTAAATTACCAATTCTTAGTTTGCTTTGTATTTATGCTTAATGTTAAATGCTTGATATTTTTCTTTACATGTTTTGCCTTTAAATACTGCTTTTTAATGCTTTAAATGCCAGCCAGCCATCTTATTTCAACCTTTAATGCCGTACCGTCAATGTGGGTAACTTTGGTCAAAAATCCTAGGTTTTTTTTACATGAGATGAAAAAAATTAACCTACAAAAACCATTTAAACACTTTGAAATCGCCATGTATTTTTAGTATTGAACTTTTAGAAATAATTTTTGTCAGCATTTTGTTAAATTTTCTAAATTAAAAATATAGTGTTAATTAAAAAAAATAGGACTCGGTTAGAATCCGGGCGGGTCACTTTGGTCCACGGAATACGTAAGGGTAAGGAACAAACCTTTTACTATCCTTAGGAGCTGTGTTATAGAATTAAATTAATAATATTAATATGTATAAACACGAAAATAATAAAGTTATTAAAAATAGTTTATAGCTTAACATTTGCATTGCATTGCATCGTAGAATAACATTACACTGTGAATAACACGATTGATGGCTGTTTAAAAGAAGAAATGCAAACTTTAATTTTAAAATTTTAAAATTAACTTATTTTAAGAAGCAAAATTTAATAACAAATATCTTTATAAAAAGCAAACGATTTTATTATAAAAGGATAAGTAGGTTTGTAACAGAATCTGTCACTCGCGCTTTCACACAACAGTTGTGTGTAACAGGTAAAAATGCGCCAAACACAGCATTAATTCTATGTTAAACTTTTACATGCTAAATTTGGCTAGCTTAATTTATTTTATTTCGAAAATTCAATAATTATTATTTATCGTTTGCAAAAATTAGTTTATATTTCAAAAAACAAGTATGTAATATTCCTCACTTTTAAATAGAATGAAAATATTTCATATCAACATACAAAGAATCTCGTAGTGAAATATATTTGACGTCATTTCAAACTGACCGAAGTCGCAAAAATAAATTTATTTTAATTTATTGCCTAAAAGAATCAAAGTTTCTCGAGCGATTGTTGCAAATGGCAGTAGTGATTTAATTCTAATAGAAATAGCTTCCTATGCTTTCTAAATGAGCATTGAATTTTGAAGTTTTTTTTAAAATAATTGAAGTACTTCGAATTCTTCTCTGAAATTTTCAATGTATTCTAATTTCGATGCGCTGAAGTTTTTGACGTATCACACTTGTCCGTAGTATTTGTATGTTGGGCTATGAAAGTGGGTGACGGACGGACTGAACGATTATAATACCTTCCACTTTTTACGTTATAAACGTAGTGTGGAAGCTAACAACAATAATAGATTCGTAATTAGGAATTTGAAAATGGTTACTTTTTGACATTAGCGATTTTGAATGCTGTACGTTTTTTTGCAGTTTATCTTTTTAATGTTTAAAATCGTTTTTTTTAAAAATCATCTCAAAAATGGGTAATCATAAGAGTAAGACTTCTTCAAAAATAGTTAAACAGAATACACTTTTACATACATTTTTTACAGTGTAAAGTTCCATAAATAAATCCTTACATCTTATACCAAAGTTGGTGTAATATTCATCCCATAATTAAAAACAAGAAGTTCATAAAGAACTAAAATAGCCTACTTTCCTGTTACTTAAATACTTACTGAAGTTCTAATCGGGAAAAAAACTAGGTTCCTAAAGTAAATATCATCAACAGCCGTTTCTACACTAGATTTATACACATAAGAAAAAAAAATCGAAACACAGCACCCAGCTATAATTTAAACTTCTAAAAGCCAAAATCAACTATTTTCCTTAATATTCGTTCGCAAATTAATTAAATATTATTTATCATCTGCTCGTGATTTATTTGTAGTTCGAAGAATAATTAAATATTTATTAATAACAAAAGTAATGAAACTCCTCCGAACTGCAGTAAAAAAGTAAGAAATGTAAATTAAAACTAAGCATAATTGCATGCAAAAGTATGCCTTGCCGCTTTCTTGGTAGATAATTAATGAATAATCAAAGAATCAAATTGTTCTACATTTTATGACGTCATTCCAAACTGATTCACGAAAAAATTATTTTGCTTCAAATATGTTTAAATAAAGTTTCTCATGCCATTGTTGATTTGGCAACAGTGATTTAAATGACTCAAAATTGAATTTCAATGCTAATTCAATGGGAAATTCGCCGACAGATAGTAGATTTATGTCCGTCCGGACGTACAGACAGACGGACAAAAAGTATGAAAGTTGGGCATCTGAGGTCATAGCTTTCTAACAAAAAAAGAATTTTTAAGATCCGATGATTAGAACCGATTTTGGAAGGGGGGTACAGACAGACAGACAAACGGACAGACAGGCGGACAGACAGACGGACAGACGGACAGACATACGAACAGACAGACAGATGGACATCAACCGCATTTCAATACCTACAGTGATTTAAATGACTTAAAATTGAATTTCAATGCTAATTCAATGGGAAATTCGCCGACAGATAGTAGATTTATGTCCGTCCGGACGTACAGACAGACGGACAAAAAGTATGAAAGTTGGGTATCTGAGGTCATAGCTTTCTGACAAAAAAGAATTTTTAAGATCCGATTATTAGAACCGATTTTGGAAGGGGGGTACAGACAGACAGACAAACGGACAGACATGCGGACAGACAGACGGACAGACATACGAACAGACAGACATACGAACAGACAGACAGATGGACAGACAGACAGTTGGACATCAACCGCATTTCAATACCTACAGTGATTTAAATGACTCAAAATTGAATTTCAATGCTAATTCAATGGGAAATTCGCCGACAGATAGTAGATTTATGTCCGTCCGGACGTACAGACAGACGGACAAAAAGTATGAAAGTTGGGTATCTGAGGTTATAGCTTTCTAACAAAAAAAGAATTTTTATGATCCGATGATTAGAACCGATTTTGGAAGGGGGGTACGGACGGACAGACAGACGGACAGACGGACAGACGGACAGACGGACAGACGGACATCGACCGCATGTCAATACCTACTTTTTCATTTTTTTAATTCTTTCGAATTAAAAAAAGAAAAGTAGGCTAAAAATAGTATAGAGTGTTTTGTTGAGCTATTTTCAATATTTTTTAGGCGTTGCAGATAAAAGTTGGAAGGAATAGATTTTTGTCATTAAAAATGCTCCTAAGAATCTAAACGTCACTTGTGGTATTGCCAAAATTAAAATGAGAATTTTTGTACATGAAATGAAAGGCTTTGTTTCCACCTTTCCAAAAATGTAAAAAAAAATTAAGATGGGATCATTTTATGAAGAGAAATTAAGAAACAAATCTTTTTCCTACGCTATTGGCCAATTTAACACCTTCTAATAACGGTACCCCCAAAATAATGTGGGTTTCTCATTAAATCAGTAGCAGGTTTTTTTAAAAAAAAAGAAATCATAAAAAATGGGGGGGGGGGGGGTGCAATGATTTCGTGGGCCACAGAATGGTTGGTAGTTACTAAAGGTTTTACTAAAGCATTTATCTTTTCTATAAGACATCTAGCCTTTACCTTTTCGATAAAACACCTAGCATTTATCTTTTCTATAAAACACCTGGAAAACTTAAATCAGCGCCATCTAAAGGGGTTTTAAAGGGTTAAAGACACTCAAGCTGAAATTTTGTATTATCTTGATTTGATATTTTACTTCGAAGGTAAAGCTCTGAATAAAAGTTGACTTCAGTCTTATACTGTTTGTTTCATTAGCACACGTCGCTGTGCATAAGAGACCCTACGACGACGGGTCCCTCTCTTGTTGTTTTGTGATCTCGTGTCTCTAATTGCAGCCGAGTAGGCAGAGCTGTCTTCATCTCGAACAAGTCCTTCGTTCAGAGGAGAGATGCTTACTTTTCTCGGGGGATCGAGTTGACTGAAATCCCCCCTTCCCTCGACACCCGATCCTTTCCAGAGCGCGATGCCAAGAATGCATGGCATGACAAACGACTCATTTCTCCAGGGTTGTCACTTGGAATTTCCGTAAAGTAGCCAACTTGCTGCTCTCAACAGCCAAAAGCAGCCGATGATGACTTCTATTATCCCCTTGACGATCGGATAATTTTCTAGAAAAGGATCCTAGAAAAGCCGATTTTTTTTATTCCTGAAAATTAAATAAAAATATGTGTACGAACAATGTATATATTCATTTTTAATTTTTTATTTGTTTATAGCTAGAAATTAAAAAGAGTAAATTTCTACGAAAGGCCAATATTCATCTAGTAAAAGCCAATATTCATCTAGGAAAAGCCAATACCCTCAATCCGTCTTTTTCACGGGAGCGAGAAAGAAAGGGTTAAGTCACTTTCGGTGAAGTTGTACTTCCTGCACTTTAACCTTTTTTTGCGTAATTTTTGTCTTTTAAAAATACAAGTAAACTATCATTCAAATCCTTATATAATCATCAATCAAGTATTCAAGGTTGGACAAAAAACAACAACCTGAGTTGTGAGGGCTTTCTTAAATGTGCCAGTTCACTACCTTATGGTTTCAATACTTTTTGGTGGCGAACGGTCTTTTGGACTTGGTCTAGACTTGATCTAGATCAAGTGGAATAAGAAACAACAACATTGGTTTAAATTTTTAATTAGCCAAGGGGGATCCGAATAAAGCCAAAATGGCGAAAATGAAACGAGTTTGGTAACCCTGCGTTTCTTTTCGCTATTTATTGCATCTTCGGCGAAATGGTCTGTGTCACACCTCGCCCGTTGCACAGGCCTCGCTTTCAGCGGCTGAAACGAGAGCCCGCCGGAAAGGTAACAATGAGATGATTGAGTCCAGCATGAATGGAAGAAATGAGCGGCGAAGGAGGGCTAAAAACAACTTCGGAATGGACCTTCTCGAATTTTGCATTGTATTCTTCCAAATGACGTCGAGTAGCGTAATTTAGATTAGGTAACTTATATTTGGAGAAAGTATGTTAGAAAACGTTCTTTAAAAATGGGTTTAAATACATATATTTTTAAAATAGAAATTTAATCAGTAAAATACTATTAAAATAACCTAACTCAATTAACATGTGTGCAATTCTACCATTATTTAACTTTTAAATATATGAAACTAGCGAAAATGAAACTTAAAATCAATTCAAATATCTGTGAATGGTTATAAGTGATCCAAAATTACTAAAAATTATTTAGCAAGGAGATCTGAAACAATTTATATATTTTTTTGTTATGAAGGTAGGACATCAGACACTTATCTTTTCTAATTTTCGTCAGTTTGTCTGTATGTCCGAAGGGACATCTGTTTACCTGACTGTCAACTAATTACCCACTTAATACCATTTAAATTAACCGCAGTTGACACATCAACAATGTCTTTAGAAACTTCATTTAAAACTAATAATTGAAGAAAAATTAATTTTTGTTGCATAAATAAGTTGCCGGAAGAAGGAAGGAAATGCCTTTATAAGATGTAGCACAATGTTTCTCTTTTGGCTTAAAAGGTATTATTAAATAACGAAAAGAACTATGGACTTCAAATTTGATACGCAAGAACCCAGTACCTGCATAAAAGATTTCCCGTTATAATTAGGTTTTTTGACAAAATCTTGCATGAGTAAATGTTAGCTGCTATAGAACTTTTCAGATTTGAAACTTGTTGAAATTGCCTAATTATAAGATACATAATTACCTTAATAAACATATTGATTTATGGAGCGGTAATTGAAAGTCGTGTGGTGTTACACCCCCTAGTTACATTTAGCAAATCCTATGGTACGATACCGTATATTGGTCTCGCACCCCCCCTACCCGGTCCCGTGCTCATCCGACACGGGCTGAAGCGGCGCCAAGTTGGGGGTGTCAATTAACTGTCGGTTCAACTGAACGCCGCTCTTTTCTTCCTACATTTTTTTTTAAGTAGGGGGATGTTGTTTTTCTATTTATCAAGAAGTTGTTTGTGTAGGGGACACTTCGACTTAGGGTCCAATGAAACAATCAACGTTTTTTTTAAGGTTTTTAACAACAATATTTTTTTTATCTTGTCTCTCGTAATGGTGCTTAAGGCACCTCTGTTTATGAAGCATTTTGTACCAACCTCAAGTTCTTGAAATGCTCTTGATAAGAGCTTCCCTCAACCCCGAGGCGAAGAGTTCATTGCTTCATCTTGCTGAGCAGTAGAGGGCAGCACCACTACCAAGCTCTCTCGTTCAACTCTCTCTACAAAATGAGTTTCGCGTACGACTCGTACATAGAGTTAGGAAGGAGGTGTAGAGAGGTCCACCAGTTGAGAGAAATTGAAGCAGGGCTGTCAGGTTTTTCGAGCTACTGCGCATAACATACTGGCACCGAGGTATCCCAAGATGCACCGCTCTGTAGAGGGCCCCTCCAATTGAGATGATTTGAAGCAGCGCTGTCCGGTTTTTCGAGCTACTGTGCTTAACATACTGGCACCGAGGTATCCCAAGATGCATCGCTCTAGCCTGCTTCATTTGTGCGCTACTGCGCATATACAAGGACCTCTCTATTCTCCTTCCAAGCTCTATGGACTCGTACGAGTCTACTACACAAGTCCCATGTTCGAGAGTAAAGTGATAGAGAGCAGCACTATCACGTTAAGCTCACGTTGAGAGTACATCACGTTGTCGCTTTGGGTCTACTACTCAAGTTTCCTCGTTCGATAGCAACGCGGTAGCGGGCAGCATTACCGCCCGTAGGTCGATCCTTCTCATTTTAGAAACCGAGGCCAAGTAGAGAATCCCAGAATTGGCTTACCACCTTTATTTTGCCTTTATTGTAATTCATGCATATATAATAAGATTTTAAAAAAATGAAAAAAAATTAAATTTTTATATATATTTTTTCAAAATACGATTTCTCCAGAAATCGGGCAGATATATTGAAACCCTTTTTGAAACATATTCAACTATACAAGTTTACAACCGGTTAATTAGGATCTAATAGTAAGTTCAATATTTATAGCCGTTTTGCCATAGTAACAGTTCTAAAAATGTGCAATTTTTTTTTACAAAATGTCTGAGTATTATGTTACGACTATCAATATTTTTCTCCGTTTTCAAAATATCTCATAGATTTTATTTCATAGCCTAGAGCGAGGTTTGCACTGTACTGAGTAAAAAGCAAATTTAATTATTTTTAGTACTTTCTACGATATCAGGTTTCGCTAAAATAATTTTTCGTTCCAATTTATCTGCAAAATAATTCAAAAATTATTTGAGGGTAGGGTAGGGTTAATTCGTGTGAAATAAGGCACAGCTTTATGATTTTTTTTGACGAAACGGTTAAAATTTATTTAAACCAATGGTACATTAAAGTGCGAAATTCAAAGAATATTGTTTCTAATATTCAGGAAGAAATTTAAATATTAAAAAATCCGGCGATAGCAGAAATTTTTGTCAAGCGAAAAAAGTTGAATTGCGGGGCCCGTCATAACTCCGTGCTGGATCATCTGAAATCAAAAAATATAAGTTATATCGTTAGATAAGGACTTTTCTCAGATAACGCTGTTTTTTTCCGAAATTTAAATTTAATTTGTTGTTATAAAATGTTGTTATATGGGGTTGTAAATAGGTTAATTTGTTGATATAAAATGAAAAATCTAAACAGATTTGAAAAACACTCTCCAGCGTTACCGCATAAATTATGTACAGAAATAGTGTGCAATAGTATTTCAAAAGGATCGGTCCAGTAGTTTTGAAGTTAGAAGGGCACCGCGCAATTCAACTTTTTTCCGAGACGCTTGACAAAAATTGCTGCCATCGCCGTATTATTTAATATTTTTTTCATGAAAATTGGACACAATATTCTTCGAATGTCACACTTTAATGTACCATTGGTTTAAATAAATAGATTTTAACCATTTTGTCAAAAAAATAAATCATAAAACTGTGCTCTATTTCACACGAATTAATCCTATCCTGCCCTTAAAAAAAAAGGGTTATATGTGTTAGATTTTTCAACTTTTTCTGAGTATTTTACTTATAACTGTGAAGAAAATCTATATCAATACTTAATAACTTAAGTCTGTATCTTCAACGTAATACCCTACCCTAAACTCGACATTAAAGGTTATATTATCAAAAATAAAAACCTTGTCATATTTTCTAGAAATATCGATACATCTTTTTTTGTGTGTGTATGTTTTATCGACTTTTGATGCTACCCCTTTTTATGTTAACGTAATTCTGTAAAAATGATCTGCCTCTTTAGGGGAAACTCTTGTTAAGGCGAAAACAAAAGCTCCTTTATTTAACAATTTGTTTTGAAATATCAAAAAATGTATTTTTTAAATTAACATTATTTTATTCATGTCCAGTGTAATATTGGGTTATCCTATAGGTTAATAAAACTCAAATCACTTAGCGTCTAAATGAGGACGTATCTAGATTATTGGGGGGATTCGAATTAATCGAATTTTCAGACTTAATTTAAGATGAAATAATTGCAGTTTTCTTCTTGCAAATGGACAATGAACTGTCATTAATCATTAATAAATATTTATTGACTGTCTAGCTATGATGCGCATTTAGGGGGCCAACATCATCCTGACTGTCTCTAAAAGTGTCTTTCTTAGCACTAGAGCGCTTTTCACTTTCTCAGAATCAGATGGTTCTTGGGAAGTTCCGATATCAAGTTGTCGGGGGGATGTCATTTTAGATAAGAGCAAAGTGAGAACATACTTTCCTCCTGCGTTTTTCCCCTTCTTTTTCTCACCTCGGCATTAGTGCCTATGCCTGGTATCCGTTACTTGCTTTCGAAACTGTCTAACATTTAGTTTTCACCATGTGTTTGAGGTAATGGGGTTGTTTCAAGTCATGGATGGCAACAGCCACATCGGTGTGTTTTCATTTGTTGTCTGGAATTACTTTTGTTTTGGTATTCGAAAATGAGTTTACTATGAATATTTTACTTATTAAATTTTTTAAATGCCCACTTCTTGCTATGCTGTGCTGGTTGTTCAAAACATTTGTTAAAGAAAGCTTGCATTGAAAGAAAACTTACTTTTCATGTATCGGTTATTTTGAAAGTGAAACCGGAATAACAATCAATGAAATCGCTGTACGCAGAAAAATTAAAACAAGAGCGTTACACCATCTGAAATATTCCCATTGTTATAAAACTAAATAAAGAAATTCAAACATTTATGTTACGATCTCGTCAATTTACAATGGAAGTCAAAATTCGTGCATTTGAAGATTGTCTAAAACTTTTTTTTTCACTTTAAAAAATACTTTCTAAAATTCGTGTTAAATGTTGCGTTCAAGGAATGTTTTTAAGCAGTGGCTTTCAAATGCAATTTTGTGAAGAAAGTGCTGAATCAAATAAAATAGCGTCACTGAAAAAACCTTTATTTGTACAATAAATCAATGAATCGATGACAATGAATATTCATCAAGTAAATGGGATGGCTTTTTTAAACATTTCTCTATTTTCCTCTCTTGAATTTTATAAAATAAATAAATATATATTTTTCCATTTCCTTGTTCCATACGCATATTAAATACGTCATCGAATAAAAATCGTCAATACAAACTGAATATGTTACAAACTTGGCAATATGAAATGTACAACAACACACTTATTTACATTACTTGGCAAACAAATTGATATATAAGGCACCTTTTTTTCCTTGCGCAATATATTGCTAATTTATACCCACAAACGTAAATACCACCATTTATCACGATTCGACTTTCTTTTTAAATTTTATATTTTATTTTTATCCATTCATTAAAGCACATTAAGGATGAACTTTCTTGTAAGTTAATGAAAAAACACTTTAGGTAATCAGTTATACACGAAATCCTAAAGAAATGTTTTCCCGTTTTCATTAGATAAATACTTAACCAAGAGAAAATTCGAATTTTCTGAAAAAAATACACCACTTTCGCTCAAATCCGATCATTTTTTCTCTTTGCTGATGCCATCGGCTGAAAAAATTAAATAAAACTTTTAACGAGAACATTTAAAATTCAAAATGTTTATTTTATTCTTTTGCCATTACTTTCAGAAACTAAATTCATTATTTGAAAAATAATTGACATGTTTCAAGTGACGTAATTTCGCCAGTCTTCATTCCCGGATTTTATTGTAGGTTTATTTGATGATTTTTTCATTGATTTTTCTGTTGACTGCATGCATGCATATTTTAGCAATAAATGTACAGTTAAGCTATTACTGAACTATGATGGTTAATAAAGGCCATCACACTAGAGCTATTAGTGTTTTATGTCTTTATTTTTTCGCCAAATACGTTGCCAATCTCGCCAACTTATTAACTAAAATTCGCCAAATAGGCAATTTCTTTTATAAATAATTTATAAGCTGGTCGGTTGTTCGAAGGTCATTGTGTTAGAGCTGTATAATGGGGTGTTTGTAGCTATATCTATTTTCTCGCCAAATTATTTCCCAAAACGCGCCAAATGAGCCAAAAGGTTTTATGTATTTATGAGGGAATTGTGATGACATTTATGAGTGCATTTTATGGCTTATTTTTCATTTTGGAATTTTAAGGCAATGAAACGGGATTTTATACTTTATAACGAGCGGAAACAATAACATATGTTTATGATCCTATAACAGGTTATATGGTAAACTTATTTGGAACGATTTGATATTTTTTTAATCCGTGCGAAGAACGGGTATAAATTTGCTAGTCTGAAATATTCCTAATGCCTATTTTACATCTTGCATGATTTGCGTACAAAAAAAAAAATGTATAGTATGTCTCGCAATGATCGCAAAAAAGTAGACCTGTTATAAAAATAGTAAGTACACATTAACTTATGAGGCCATTTTTAGTTTCATTTGTTTCAGAGAATTCAATTGTTTAGAATGATCGAAAACTTTTTACAATAATTTTCAAGCTATCTTGCTAACTAAAGAAACTAAATTCTAGTGTAGCGGCCTCAGTAACCCACTGTCTACCAAAAGGATCCTCAAGGTGGAGATGAGTTACCGCACGGTTCCTTACCTCGTTTCTAGGAGAGGAGTGGTGTGGCGGTTCCCCACACACGCAACCTCAATATGCCATCAACAACTATGTGGCGCTGATTTATCATCTCGTTCCTACCACTATTCTAAATAACAACGATAGCAGTAGTATAAAAGCCTAGGTAACTCATCTCCACCTTGAGGATCCTTTTGGTAGACTGTGGGTTACTGAGGCCGCTACACTAGTTTCTATGCCCGAAAAATAAAATCGTAAATATGGGTTAAAAAAAGTGCCACCGATTCGCTTTGTAGAAATCCGAGTTGAACTCGTCGACAATCCCCGTTCTGTTCGTTTTTCCTGGAAAAGTTTCTTTCGGGCCGATCGAATAGGTGCTTCTTGTTCTGAAACAGGACACCAATTAAAGGCCCCTCCACTGAGACGCCATTCATCATTTTTTAAGCAGCGAAGAGAGACAAGATGGTCATTAGATGTGCGGCTTCATTGAGGGAATTGATACAGGGATTTGCAATAACACGAGAGTGTGTATTTTGATAAGGGATGTTGCTTGACGTGGAATTGATTTGAAATATCAACACAGTAGGAAAAAATATTAGGTTTTCGTTTTTTATTTGTATCAAAATAATTTTTGTTTCGATTAATGATATGTCTAGGTCAATGCTTCACTGTTTTCTCTTCCTGAATGAAATTTTTTTAAGACAATTTGGTGAAAGTTTTTATTTCAAAAATTCCATTGAGTGTGTGGAATCTTTAATTTCGCAAGCTCAATTTCTCCAAGGAGAATTTTGTTGATAAACTTTCGAAGCAATAGCTTGTATCGAAAGTGTTGTATAAAATTGAGTGTATTTTGCTTTTATTGGTTAGTATACCTACTATTACGCGGCTTTTAAATAAGACATGACAACAAAAATTACTTCTCGACTAGCTTTAAAAAAAAATCATTCTTAAGTATTGTTAATCTGAGCAGTAAAAGCCCAAAATGGACACCTTTGAAAATTTTTTTGTGGGTGGGTAATTTTTAGTAGAATGAATATTTGCAGTGGCATTGCACATTCAGAACGCAGTTCTAAGATCGTCATCGTTTGTTTAAAGGATCGTTTAGGAAAAGTAACCGTTTCAACAGTAGATTTAATCTAAGGACCATGTCTTATGGACCGATTCAATAACCTTGAATAGAATAGCTTAATATCAAATAGAATAGATGATATATTCAAAACCGCTCCTCCTCTTAACCAGGTTCACTTTCAAATAAGATGACATCCTTACAGTTAAAGCACAGATGACGTTTACTGTTGTTACACTTGAATTTTAAAGATCATGTACAGATAAAGTCCTTAAAATTTAGATAAACATTTAGCAACATCGGATGAAAAAACAATCATGCAAAGAACATCTTTGGTAATTTAGTTAAGGCACTGTTTATCACTAACAACATTTAGTTGATTATATGTCAATTTGTTTTGGTCTAACAGTAAACAAGTAATCAAAATAGAACTTTTACTTCTGCACTGTTGCCTAGTTAATGGCATTTAAATTTTCCTCTTAAAAACGCTATCATACTAATAACATCTTTGGTAAATTTGCTAAAGCACTGTTTATCACTAACAACGTTTAGTTGAATACAAATCTCCTTTTTGATGTAACTGTAAACAGACTATCAAAATAAAAACTTTCACTCTTGCACTTTTGCCTAGTTAATGCCATTCGATTTTTCCTCTTTGGCGTAACAGCCAGCAAAAAGAAAAAAATTCTCACAACGATTATCAATCACAATTCGAAAGTATAATCAAAGATTTTCTCTTTCAAGACATATTTACAGCTTCCAAGTAAAATCGGCGTGGTATTGGAACATTTATGGGATGTCTGTAAAAAACAGCCAAGAAATGTGCAAATCCGAAGCATCATTTCAATAAAATATCCTTTTCTACATATTTGCTGGAAATATTTTCTCTTGGGGTATATATTCCTCAGTCCCAATACAAATATGCCTCGTAACGTTTGAGTAAACACCACCACAATCACAAAGCTCACTCCATCAAACACATGTCCTCTACACTCCTAGGACAAAGTCAAATTCGGCGGTGCTTGAGCAACAGTGGGCACGAAACTTGGGTTTTGATGGTGCTGGTGCAGATGGTACATGTAATAGTTGTAGTTATAGGCCACGGCCGCGGCAGCAGAGCCCGCGTCGTGGGTGGAGAACTGGGCGAACTGACCAGCAGAAGCCGGCATCGGTCCGTGCTGGAAGCCCATCGAGTGTCCCAGAAAGTCCGTCACCGCATGGGGCCAGGATCGAGGCGCGTTCTCTTTGGCGTTACACACCACTGGCGAGGCAGCGTGTGCCGGTGCCTGCGTGGACGGGTGACAGGGGTAGGCGTACAGGCCCCCGTACAGCTGCTGCCTCGTCGGGGCTGCGTTGGTGTCCGACTGTATCTTGTGCCTGAGAATGCGGCTGATGCTGCTGACCGAAGGGACGTTGAACTTGTCGCAGAGGGAGTCGGCCAGCAGCCGGTCCCTGATTTCCCAGGCGAAGATGCCCGGGTCCTTCCTCTTGAGCTCGCGGATGTAGTTCACCACTTTGGGGGTGGTGACGCGGGGTTTGGACCCCCCGATGGCCCCGGGCAGGATGGAGCCCGTCTCGTGGAAGCGCGACAGGATCTTGGAGACGCAGCCGTGCGAGACGCGCAGCTGTCGGGAGATGTCGCACGGGCGCACCCCGAGCTGGGCGAGCTCCACGATCCGCAGGCGGATGGCGTTGGGCAGCGGCCGCCCGTTCACGAACACGCCGCCCAGCTGGTTCACTTCGCCGTAGCTCTGGGCCTCTGAAATACGAGGACATGAGGATTAGCATCTTGATAATCTATATAGAACCAAAATAAATTGGCATTTGAGAAAAAGAATAGTTTTGTGTATGCTTTTAATGTTTCATGTATCTGATTCTCGGCATAGTGGATAGCGCGTCTGAATCCCAACCATCAGTGGATTCCGGGTTTGAATCACGGTGGTTAGGGGTGGGGGTATGTACATTATATATATTCCGGCTTGTGTGCTTGATCAGATACCTGCTTATATAAGCCTTCGTCAAGTAAGACAGACACAGAAAGAATTTTTACAGTCACAGAGAAAGGAAAGTACACACAGGGCGAAGGCGGGAATCAAACCCGCACCCGTTACAGCGCGCAGACTGCTAGCGTAATGGTCCAAACCACTCGACCATCCGGGCCCCTCATGGTGGGTAAACGCATGGATGTTTGTCTTGTGAATAAAGTGTTATTGTCTATGTGTTTGTCTTCGTCCTTATTAAAAGAAGTCCAACCTCTTCGGAGGCTCTGGCAACCATATTACGTGGGACACGACAACAACAGCAAATATGAGGCCGTGGATAGCCTTACTAGTTAAGGCATCTTTCTCGGAATCAGAAGGTCCCGCGATCGAGTCCCGATACCACTGAAGACCCACCGAGTATATGCGGAGTACGTGCTCATTAAATGTGTGGGTCCGAAAGTCCTGTGGGCGGTCATGGCGCAGCTTTCCAAGGGTGTCGAATTTTTTGACGTATCACACTTGTCCGTACCATTTGTAGTTTGGGCTATGAAAGTGGGTGACGGATAAACGGACAGACAGACAGACGGACTGAACGATTGTAATATCTTCGCCTTTTTACGTTACAAACGTAGTGTGGAAGCTAAAAAGGCAGAAGTTAAATGTTAAAGCGTTATGACACCATCCCCCTTTTTCTAAAATTGGTTAGACACGCAAAGATTTTTATAGTACAAACGGCTTATTTTTTCACGCCGTCGCATGGTTTACAGTTTAATGTAAGGTCCATGATAGCTTACAAACACGGCAGCGGCGCTCCAAAAAGTCTAGGAAAATCATGACGTGTACAAGCAAATATGCAAATATGCAACTAATGATCAGGAAAACAGAAAACTGATGCGTTCAATTTATCTAAGTAATATTACGTGCTGTTTCATCAGTTACTTATTACAAGTATCACAGAACATCGCTAAGTTATTGTGAGATGATTTGATGACAGGGGATTTAGTTGCTTCATATATGAAGTAAAAAGAAATAATAATGAAAATGCGTCCTTAAGACTCCTTTTATATTTCCCGATGAAATGCGTTAATAGACCAAATAAACCACGAATAAATTTCGTGCTGAATAAAAAATGACAGATTTCAGAGCTTTTGAAAGAAGTAGATTAAAATTAATTAAAATAACTTCTTAGACAATTTTTTGGAAAGATTGAAGTTGTCTGTAACATCTCTTGCACTTCGGTCTATATTAGAGTGGGATTCACCTCAAGTGAAAGGCTTGAAATAACCAATTTAAATCCTCATAATTTATTTTTCTTTAAATTATTTGAACTACTGTAAAACGCTTGTTGGTAGCGCTACTCAATAAAACTTGTGGTATCAAGTGCCCCCAACTTTATGGAGTAACTTTACAGTTTGAAAAGGTATACATTTACACCAAAATCTGAATAACTTTAAAGAACAAAAACAGAGAATGTTCCTCCGCAAATATAGAATAAAGTTTTATGCCAACAATCACATAATAACCCTCGAATTTCCTAACACATTTTATAAAATGTGATTTTTATCGTTAACACATGCTTCGTTCTGCTGTTGGGTTAGAAGATTGTACTGACACTCTCCTACCTGACCAGACATACTGCCAGGAACTTTTAGGGCTTAAAGAAATTGTAACCTAAATGTATCCGATTATTTTCCTTTTCGATGAAAAGAGAGCAACGGCCGCCTACTCGGCATTGTGCATAGTGCGTCTGAATCCCAACCAGTAGGTCCCGGGCACTGAGCTAAAGAATACTAACCTGGAGTGATGACTTCTGGGAACTTTACATGTAACCGAACGAGCAGTCGCGGAGCACCGCGGAGTGATACATAAAAAGCTGGAAGTAGGCAAAAAGCCACTAATTCGACACTTTTGCCTAACTATTTTCCGCTGGTTAACATCGTTTTATACTGTCGATTTAATCATCGTGTTTTTATGTAATGAATTTCCTTTTTTTGATGTAGAAGAAAGCATATTTTTTTTATGGTAATTTATTTTACAAACGCTGGGAGTCGCTAAAAGAAGCAAGATATTGGAAGAAAATTTTTATTTCCAATTTTTTTTTTATTTCGTATTATATTGATGATATAACTTATGGGTTATTGGTCCGTATTCAATTATCAATTCTAGTGTCAATATAATTCCCCATTAACGACGATCCATGTACAAGCCTTATTACGATTGGGATTGTTTGCGTTTTAAAATTAAGAACTAAAATTGGCTGAATTTTATTATAATGAATTACGAAAATATAACGTTTTGTCAGGAATACAAAAGAATGAAATCAAAGTAAAAATCGTACTTTACTATAAGTACCTTCCCGTAAATAACATCGATATTTATACCTTATTTTTGTTGGTGTATATATTAGATATACCTGGTATAAATACTTTTTTTACAACTGCAGGTTGCTTAATCGTTCTTTTAAAACAGGCACTCAATTTCCACTGAATATCCTTTAGCTCAATGTAAATTCCTGTTTTGATTTGGAAACAAAAAGTTCTTTCACTTTAGTATTTGTTTATAAGTAGATAGTACCTTATCCAAATTCTTTTTTATGAGTACATATATCTTACTCATTATTCGAAAATAGATTTAAATACATTTTTATGTAGTATCAAACATGGTTCTTCAGCCTTTATTATAAGTGTCAAATTTAAATTTGTTTCCAATACAAGAATAAATCTCTTATTCAAGGGGATTAAATGTGTGATGAGTTGGAAGTATGTAGAAATAAATTCCAAGTAAAATTCAAATGTATATAATAGAATTTTTTATTGCATTTATATGTTTTTGACCCTTCTAAATATAGAATGCCTAAAACAGTTTTCGTAATAAATTATAAATTCAATATGGTTTTGAATTAGGCGAAATAATCAAAGTTCCAAAACGGTTTGAAAAAGTGATCAGGAAACATGGAAATTTTTTTATTTGTCAATGGATTGTGTATGGAAAGAAGCAGAACAATTAGGAGAATTATATTGTCCAACAAATATTACATTAAGATAGGAATAAAAGAAATTGTGCCTGGTTGGAAACTGTAAACCTAACGTTCCATCATACGTAACACTCAGCGCCTAATGCGTTTTACCACTGCCGTGAGGATATGCTGCGCGGTCGGCTATCATTTCCGGATGTTCGGTGAAACATAATTGCACTCGCGTAGAAAACACTAAATTTTCAACCGAAGTTCGAGAAATCAAAATTTTCGAATAAATATTGCATTAGGTTAAAGGTGATAAATAGAAGATGAAAAATTTGAAGGAAGTATACGAAAAAATAAAAAAAATTAGCAAAATGAAACTGAAAATTAGTTCTTCTTTTGCCTACTCGCACGCATAAACAAAGATTGAGATGTGAAGCGGTTTCGGCGCGCTGACTACTCACTCCAGATCAGTATTCTTTAGCTCAGTGGTCCCGGGTTCGAATCCCGGTTGGTAAGCGTATGGATGTTAGTCTTGTCAATAAAATGTTATTTACCTCTGAGTAGGTCTTCGTCTTTATTTGTGTCAAAAGAAGTCCAACCTCTTCGGAGGCAAACCATCTCCCATGAGATATCCATGGGCGCGAAAACAAGAGCACCGCCTCTTAGGAGGCGGTTTGGTTTTCAAAGTGTTAAAAAAGTAATTTATATGTTTTAATTTTAATGGCCTGAAGTTTTTAAACCGCCAATAAATAAATCCGATCTATTTCAGTATTGAGTCTGTCTTGGCGGAGTCCGTTTATTGGCCGACTCCGTCGAAGTCAATGGGTCGTGTGTCAGCGTGGAAGATGGATGGTGCCGAGTTAAAAGGCGCCGCCCTCCCAATTAGTCCATTCCCAGAAGTGCTCACGGGGAGCAAATGGACGGGAAAGCCGCCGCAAAACACTTTGTGTCAGAGCGAGGGGAGTCGCGGCACGGAAGTTACCTTTTGTATAGGCCATATCTTGGTCCGGTCACCATATTCATGAAGACAGAGGAAGAAACAAGAAGTGTTCCGAAAATTGCCTCTACTTTCCTGTTACTGAAATACTTACTAATATTGTAATCGGAAGACAAGTAGTAACTGAGTGTAACAGTAACTGTCACCTAGAACAACTCTACACAATATTTAAACACATTAAAAATAAAAGTCGCTTATCTCAGCATCCAAATAGAATTTAAACTTTTTTAAACAAATTCAAATACTAATTCAATTGGAAATTCGCCGACAAACAGTACATAGATGATCGTCCGGAAGTACAGACAGACGGACAAAAAGTATGAAAGTTGGATCTCTGAGGTCACACTTTTCTAACAAAAAATGTTTTTAAATCTGATTTTGGAAGGGGTCAAGGACGAACAGACAGGCGGACAGATGGAAGTCATCAGTATGTCAATTCCTACTTTTTCATTTTTATAATTCTTTCGAAATAAAAAAAAGAAGAAAAGTAGGCTAAAAACGCGGTGTATAGGGGGGTTGGTGCATGCTCATAAGGTTGCACTAAAATTTACTTTATGGGGTTCACTTGTTTGGGATCTAATATGACGAGGCCCGTCATCAATGACAATCGTGTAGCTGTAGAGCGACTGTCATTCGCTCGCCATGCCTACACTAAAGAAACCCAACACACTTTTAATACGAGTTAAAAAGAAAAGTTGTTCAAAAATGTTTCAATTTTAGAATATCTAAAAATGATGTATGTGCATTTCTTTACAACTAACTCTCATGCTATACACCTATATTCCTACTTTTTCATTTCATCAAACTTTACATTGTTATCTCAATTTTTTTCTAATCAATATTCTAGTCAACTAAATAAAGTGTTACAGCATCTGAATTCAACTAAATCATCTAAATTAGGACGAATGGATTTGCATTTTTTAAGCGTTTTCTACAATTTATAAAGTTGGTTGCAAATTGTAATGTTTTTTACTAATTTCTGAATTTAGAAAATTAGAAGTTATTCTAAAGAAATGGTAACTTAACCTGAGTTAGTTTATACTTTCCTTCTGTAAAGGTAGTCTTTCTAATTTGTGTCTAAACTTTTGCAACATATTTATATTCTTACGGACAAACTATGATAAGTGTTAATAAAGTTTATTAATTCATAAACATCACGGTCTTGCTGACATTCATTAATGTTTGCATTTATCAATCACACAGGTTTGCGAAATTAAATGTATGAAAAATACAAGAAAAGTTTGAGTTGATTTATACTTTTTTTGCGTGCTGATTTCGAAAACTGCCTTATTTTGTCCCATCAAGTCAGGATATTTTGTTAAACTGATGCAGATAAATTTGTTAAAATTCTATATTAAAAGGAATTTTCTCTAAGTATTTTGCATGTATTATCTGTTAACAGTGATTTTTAAATTTTTAAAAATCTTTGAGAGCGATTACATAGAGAAAAATTGTTTTTCGAGTAATAAGTTTATTTTTTATAGGTTTTTAAGGATGAAAACCCCAGCAGAGACAACTCAAAAATATTCGCGTACTTACTAGCTCACTAACGACTCGTGGTAAAGAAAGATTGTGAAGGAGACCTTCATAGTGACCCGCATAAGAGCTACTCGTTGATTATTACTCATATGTTGAACACTCAATTTGTCAAGAACAAAGTTTGTTACTATTTATTAGAATTTCAACACTAAAAACTACATAAAATTTGCCTTGAATTATTTCATTACCGCCTGTGCAAGTTACCAATGAATACTTATCTATCATTTTACTCAGGGCGGCAAAGAGGCCGCAATTGAGTAGAGGCGGCATTTTCGGTTTTGACAAATACACACATTCACTGATTTTTTAAACAAATATTTCTAACTCTTCTAAAATAGTAAACAAAAAAGATAAGAGACAATTCTGATTAATGCACCTTTGTTTTCATGTCTTTTTTTATGAGGTGCTTCAATTTTTTGCCTCCCCCGAATTATTTTCTAAACAGTGGTAATTTTTAGGATGGAAACAAGACGTTATTTATTAAAATTATTTCTTTATTCTTAAAACCAAATCGATATTTTTTCACTTAATTTTAGAAAGCCATACTTTATACATGTTTTAGAGAATATGAGCATGAGGGGCTAACGGGTAACTGACGGCAATTTCTCTTTTAATATTAAAGAAGGACGGTCAATTTTTCTCTTAATAACTATAAATGCATATTGCTATTACTGAAAATAATTTCAACTCAGATATAATGCGTATTTCTTGCAAAAACACTTATTAGTTGTTAAGTTATTTATAAAGCGAAGTAATCTTTAATTGAACTTATTAGACTTTTATTTCGGTTGGCATATAAATGAGGTTCTGATCATATTATTTAACCCATTAATGGCAAGGGGCCCAAAAAATTGCCGAGCGAAAATGATTTTCTGCTTAAATTTATCTAAATCAACAAGACAAATAAAGACCATAGTCCTGAGCAAACTATGCATGATAAATTAAGTTACCAGAAAACGAATTGGAATCGGAATTAAAGGAGTTAATTGTATTCACGAAGTTGTCATTAATGGATTAATAAATAAGAAAAATTTATACTATTTTATGACAATTTTCTTACTGATATAGATAAAAAAATTCTTATATGATATAATTGCAATTTGTTGAATGATTGACATTCTCTTGATTGAGATTATTTAGTGTATGAGTCAAAATTTTGAAGTTGCTGGAATTAATTTTGATAAAGGGAGGCAGCTATAATAATAAAAGAAAGAGTCCGTGTGTGTGTCTGTGTGTTTGTCTTCGGATCGTAAAAGACCTACTTATACTGCCCTCAGAAATTCGAAATTTTTAAGATAGATTCCCTTTAATACCAACATGTGCACCTGAGGCTTAGTTTTTTCATATTTGTTCCATTTTTAAAGAAAACTCGAATTTTCTGAAAAAAATACACCACATTCGCTCAAATCCGATCATTTTTTCTCTTCCCTGATGCCATCGGCTGAAAAAATTAAATAAAACTTTTAACGAAAACATTTAAAATTCAAAATGTTTATTTTATTCTTTTGCCATTACTTTCAGAAACTAAATTCATTATTTGAAAAATAATTGACATGTTTCAAGTGACGTAATTCCACCAGTCTTCATTTCCGGATTTTACTGTGGGTTTATTTGATGATTTTTTCATTGATTTTTCTGTTGACGGCATGTATGCATATTTAAGCAATAAATGTATAGTTAAGCTATTACTGAACTATAATTTTTAATAAAGGTCATTGCACTAGAGCTATTAGTGTTTTATGTCTTTATTTTTTCCCCAAATACGTTGACAAACTCGCCAAATTATAAGTAAAATTCGCCAAATAGGCAATTTCTTTTAAAAATAATTTATAAGCTGGTCGGTTGTCCGAAGGTCATTGTGTTAGAGCTGTATAATGGGTGTGGGTAGCTATATCTATTTTCTCGCCAAATTATTTCCCAAAACGTGCCAAATGAGCTAAAATGTTTTATGTATTTATGAGGGAATCGTGATGACATTTATGAGTGCATTTTATAGCGTATTTTTCATTTTGGAATTTTAAGCCAATGAAACGGGATTTTATAATTTATAACGAGCGGAAACAATAATAAGTTTATGATCCTATAACAGGGTATATGAATATGGTACACATATTTGGAATCTATTTGATATTTTTTTATTCCGTGCAAAGAACGGGTATAAATTTGCTAGTTTTAAATACTTGCATCACATGATTTTTTTTTTATCACACGGCCCTAGTTTTACTTATTTTCGATAATTATCACTCATTTCAATTATTAATTATTAAAAATTGCGCAAACTAATTAATCAATTAAATAACTGGGGTAATTTTTGTGTGTTGTTTTGGGGATGGGGGGGGGGGGGGTAAAGTAATTCCTCCATAGGAAGGCAGACTAAAGAGAAAGCCTTACCTCCAATTGTAGATACCCACATTATACTAATCTCAAGTCTTTTTTTTTCCAATCCCACTACCCACATGCTGTGACGACTTGGTTACTCTTCCGTCTCGGCCTCCCAGATCGTTCGGTCCGGCCCTCCTGTTCTTTGTGAGTTGGCAGCGCACCCCCGTGTGAAGAAGCGCGACTTGAATCAACACCTCTTTCCTTTGACGGCGGCGGCTCCTAAAATATCCGGGCGGCCGGGACACCTCCCAGGAGTTGGCTCGACACCCTCGGACACAATTACCCCCCCTCTCGCAATATGACACAATCCTCTCTTAGTATGACACAATCCGTCCTCTTGTGTCCGACTTCAAAGGGTGCCGCGAGAGGAGTATCAAAGACAACGTTTATCTTCAGATGCGTGTGAAAAACACGAGCGCTCATTATGGAGGGGGGCTCCGATGGAGACGTCCTTTGGCCCCTCCTTGCGTGATGGCGCTGCGGGTGCGTCAACTTGCGGTAGGGAGTCTTATGGGTAATAATAAGAAATGACAGAGAGTGGATCTGATACAATTTGGATGACATTTGGGATCGGGAAGCCTATTGGAAGGCCATTTTTAGGATTCTTTAGAAGGTGCAGAAAGCAGAGTAAAAAAAAGAGCCTTTATTTCCACCACTATTAGAATTCACACTTTAAGCTTACCTGGTAGAAAAACAAGCATGGGAGATGCGTTTAAGTCCAAATGATATCTTTTACCCTATTTTTAACGCGTAAAAGTGTAGTCTATATTTATTTTTTTAATTTACATTTGAAGGTGCTGCTTTTCTTCTGCTATTTTAAAGAAAATTTTGTTGCGTCGTTTGCTGCCCAAGGTTTTTTACAATTTTTTGGAGGGGTGGGGGGAGTATAAATTCACAATTTGGGGAAATTGAATTCTCCATACTTGGGAGTATTTGTGGCCATAAAAGGTTATTTTATTAAATACTAGCTTACCCGACAGACGTTGTCTTGTCTTTACTATGAATATTGAATTCAAATTGAAGGTTGATCGAAAAATCCATCGATCCTTGGCAAATGCAGCTAAAAATGTCCAAAGAATAATACCCCATGTTGTGGGAGATGCACGTTAAATATTTTTTAAAGTCCCGACGCTGCGTACGATGTAAAAGTTGCATTGGGTGCCTAATCAGGTGTTGGCTCGTCACATGACTGTGGTTCTAAATAAAGACGCCCGTGGCAATATCCCTCTTGTATAGCTCTAGTGCGACGATAATTCAAACTAACCCTACCCATACAACTGGATGGGAATAGCTATCCTACGCTAAATTTTTAACTTCGCCAAAAGCCGCCAATGCCAACATTCAATTGGCCATATCATAGCTGTACCAAATTGACAGTTTCATAAACATAAAGTTTTTACGCTATATACGTAGAGGGAATTAACATTTCTTAGAAGTATTCATCAGATCTAGAATAGTAATCGCCTTTACTGCCATGATACATTGTAGCAATATCTTCACTTCTTACCATTTATAAACATCAATTAAATTAAATTCGGAAACAAAAAAAATCAAAAGATTTAAATTCTATAAATCAAATAAAATAATGATATTCAAATAACAATCCTACAAATTAAACTCACGTGCTATGACGTGACCTAATTTTCGCTCACGCTGAACGCGCTGATTTTTTTTTTTAAATTAGAAAACGAAATTTATAATTTAAAAGTTCATAACAATGCTATTCTTATGGAGAAATCTGATTTGCACTCCTACACCCGTTCGGGTTCGAATTTCGAATAACTCATTCATTAAGAACCTTCTCCTGACAATAACAAACACAACGAAAAAAGAATTAGTGAAATCGGTCTAGCCGTTCAGGCGTGATGCCGTCACAATGAAAAAATGGGACTTTAATTTATATATAAGATTTTTAACGAAAAAAATGGAAAAGTTGATTGGAAAAAAAGGCAACAACATAAATAGGTTTTTCATAGTTGTGTTACAAAAAATATCATGGCAGTGTACAGGATTTTTTTTAATAAGAATCATTAACTGAGCCACAAACAACAATAGCCTATGACGGAATTCTAAAGAATCTGGATACCGTAATCAGCTATGTATTACTGTTCCATAATATATAGAAATTTTAAAAATAAAATGCAAAAAGTTTGGCATAAAACAGAAAACTTAAAGCAAATGGCTTAAAAAAAATAAGTCTAGACAAAATTAAACTTAAACTAAAAAATTATTTTTTTTTTAATATGAACAATTTCAATTAATTTCTTCGAACCAAATTGTAATTTTCAAACTTAGTTATACTTTTTTGGGAGCTTTAACCTTTACCGAAGTAAGTTTTTGCAATATATTTTATGGATGAAATTCATTAAAACACAGCTCTTTGGGTTAATTATGATATTTTAATAGAATACATTAACGCGCGATTTCTTAATTTTGAATAAATTCCCAAATAATCAAATTGAGAATTCAATTCCAAATTCGAAAAATTTAAAAATTATGAAATATTTTTTGCCGTTTAAAGTGTTTTGGCCATATTGTAATAAGATAAGGAAATTTTGCAGATTCTAATTCATAACTCTCATCAGTCTGTCAATTTTCTATAATTGCGTTAACAACTTATTGAAGTGATTTAACTATAATTACTGCATCGATTTTTTGATAATATATGACTATGCATCGGCAAAATAAATACAACAAAAAAGTTTTATTTGAAACATTTTGATTTTTTAAAGTTGAATTTTTTGAGGTGTTAAAGATTTTTTATGATTTTTGGTTTTAGAAAAGTGCGCCATAAAAAAACCCAGATTGCCGACCCTAGGCACAGCTGCCTAAAAAAAGTTATCACCTCTAGTTAACGAGATGGCCATTCATCCTGAAATTTTTACTTTTGGTTATTAGTTAACAAACAACATTCTGAGTTATTGCACGAACCAAATTTTGAATAGGAGACCATCTTTATATCGATACCAACTTTAACATTTTTAACAGCAACATCCAATTTTGAGTTCATATTTCAAATAAATGCAGCTCCTGATCTACCATAAGTCTTGTTAGGCGGGGACCAAATATTAGTTTCTATTATGCTGTTGATTACCAGAAGCAACTTATATAACATTTTTCCCAATTTGTTTTTAGATTGACTGACTGAGAAATTGACCTAAAGTGATATCGATATTACAAGGAAGCCGATAAAACGTTAGCAAAAGAATAAGATATATCGGCCAACTAGCACCATCATTACGAGCAACATGCACAATTTTGTCCGTAAAGGGGACTTTGTTGTGCCCCTAGTTTGAGTCTTTCGAGATCAGGTCCCGAATGTATGAGTAATTTTAAAACGAACTACCGCAATGTTAAATGATTTGTAATAAAAAAAATTATCTCATCAACACAATAATAAATATATCAAAGATTTTTCTGGGAAGTAATTTCGATGACCCAAACAAAATGCATACACTTTTGTAGTATATTTTAAAAGTAATAATTATTTTATTGAAAAGAATATGAATATAATCCGCTCAATTTTTTTAAGCGTAAATTCAGGACAAAGAGTCAACAAAGAAGCATAAACAGTTGTATTTGTCATGCATTTAATTTATTGAGAAAATCAATCAGATACCAATCTATAATAATAAAAGAAAGAGTCTGTGTGTCTGTTTATCTGTGGATCGTATAAAATCTACTTATACTGACCTCAGAAATTTGAAATTTTTAAGATAGATTCCCTTTAATACCAACGTGTGCACCTGAGGCTTAATTTTTTCATATTTGTTCCATTTTTAGTGAAAATTCTAATTGTCTAAAAAAATACACAACTTTCGCTCAAATCCGATCATTTTTTCTCTTTCGCGTTGCCATTCGACAGAAGAAATTAAAATGAACACAAAAATTAATTAAAATTGAAATATCTTTTATTTTCTTGCCATTACCTTCAGAAACTAAATGAATGATTTGAAAAATAATTGAACGCGCCAATGAGCTAAATGTTTTTTTTTTTTAAAACCCAGGTAGGTAGGTAGGTTTGAATTATCGTCGCACTAGAGCTACACGACGGCTAATGGCGACGGGCGTCGTAATTTAGAACCACAGTCAAGTGACGAGCCGACACCTGAATAGGCACCCAACGCAACCGTTAAGGACGACATCGTACGCAGCGTTGGGACTTTGGAGCATATTTAACGTGCACTCCCTCTACACGGGGTATTATTCGTCGGACATTTTTGGGCTGCACGGGCCGTTTATAGGTCGTTTTCTAAACCCAGAATGGAGGTTTTGACGTGAAATAACATTGTTGTACAATTAGGGTTAATTTTGAATTTATCAGGAAAATTGCGATGACAGTAAGTTCATATTGAGGAAGATTTTTGTGATAGGAGGATGTGCATTTTATCGTGATGTATTTTTATTTTGGAATTTTAAAGCAATATAAGTAACGGGATTTTATTCTTTATAATGAACGGGAACAAAGGAAAAGCTTATTATCTTATAGCAAATTAAATGACGCATATACTTGGATCGATTTGATATTCTTTTAGTCCGTGCGAAGAACGGGTATTTATTTGCTAGTTTTTAATCAGTTTGAAGGTGGTATATAAATTTAAAAGCACATTTGACACAGATCTAAACTTTAATATGACCTTACAAAACTTAGGATATACGTTTTTTCATTGATCTTGGAATTTTTAAAAAAATATTCTTAAATCATTTCAGCAATACTTCTTACTCGTTCCTGCTAGTTGCAAGTTGTAGACTTAACCTGTTCTTGATAACAGAAAAACTGATTTATCAGATGCCCCAAATCATTTGTATCACCTCTTAAAAGTTTATATTTTTAGTATATACTATATGTGACATAAATATTTTACCAAACAGTCAAAAGTTGAGTAAACGACAATTTCTGAGAAATGATTTGGAAGTAAAGCGTCACATCTGTGTAACAAGGGAAATAAAATGATCAATATCTCATAAATTCAAAACCATGGTAATTTTTTTTATTTATTTGTTGTAGATGCGCACACACACACATTAAAGAATAATCCTTTTACAATGTACATCATAATCAAAATAGTAAAAGCACACAAAAGAACATTACAATGAAAAAAAATCTTCAGTCAATTAGCTGTAAAAACGTTAAAAGGTATAGAAATTAAATGTTTTATAAAATTTATAATTTTTTTTAAAAAATATTTATTTAGATTATTTTTTATACATATTAGAATAGTTATAGTCCGCCTGCCTCAACTTATCATCCCAAATATTTTGATCGTGGAAGCGTCTACTTTGTAAAAAGGTACACTCTTAAAACAAACGAGCGGTTTTAATTCAGTCTGAGTTAATTTCCACTCCTTTCGGGTGCCGAAAATGCACTTCCCCTATAGGAGTGGATTTCACTCTTTTGTTTTAAGAGTGTAGAGAACTAAAAGAGGCAGGGTTGCCAATCCTATGGTGTTTGGTGAGCCTGCGGATTGTTGGGTTAGTTTGGTTGGAAATAATGTGCCACACTAAAACTACACATAGGTTATTAGTGAAAGGAGGATTATAGTTAATTGCTGAAGGTCGTCATCAATTGCACGTGCATTTCTTTTCTATCTTGACTTGATCGTCAATATATTTGCATCTGTATATGTATTCTTTACCATATTCAGTATCACTTCGGGGAACGCTATAAGTTAAAAAATAGCTATGCAATAATAGTAATCCCATGAAAGTTGAAACTGCCCTTCAGTTGAGAAACTGTTTCTAAACTTTAAAGAAATATGCATCTGCAAAAGCAATGAATAACCAAAGCAATGAATTCAATTCAGCATATTTTAAACATGCTTTTTTTTAAATAAAAAAAGAAAGATGATGACATAATTTTGCCCACCAAAAACTTTTTATCAAACTTGCCACAGGCTTTTCATTCAAGACTTAAAATAAGTTTAAATAAAGACACTTGGAGTTAGCACTTACCCATATAAGTAACAACGGTTATAACCAAATGTTTTTTAAGTTATGGGCTGTGAACAAAGGTATATGATGGTCCTAGGTACGCGCATCTCCCCTATATTTTTTACAGTAGAAGAACCAAAGAGGTAGTTTTGGAGGGGCTTTAGAAGGCTTGTAGGTCTTTTAAACTCTTTAAACATTTTTGAAGTCCAAATTGAACCAAACATTTGAAAAAAGAAAGTTTAAAGAAAAAATAAACATACATTTATAATATTTCTGTCGAATGAAATGCTTCGAAAATGGGTAACAAATCAGTATCATGGCATAAGATACATAGAGTGACCACCTAGTAAGTTAAAAGATAAATAACAAAATTTCTTTTAATTCTAACTAGTTCTGAAAATTTTTAATTTTTAAACAGGTTTACTAATATATTTTCAAAAGAAATTTCATGCACGCAAATTATAGAATGCTGGACATTATAAAGGCAAGCAGTCTTTTATGTAAATGTAAGGGGCGTACATAAGCAATAAAATCAGAAAGTTGAACTAAAACTCGGTAGCACTTGTCCTACAAGACGAATGTTTGCAACCTTGATTGATAAAAAAATAGCATTTTAATAATTATAACACCTTTGAAAAAAGATTATTGTTTAAAATGGTGAGGCTCAGAGTTTGAAAATAATTGCGTTTACAGTATGACTGAGCGAGATTTCATAAAAAGCATATATTCCAAAACTTAAAACTAAAGTAAACACTTAGAATTCCAGGCAATTCATTATTATAACCTTTATGATTCGTTTTACCCTTGAAAATGGCTGGAAACAACGAGAGCATATAAATATAAGTTCGTTCTACAAGAAACTAGACGGATAAATATCTCAGTAATTGTTCACCCCCTCAAAATGACATTACGATAAAAATCGCATAAGGAGAAAAAAAAATAACTCCTATCTGATAACTGAAAACTAAACTTCATTTCAAAAACCGCTTCCCCAATTTCTCGCCGAATGACTCCAAAAGTATCCGAAGGTGTTTATTTTTGTTTCGTCCGAGTGGAGCGCGATAGTGTGACACTGCAGCGAAGGAGATCCGATGCTATCAGCTCACCCCTCGCCTAATGAGCTGCAGATGAGCTTCCTGCAAATGAGAGGGGAACAAATGGGTTCAGCGAGCATACACAACTTTAATGATCATTTGGCCAGTCTGAAAAATGAGACACCGCTCGTAGAGATGTGTCTGCGGCGGCCTACCCACGACGCATTTTTATATAGGCGCCCTTCAGTCAACACCTTCTGGGTATGAAGACCCCAGCGAGGATCACCATGTGACGTAGTTGTCCACTCTGACCATTTTGGTGTGCGCGGGTTGCCTAGGAACATTGAATAAACAATTCTTCCCAGAGGCTGGATAATCGACTAGAGTAACTCACCGACACTATTTTGGTTCTGTCTTAGCCTCTTACATAGCTGTACTCATGCTGGAAAGATGGAAAGCCGAAGTACACTGCGATATCTGTACTCGTTAATCTGGGGAGTCGAAATGATCTTTTGCGTACCTCGAGGTTTCGTTGGGTGTCCGGCTCAGGTGACAATCTCGTCACTTGACAAAGTACACTGAATTGCGAGGTATATGTAATGGCTAATAGCCAAAAGTACGAAAAAAGCATTATGACTAGTATTCTATGACTAAATAAGAAAAGGATTATAAAGCAAGCTTTCGGTGATGCAGTAAACTAGCTACAAAACCCATTAAACACAAATATAAACAAGGTGCCAAGGGTTTCCATTTCTACAAGGTTGACACGACTATGTCGATGTTGAAAAGTGCCCATGTCCAGTGACTCGAACTTATAAGTAACCTTAAAATGTTGCTGAAATTTCATGGTATTGCTTTGTAATTTGTCCACCAGATAAGAAGATTTCAACGGCATCACTATTTGAGAGCAGATGCTGGTCTCTATACAGAACGTGTTGCTTGTGCACGTGTGAACTGTGCTATCCGATATTTCGGAAAATAAAGCTAATCGAAAATTATTTCGGAAATTTGCACTACACTACTAAATGTTTCAAATAGTGTTCTATATAAACTCCCAATTTACGCATGCAAATTCACATAATAAATTATTTATATCGTTTAAAACTGGTTAAAAAGAAAAGTATAGTTTTTATTTAATCCCAGTATTTGGTATCCAACAAAGATTACAACAATACTTGGAAAATTACTTGTTAAAATTTATACAGCAACTAAAATAAAAGTTTCATTACACAGTAGCTTAAAATTCCCCAAAAGAGGCAAACCACATAATATAGTTCTTTCTGACGCATAAACAATTAAATTGTGCTGACCAACGTAAATATTATATTTTAAGGCGTGTTGAGCTTAAATGGAGACAGTATTTAAACTCGGGGTTTAAATGTTTTAATACATTTTTATTTTCGAAGAACCACAGGCTTGAAAAATATAATCTTGTCATATGACGATAATTTTTCCTGAGATGAAGTGGGTATATTGCCCATTAACGAAGCATTTAGGTAATCGTAAATATTTTTAACATCTTCAAGGATTTTGAAAACAATTTTTGAACTATAAAAGTATCTATGATATTCTAACTAACAAAATCCTTAATTGCTATTAATAAGTTTCGACCAAGAACAATTAAAAAGTTTCAATTTTAAGAAACCAAAAGAGATAACCTCTTTTCACAGTTTAAATCCAGATGGTGATCATCTTTCAAACGCATATTTTTACATTACAAAATGTGATGGAATCTTGCGATACGAAGGACTTGCACCGCGCTAAACAAATAAATTAAGACTCTTTCAAACTGCTCCTTACAATCATGTTTTCGAAAGCTCTCTAAACAAATAAACTTTTCGAAAAGTTCCAAAGTCAGCAATGGAATCGTCCCTCAGTGTGCAGCTGCATTCGAATCTCATCTTTTGCGATGACTGAGCCCCGACGACGGACACTCTTATCAACTCAAAGGCATCTCTCCTTCTGGACATCAAGTTGAAATGCTACTAAATATAGAATGTGCACGCATTCTGACACTAATTAGGGCATTCATTTCATGTTATTTAATTTTTGAATTAAATAACACTAAAAATAATTTTTATAATTGCGTGAAAGGAAATCCGATTTTTACACTATAATTTTAATATCAGACGCGTGCGAAAAGTTATACTTTTTAGAAACAGTGATAAAAATAGTACTTTTTTTCACCCAAAAGCAGTGAAAAAAAGTACTTTTTTCACCCAAATTCATAAAAAAGTACTCCAAATCAATTTCAAGTAAAATTTCTATTTCATAATATTCATAAAATCCAGAAATTTATTGATCTGCTTTATTTATAAATATTATGCGCGTGAATGTTATTATTATTTTATTTTTGAATCAGTTTCCATGTTCAAATGTTGGACTTTAAACTAAAAAATAAGTTTGCCTTTTGTAGTTAAAGAGATTTATCGATGCCGATCTTTTTTACGTTAAAAAATTAGCACGTGAATTATTTTTGAACCAATGAGATTTGATTTTTTCACGGAATTAAAAAAAATAGTGTATGAAACACGTATGAAAAGTAAACTTTTTAAAACACGTGTCATTATTTCACTCGCTCGTACCTCGCTCGTGAAATAAAATCCACTAGTTTTAAAAAGTGTTACTTTTCACACTTGTTGCATAAATAACTATTTAAATATCCTCATCTGTCTAGAAAGAAGTTTAAAAACTCTTGGATGACCTCCGATATCCTTAGTCTCATCTCAAGAAAAAAGTTATATTATAAATATAAAAAATATCCTTTCGACACTGTTTATAAAACAGCTTCTGAAGTAAAACACATTATTAAATCCACGGAAACTCAATTCTATAAAAATAAATTCGAAGCTTGTATAGCAGAAGTAAAGAAAAAAATGGAATTTTATCAGTTGTGTTGTGAATAAATGTGTTCTAAATCTTGCACTTTACCTGACAGTCTAAATAATTATGTGCTCCCAATTTAATGCTATATTTAATAATGTGAATCATAATTCTTCTGGTATTGATTTTAAAAATAACCAAAGATGTGCCTCGTAAATAGTATATCCTCCTTTGTTTATTAGGAAGTCTCTGAATTTGATGTTTTAAATTCATTTTCTAATTTATATTCTTTTGATAATGATGGTATTTCTTTGATATATTTAAAATTGTGTGCTTCTAATAATATTAGTTTAATTACTAATTTTATTAATTCATCTTTTCTTACATGTGAATTCCCCAACTCATTGAAACGAGCTACATTCACTCTAATTTATAATGCAGGCGATATAAACGATCTTATGAATTATAAACCTATTTCTATCACACCTTGTTTTTCGAAAATCATTGAAAAGATTTTAACCAAAAGAATGTTTACATTTTTGAACTTTACTAATTTCTTTTCTTGTAATCAATATGGATTTATGGAACGCCGCTCAACTGAAAGTGTTCTTCTTGAATTTTCAAAATTTATTTACAAAAATATCGATGATAGCAAAATTACAGTAGCTATCTTCCTGGATATTAAAAAGGCTTTTGACAATGTCAATAATTCTATACTCATTTACACAAATTAGAAAAAGCAGGTTTTAGGGGCGATATTTTAAAATGGTTCATCTCTTATTTAACTAATAGAACGCAACGAGTTAAAATTGGTGATAGTTTAAGTGAATACATTCTAACAAATCGTGGAGTCCCCCAGGGATCTAATTTGGGACCGTTATTATTTTTAATTTTTATGATTTCTGTAAATTGAAACTATTTGGAAAAATGTTAACATATGCTGACGAGACAGTTTTATTATATGCTTTTTCCAATATTAACGAACTAGTTCTCCAAATTGAATCTGATTTAATAGAGATCGAGAATTGGTTTAATGCAAATGATTTAACTTTAAATCTTAACAAAACAAAATATATTCATTTCAGCTTACGGCAGTCCCACTTGAACTTGAATTTTAAAGATCACGCTGCTTTTTGCAGCAAGATTGAAAGTGATTGTCAGTGTCCCACTATTCAATCTGTTGATAATATTAAATATTTAAGTTTATACATAGATTCTAACCTTAAATGGAATACTCACATCAATGAGTTGGGGAAAAAATTACGTTTTGCCTTATTTAAATTTTACCACCTTAAAAACAAAATTAATTCATCTTTCTTAAGAACTTTATATTATGCTTGTTTTTATTCATTATTCAATTATGGTTCTATCATTTGGGGTGGTGAATATAGATCAAATTTGCAACCATTAATTTCTATACGAAGCAAATGTTTAAAACTCATAAATAGAGAATACTATTCTCTTAATTTTAGAATTCTTAAGATATTACCAATTCGATACAACGTCTTCTTTCGTAATTTCATCTCCATCGCAATAAATCTCTTTGCAGTTTTAAAGTTATCTCCATAGCACTAGATCAGATGATGTTTTCCAAATCCCAAATTTCCATAAAGATATCTTTTGTAAAAATTTCTTCTACCTCGCTCCTAAATTATACAATAGACTTCCCATCGATTTAATAAATATTAATAATTATGCTACCTTTAAACGTATACTTTTCAATCTTCTGATCAATATCGACGACTTAGATGTTTATTTCTCACTTTATTGAAGCTCATATTTTTTCTTTTATTATGCAGCTTATTGTCAAACTTTCCTGTATATTTTGTTCAGCAGTTTGTTGTTGCTTTATTTATTATTTTTCATCATTTCTCTCTTATTTGTGTAACCTTCCGAATGCCCTGTTAATGGGCAACTGGGGTAGTTGTTTTCACTTCATAATTTTAATTTGAGTTTATTTCAAATAACATCTGTTAAAAAAATCAGATTTGGTTCATTTTGGAAAAGCTGGTCTTAAAATCATTTCCAAATATGAATAAAAAAAATCTCGTAAATTATTATTTAAAATTTATTTCGAAGAAGGGCGTCGTGATATAGAACCACAATCATGTGGCGAGTAGACACATGAGTAGGCACCCAACGGAACTTTTAATGGCGACATCATACGCAGCATCGGATTGACTTTGGACCATACTTAAGAGTACTAACTGTCTTCAATGTGTATTAACTTGTACTACACTAGGGCTTTGGGAATCTTATTTAGAACCCCAATCATGTAACGAACCGATACCGATTTCCCTACTCAAAAAATATCGCGTAGGTATGATTTCAAATACTTCCTGAAAACTATAAATATCGCAAAAAACGCCTTATTAGAAGACATTTTATATTACGATGCCATTTTAAATTTATGAACAATGAAATTTCAATTAAATTTTACGTCTCTTTAATTAAATATAGCCTTTTTTCTATGCGACTTTCTTAAAAATTTTGTTGCCGCGTAATGTGTCATAGGAATAGCATTACGGTGGCATAGTTCTTGATGCCTTAAGGCATTATCCGCAGTAAGAGTGTTAATAAATAATGAACCCATATCATACAAATCCATTATGATATATTTTAGGACGCTATAGTCCATTGATTAAGTAACAGCATAAAATTCTTCCTTCGGTTTAGGGGTGTCGGCTCGTCACTTGACTGTGGTTCTTAAGAGGGTACTTGACTAAATTTTTTTTATTGGCTTAAAATATTCTTATGCCAAAAATATTATACCCGTATTTTTTCTTCTTTTCAAATACCCCATAAATAGGCAGAAAAATGAATTTTAAAATTATGACGAAAAATCACTCCCGAAAACGCTTCCTGGCTGTCACGTGGTATCTGTGATGTCACTAGTGACTATAAACAAACTTTGAAACACCACATTGGAATCGAATTTAGGCAATTTGAAATATCCGCTTCTGTAAAAAGCCTTACATTATCTCAATACTTATTATTTCAAGAGTAAATTAGATTAAATCAAGTTTAATCAGAAAACAAAAACATCACGCCGTTTGTTATAGTTACTAGTGACGTCAGCCAAACCGTTGTGTTTGTGATCACGTGATGATCACGTGAAAAAATGCCTTTTAAAATGTTTTTTTAAATGATTTAAAGATTTATTTCGCAAAAAAATTATATGCATTCGTTATTTTTGACTTTCAACTATAATTTAAATAATATTAGAAGGTATTTTGGCGATGTAGTCAAGTACCCTATTACGACGCCTGTCGCCAATAGACGTCGTTTAGCTCTGGTGAAACATAATGCAAACTTACAATAACCTTCAGTTTAGCCTGTTAAAATGTTTATTCAAACCGGTTCTTCAGTTTTAACCGGTTCATCTGAAGAACTGCTTTTGCCCATTTAACCGAAGCCAAAGACCGGTTTAACTTTTCCGGTTTTACATCAATGTGTTTTTGCACATTCGTGGTTTTGTCATTTTACCGACGATATAAATTGAAACGCAGTCCACTCTCGCTTATCAACGGATGAGCGAGAGTCAACTGAATTTAAATTTATAGCCAAATCTTGTGCTTTTTGACTTTACGAGCATCGGACCAAGTATTTTTTTTTGTACTTTGTGCAATAGTCCTTCGGTGTCAAAAGCCCGTTGGATTCCCAAAGCGCCGGATTAAAGATTGTGGTTGGTAGGCTTTAAAAGACGTCGCACTACAGCGTACCTGTTCTATGTCCGTGCCTTTTCTATCGAGGCTGTTGGTAGCTTAGGCTATTGATGATTACTAGAGATCTTTAAAGAAGGTTTGGTTTATTTGGAATCCTTTTTCGTTTTTTCGAAGCCAATTGAATCTCTATATAAAGAACGGACTGTTTTTATCCTTAATAATTTTAAGTATGGATAGGAAAGCCACAATAAATATTATTATGTCATATTTTGCCACATGCAATTCCAAAAACAAATTTTACTGGAATTCAACTCCAATTTTACGTTGATTTTTTGCGGGAGAAAATTAAGTGATATTTGAGGGGGCCTCCAATCCCAATCACGTGCGATTTGTTGATATTTGGACCCCCAAACACTTCACGTAATTTTTGGACGTCCATTATCTTCTCACATTCGCTCGCAAGGCAAAGGACATCTGGATATTTAAATGAGTAAATTCTCCAAAAAAATGCGGACTTATAAATGAAATAACTTTTTTTAAAAAAGGAAACCGGATGCATACTCACATCAACGCACTAAAGGCCTGAAAAATAGCATTTATTTCGTTTTACCTCTGATTGATTTGTATCTTTCAATCTTTCCACGAATTGCAAGCTCAATAAATTACCATGGAAATTATCAACTATGCCGCCAATTCTATCGCAACGAAATATGAACCACGGAAATTCTGTGAATTCCATTTCGTTGGGCATGTGTTTCTAGGATAACTTGAAACATCGACTGGGAAGTTTCACCGGGGTATGTCGGAGGCGCAAAGAGTCCGCTTGCGACGAAGCTCATTTAGAACCCAAACATTCGAAAAGATTCTTGGCGTCCGATCTTCCATTCACTTGAGGATGGGGCAAAAGGGTTAATCAGTTTAACTTCGTTAACCTGAGGGCAGCTCCAAAACACTTCGTCAATGTTTAGTAGAAGGGAGGCAAACATAGACGACTTGCTACTAAGACAATTTGATTAACACGCACACTTACATTCGTTCGGGGACAAAAAGGTGTACCCTGTGTGCCTCAAGTGAGTGTATGAACCAAGCTTCTCCGGACCACCTGCTTTCTTGCTTGGATTTGCAGAAGAGTAACCTTTTTGAAAACCCTCCTCTGGTTAAAGGCTTTTTGTGTGGTCGAACGGTCTTTAATTTAATTATATTGCTATAAAATAGTTAAAAGTTATATATGACATGTTTGCATACACTCCGAAAGTGAGTCAGATGGGTAACAGCATAGGTAGCAGCCTCTGGAGCATTTTGTATAATCATCAATGTGAACATTTCATGCTACGCTACTCCAGATTTATGGAGTGGCGTTACACCGCAAATTGGAGTAAAATTATCATTTGTTTAATGTTTCTGCATTAAGCTGGAGGCATCTAGGCTGTCGGCTGTTTCATGAAGTAACGTTATACATAAAATTTAACAGTGTTGCTAAACATTCGAATTTTTTGACGTTTAATTGGTTTATATTCTTTAAATTACTTACAACACACAATTTCTTTAATAATATTTAAAGGAGAATTTTTTTACACCATCACATTCAAAAATGCAACTTTTCTACATGTCATCGGTTTTTTTAGAAACATTTTATTAAAACAAATCGTAAAAAATTACCTCTCATTTCATTTTCTTTTGATATTTCTTTGTAGGAATCCCAATTCCCAAATTATTAGAAAACAAGGGTTGTGAAACACCACACGCGTCTATCAATTACCACTTGGATTTTCTCGAAATCCTAACATCCGAAAAATACTTGGAGCTCGTGTTTTAAATTTGAAGTCGGCCCTTAATTCTTTTAGACGTAGAGTATTTTCAGATAGACAGTCTAGTCTGATGTCAGACAGACCAATATTCAAAACTACTTTTTCGGAATAATCACCGTCCAATGCGTATAAAAACACCAAATCTCCATTTCGGATTTTCGACCCCATCACAAGTCTTTCATTATATACGTTATATTTCACATTAGGTAATTAAAAGTAAAAAAAAATCTGGAATTTTTCGTTTGTGTTTTTCCGGATTTCATGATTAGTCATCTTAGTATTAGTGTAGCTAATAGGATGAAAAAAAAATCTTAACTTCTTTCAACTGCTTAGTTTTTTATCCATAAATTTTCAATTCAAACATAATTCAAATCTATTCATTCATATATATTTTTTATACAGCACGAGAAAGAAGAAAAATGTGAAATCGAAGCAAACTTTGTAATCAATAAGTTTATAAACAATTCTTTAATTAAATTACATAATTTTAAATGTATGTGCCCCATGTGAGAGAAAATTAATGTTGAGTGTTGGAGCAAAATTGTTTCATAATTGAAGAGCTTAGTGGAAGAACGTCCTAAGTGACAATTTTGAGAAAAAATTTGAGATTTTTTTTGTCAACGTACATGTTATTCCCTCCTTTAAAGATAACAAGATTCCCTCTTTTCATAAACTTTAAGTTAAGTATATTTTTACCTTTTGTAAGTGCCATTTTTTAACGTATGTAAGTGCCAAGTAAAAACTTTAAAGCTCATTTTCTCGTTTTCACCTTTTTGTCACTCAGCACGTTCTTCCACTAAGCTCTTCCATTATTTACGAATACAAATAACGAAATTCATCAACAACGCTCTTTTAGGTACTCTAGTCGATCTTTTAGCGGCCTAGTGTATTGACTCAAAACTATAGAGAAATGTGAAACACTTTTTTAAAAATTTAAAGTGAGTGTTTTTTCTTTAAACTTTGATTTAACAATATCAAAAAGAAATTAAAACTTGTTTTAAAAATAATTTTCCCATAGGAAAATGCCTAGTTTGTTGATTCTGGAGTAACTCTACTCAGTTGGAACGGTAGAAGCAAGTTCTGCTTCTAGTTTTACGGAGGTGAATGAACTGCTTTCATTTTAGAACAGCATGCGTACAAGTGACATTATTTAGCGACATTTTTTGTGGTTATTTTTTATACTGGCTTGAAAGAATCTGCATTTTGTTCATAATCCTTTTTGTTTTACAACGTTTATGATTTCACATGCGCTAGAACTCTGCAGAAGATTACCCCTCCTTACACAGCGATTTGTAGATCATTCCTCATATATTTGATAAAATGTACAGAGCTATTAAAGATTAAAGCTCATATCATCTGTGTGTTGATGTGATATAATTTGTGAGAAACATAGTCTCGATATTTTACAATATGAAGGAAGTTATAGGAAATATACAAAAGTAGGTAAATTATAAGTTAACTTGAGTCATTTTCTCAAGGTTGATTTTTATGTATGCTTTAGAAAACATTGTTAAAAGTTAATAATCAATCCGCCAGCAGTTTCGGCTGAACGAAACTTTTGTCAGACGCTTTAAACGTCCCTGTAAAGTTCAGACTTTGTCCCGTGCATTTGGTTGCGCGATATGGCGCTACAAATTTTTTTAACTGAACAAAAATTTATTAAATGAAAATGATAATCTTTCTTCGTTATTATTGCTAATCGACTCAGCTTTATTTCTGTCACCATAAAAGTAACAAATAATTACAGTCCCTCCAAAAAAGATTAAAAAATGTAGAAAGATTGTCAGTTCAATTTAACTCAGTTTTTGTTAAGTTAGAAAATACGTTGCGTCATATCGCGCCACCAGATGCATGGGACAAAGTCTGAACTTTACAGGGGCGTTTAAAGCGTCTGGCAAAAGGCAGCGGAAAGTGTCTGGCAGATTGATTATTAACTTTTAACAATATTTTCAAAAACATAGTAAAAATCAGCCTCGAGAAAATGACTTTAGTTAACTTATAATTTACCTACTTTTTGCACCCGATTCCTGTAAATTGTCGGCCCACTCGAGCGGGTATGCATACACTAAAAGTAAATGAAAACTAAATGTAAATGAATTTAATCCGATACATTTCACTCGTGAGAAAATAACTTAGGCCTGGTGGCCCTGGGCTCTAGGACTATACTCTGCAACTTAGCATTACTACTTTCCTAAAAAGTAAATACACCTTTTGACTATGAGTGGTTAAATGCAAGCACGTTGAGCTGGAAAACGTGCCCCGTATACGGGGTACATTTTCCCAGACTGCCAAGAATGAATGGGAAAATTTTTCCAACGATTCTTGAAAAAATTTAACACACTTGAAAAAACATTTTGTTGTTTTTTATGCAAATTTTATTGTAAACTAAAAGGTAAAATTGTGCAAAAAGCAAAATTGTTATATAAAGGTCATTATCATCTGGATCACTTTGTAATCAAGCAAATTATGCAACTCTCTTTTTGTGTAACTATTTATTGTTGCTCTTTTTTAGGGTTTATTCGAAGAATTGCTAAAGATGGCACAAAAAATTGTATCACATACACTGAAGTTTGTTGAGATTGCTTCTCTTTTTTCTTAGCCAGCCAATTGACTCTAAATTTTTGATTGCAATATGATATATTAATATTTAACAGTGCAATTATTCACGATCTATTGGGAATATTTAAGTTCTTGGATGCTTTTCCGCTACTGAATATCCATTCTTGACAGTTATTAGAGCAACGTATATTGCTTCAGAGTGGTAAGATTTCTGTCAGCTTCTTTTTATTACTATGTAGACAATTTTCAATAAAAAAAAACTTTTTATATTTATAACTTATTGCAGGGTCGTCATACATTGAAATCTAATTACAGTTTTGGAACATTACAAGGCACGTTTATCTACAAGGCATTGTTGGAATTCTTGCCCTTGAAATTTTGTCAAACCTGCCCCAGATTTTGACTTTAATAGTACCTTGACGATTGGAGGTTTAAGTTATTTTGAAAACTAATACATATTAAAGTAGAGAGAGGAACCACTTTTTACTATAAGCAATGATGAAACTATAAATTTAATGGAAGGACGTATATTTCAAGTTTGAAAGAAAGCCTAAAAAATACTCCACGCAAAAAAATCATAAAAACAGCTCTAACGGCAATAATACAACACTTACTGAACAAATTTTCTTTTTGAATGACATAGACCGTGTTGCTTTATAAAACAAGCATAGAGTGTGGGCGCCCCCTAATGGCTCATTTCTAATATAAGTCCTGATGGAAAACTTATCCCATGGAAAAACTAGCCCCGGTCTCCCCTATTTGAAAATCCAGTAAATGAATGTTTCGCCTTTCAGTCAGTGCCCAAGTCAATAGAATTGTTGTCGTAACTATTTTATGTCTATTATTATATTGTTAATCATAATGTAAACATGTAACCGTTTCCGGCTGACTATTTCTAGCCTCCTTTAGGAGCTTTAACACAGCCAAATTGTTAATTATATGTAATGCAATATGTAGAGGAGAGGAGGATACTATGAAATACCATTTATATATTTAAGAATAACTCTATTGGTTTTAAATAAAAATCCACACAATCATTTGCAGTACATACAATAACTAATGGTAATGTATAGTGCCAATGGTGAAACAAAACAGTATTCATTTTTTTGTTGTGAAAAAATGTACTTTAAAAAAAATTACAAGTGGAGGGTAATATGGATAGTCGGGTAATATGGAATGGTTGTTTTCAATTATAGAAAATTTAATTATACTTCACAGAACATAGTTAGTTTCAACTAAAAAACACTATTTGAAAATTTACGTTCAAATAGTTTTGCTTTTAAGTCTATTTACAAAAATCAAAAACTCTCAAAATAAATTAATATAATTTATCGTCTGCTTGATTTATTTGAAGTTCAATAAATAACTAAATATTTATTAATAACAAAAAACATGAAACTACCCCAAACTGCATTAAAAAAATGCAAATTAAAAGTAACCAGAAAATTATGCAAAAACATAATGCCGTGCCGCTTTCTTAGAAAAAAAATGATGAAAATTCAAGAATGAAAATGTGTTACATGTTATGACGTCATTTCAAACAGATTTATGAAAAAAAAATTTTGCTTTAAATATAATTTCTAAATAAAGTTTCCAATGCCATTGTTGATATGACAACAGCGATTTAAATGACTTGAAATTAAATTTCAATGCTAATTCCACGGGGAATTCGCTGATAGACATTAGACAAATGTCCGTTCGGATGTACAGACAGACGGACAAAAAGTATGAAAGTTGGGTCTTTGAGGTCATACCTTTCTAACAAAAAAGAATTTTTAAGAGCCGATAGATAAAACTGATTTTGGAAGGAGACAGCGGACAGACGGACATCGTCAGCATGTCAACACATAATTTTTTTTAATTCTTTCGAATTCAGAAAAGAAAAGCATTTTATAAATGATGTAAATAACAACAAAACAGTAACTCAAAACAAGCGTGTAATCATCATTAGAAAAAAAAAACGACAAAGGAACTCGAAATGTGAACTCGATCGATTTTTTCTGATCCTTTACTTATTTTTGATCGTAAATGACAGAGTAAAAACTCATTTTATTTTTGAATGAAAAGTATAGTTTTTTTTTGTAGGAAGACGTATCATACATCAAAAAATGTACGGAAGTTTATCCACTTTAATTTTATATGTTACTCAAAGAGATTTCGACTTTTTTTACTCACAAATGAAATGTTTTCTAGGGTGGAAAAGATTCATGTTCAGCACTTTGACCGACATTCTCATTCCCCTCAAAACACTTTCCCCCCAAAATCTTGTTTTTAATGGAATAAATTGTGTGACTTACCCATCATATGTTGAAGAACGGGGAGAAAATCAATCCTCGCTTTGAGGTGTCTGCTTCACTTCTATGCGGAGGCGGGGAACAGAGGCAAGTTTGGGCCCCTCCTCGGTGTCTCTCATTGGTGCACTTACATGTCAATCATTCAAGTTGAAAAACGCCCCTTTCATGGCCACCACTTCTCGAATATACATGCTATTAGTTTTTTTAGTTACTTTGAAATGATGAAAGTAACAACATATGTCTATTTTAACCCTCCCGAACGGCCTGGAAATGGGCAAATATGTATGGTTGTTTTCACAGCATTCATTTATTTAAAATAACATATTTGTTTTAAAAAAATGGAATTGTTTTTTTTAAAGAGATGATCTTAAAAACAATTGCAGATGAAAAAAGTATATTATGAATAAAAATTTTAAAATTATAAAATTTTAAAATTTAAAGTTATGGTAAGAAAAACTGATGCAGAAAAAGACGGGTCTAACGATCGGAGAGAAGCGTACATGAAAATCATTTATTGAAAGATATACACTGCTCAAAAGAATTAGGGGAATGTATGGTTTAAACCCTTTTACCTATCAATGATTCCATTTGGAATCATCAGCTTGCTATTTTTTCTCACTAAGTTTAGCTCGTACATATGTATCGTTAGATGGAAGAATCATGTCTTTTGAAGAATTAAATAATGTTTGTTTTAATTAAATGAAAACATGAAAAACGGGGTAAAATAAAATTCACTCCCAAAAAATTTTATGAAATAAATTGACCCTAAATTCTTCACGCTTGGATTCTTAGATGTTTAAAAATTGATTTTAACTTTTTTTTTAACAAATAAAGTTTCGAAATTTTTTTTGTTAAATTAATTCAAAATTTATGATTCCAATTTTTTCCCCTTAAATTTAACTGAAAAATTTATGATTTTCCCCCCTGTTTTTTACCATTTCATTCTGGATGCATAATGAATCTATTTCACAAATTTTAGATTTTTAGAATAAAAAATAAAACGTTGGAACTGAAAGGGTTAACAAAAGTACGCAAAGTGCTCCCCTAATTGTTTTGAGCAGTGTAGGTTGAATATTTATTATAACTAATTGAACATTTAAGTTGTCTAATAAAAAAAAGTTTTTTTAAAAAACATATCAGCATTTTTAAACCTTTTAAATTTAATTAAAAGCATTAAAGTATTCTTTACAAATGTCTCATCCGTTGATCCTCTACCGTGACGTTTTTTTAAAAAATTATATTTGATAACACCACTCATTAAAATGTGTAACTTCTATTAGGACAACATTAGCTTAAATGCCCTGTTTGTTTAGACAAAAATAACAAGTTGAAAACCAATTACAGACTGTTGAGAATCATGTTTCATTTTGAATCTAAAAGTGTTAGACGCATTCTTCTAGTTTTTAGAGGTATATCTATCTGAAAGAATTAAAATAGGTTACTTTCGTGTTATTTTAATACAGAAACTCTTATATTACGGACAGACAAAAGAAGGGAAAAAAAATATAAAATATGTGTCTCATGTGTCAAACCTAAAACACGATATAAAACCTATAAAGTCAATTATTGGAAATTTTCAGGCAGAAAAATTGCCAGTAAAATTTCAGTTAATTGAAGTAAGTATTTTTAAATGTAATTATTGTATATGTTCTGTGTTCTAGACAGCCAAGTTTTGAAAATATAGTTGGTGTTGCGACCTTTACAGTGTCCCATGTGGTTTCAGTAGTACACTAACTACAACAAAACTAACAAGTATTCGCTCAAAAAGTGATATTTTTTAACCCTATTAAATAAAAAAAATTTAAATGTGTCATGTTATTCCGGCTCATGAGAAAATGAAACATAGTTAAAATATTATTAAATTATGTGTTTATAAACACTTATTAGGGTTGAAAACAAGACTCTAAAAAGCATTTTTACTCATTTTGAAATCTTTAACTATGACTTTTTTTTACGAGCCAAGGATCAAGAAAATTTTGGGAAATGGAAACATGCGGACCGCTGTTGGATGCCGATAAAAAATTTAGCTTATAACTTACATCTCAGAAATAGATGCTCAAATTCCATCAAATTGTCTTTTTTTACGAAATGATTACGTGAAAAATGCTCCGAGTAAACCTCTTCTTCGAATTGTGGTTAGTTTGTGTCTGAGGGTCTGCGCCTCGTGTAAAGTCACGTAAACTCGCAAGAAAGGATTCAAAAATCGAATTTAAAAAAAATTGATGATTGAAGAACGAAATGGACGAGTTAAGGAACGATGACATTTGACGAATTACGATGTAGGAATGATTACGATGACAAAATTGACGAATCAAGGTTTCTTAAAAATGATCCTTTTATTTATGAGAATATATTAACCCTTTATGTACTAACGGTACTTATACGTACCACTTAAAAAGCCGCTATTTCCTTTTCATTGCTCCATTTTGGAGAAAACGGGAAGATGGAACTTTTTGATTGACATGTTCGGTTTTAGCACAGTCTACAAAGGTAGAGTAAATTCTTCCTAAAACTTTAACTTTAGTTATCCTGCGGCGACTCATGATGCCCCCGACGTACTTATTAGTACCATTTAAAAGGCCGTGGTTTTACTTTTCCTAATTCTTGCGAGGGAAAGTAGATGGTAATGGGGCTCTTTTAATGCAGTATGTGGTTTCAACATATTAACGAGACCAACGCATATTCATTCAAAAAATGTCATTTTAGTCAGTGTAATTTAGAAATCATAAGTAGGAAAAAACAGAATAAATTCAGTACATTTTATGTCCCAACTATTTTTTACCCTATTACACTCTTAAAACAAAAGAGTGAAATCCACTCCTATAGGGGAAGTGCATTTTCGGCACCGGAAAGTAACTCAGACTGAGTTCAAACTGCTCGTTTTAAGAGTGTAGGACGTAGATTGTTTTCTTTTATTTCTTTTATCCACTCCGCAAAAAGAGTGAAATCCACTCCTATAGGGGAAGTGCATTTTCGGCACCGGAAAGTAACTCAGACTGAGTTCAAACTGCTCGTTTTAAGAGTGTAGGACGTAGATTGTTTTCTTTTATTTCTTTTATCCACTCCGCAAAAAGAGTGAAATCCACTCCTATAGGGGAAGTGCATTTTCGGCACCGGAAAGTAACTCAGACTGAGTTCAAACTGCTCGTTTTAAGAGTGTAAGGACGTAGATTGTTTTCTTTTATTTCTTTTATCCACTCCGCAAAAAGAGTGAAATCCACTCCTATAGGGGAAGTGCATTTTCGGCACGGAAAGGAGTGGAAATTAATTCAGACTGAGTTAAAACCGCTCGTTTGTTTTAAGAGTGTATAATTTAATTAATTGCAACAGCTATCATAAAAATGTTCAAAGACAAATAATTAAAATCAAAACTTCATTTGGGGCATAAAGGGTTCACCTCTGTTGTCGTGAAATATATACGATGGTCTAATACGTTGTTTTTCCGGGATTTTGCCGGGTTGATTGGAGTCGCGGTGTGCGGCGCCGTCTCCGCTTCTTCCGCGGGTCAGGGAGGCTAATGAACGCGCCGCCAAAGACACCCTTCTCCGCTTACACAAGACTCGTCCCCGACTACCAGACACGTTATACCCCATAAACAACATCCCCCGGGATGGTGCAAGTTAAATTTGTCGCAGTTCCAGAAGTGATGGATTGCAGTATATGGCTTGTTACCAAAAGTGGTTTTTCATGCAGTCATATTTTGTGAGTTATACAAATATCACTATAAAATTACATCTTTGTAGGATAATTTTTAATTTTTAAAAATATTTATTTAAATTTAGAATATCGGTCTCGTTCTAAATATTATTTAAATCCACATTCTAAAATATTATTTAAATTAAAACCCATCCAAGTCACGTGAATTTTGCTCAATGACAGCGACTGTGTATTAAAACTATACATTACATTAAAATATTGTTATTAATATACATTAAAAATATAGTTTGCTTTAGTTTGTTTATATAACAACTTAAACACCAATTATGAATGACTTAGATAGTTTGAATTGATTTGAAGTCAATATTCAGTACTAGAACTGGCTTTTATAATATTTAAAATTTTCTTTTTATCCGATGATTATTATGCGAAAATCAGTAATAAGTTACCAAAACAAGGACCACTTTTTGTCTATTCAACGAATTATGCTGACCTCCCTCCAGAACGGTTCATTTTATTGGACGAGTAGTTCTACTTCATTCATTTTCATTAATTGTTGATTAAGGGGTACACTGCTCTCAGTAGCCAAATGTGAAGCTCTAGAGCAGGGGTTCCCAACCTTTTTGCACCTGCGTACCACTTGACTTTTGAGAAATTTTGGCGTACCACCAGACCTAAATATTTTAATAAACGTATAATTTTTACTCTTCTAAAAGTGTTCAACTGCTTTTTGATTGAAATTCCTGAGAAAACTTCATATTTAATGGCTATATATTTGTTTATTTATAACGTGCTTATAATAAAGGACAAATAAAACAATTAAAATGGTATTAATTTACAGTTTTATTTATTATACACATAGGTCTAAAAACATACAAATTAAAAAAATAGCGCAAACTCAGCAAAAAATTAATCATCATACAAAATATACTTTTATAGTCTTTAGTGTGAAACTTGTTGTAAGAGTTCAGAAAATCCACTCTCACACAAAAAACTCGTAACAAATAGCATCAAAAATAGCAGAGCTTGCCAGAAGATCAAAGGGTACTTGGTTTTATATCCGACCCAGAAGTCAAACGTTAACATTATTTTAAAGAGAAATCTTTAAAATAATGAGTCATATGTCTGCGTGCTCACTGCTCATGCGTTTTACAGAAGCTATTAATAGCATCATGTTGCTCACATAATCACATCACGCGTACACCTGAATTCTGGTACACCCGTGGTACCGTACCACCGTTGGGAACCCTGCTCTAGAGTAATAAAATCATTTTTTAGCGCCCAAAGATTGGGTCGTCTCTTGCATGCCAGAAGCCCGGGACGAGACCTATCCATGCCTCCTCCCCTTTTATACTTACTCAATTATATTTAAATTTAGAGCTATTTTGAGTTTTCTGAGATACTCTCTTAAAATCCATTGCAGACCGTAAATGAAGGGCTTTGATTTGAATTGAAACATAATACTTTTTTTTGCCACTTGCACTGCTCAAAATCGTTTTGCTTGCTCGCCCCGGTCACAAGACCAGAATTACAAGCTCATAGTAGCGTATCATCTCCTTCTTGCCAGCGTTTAGTAATACGATACAATATCTCCACCCAAACACCATGTCTTTAATAACTGAGTACCAGATAAGAATCTTCCGGATAACTCCCGTGTATTAGCCATCTACGTTTCAACTGCACATGGCTGCTTGGAAGCGACAGCCGTAGAGATGAGATTAGCAGAGTGTCATTTATTATTTTGTGACGTTTTTCTGCAATCTGTCATTAGGATAGCTGAAGACACCCACATAGATATATTGAGACTTAGCGAATAGACATGTTTTAAAGACTGATAAAAATAATTAAATAGAACTTTTGAACTAAAACTAGGGGGATGTAACATTACAAAACTTATTAATTACCACTCATAGAAGAACCACAGACCTACCATGATATTTTTGTATCTATATTTTATAATATGAACTTATTTTTTTAAGACATTGTCTTGGCCACCAGAAGCTTTTGGGTCGTGAAGGACTGCAAAAAAATATATCTTGTTTTTTTTTCACTACTTTTGCTCTTAGTTAAAGTCTCGAAGAAGATGCAGACCAGAATCGTTATAGCTAACCTATCGAACTTAAAACTTCGGAGGTTTTGAAATAAGACATTCTTATTGTTAATTTGTATTATTGTCTCACTAGAGCTACATACGTTAGATTGGCGATGGCATAATTTAGAACCACAGTGAAGTAACGAGCCGACACCTGAGTGGGCACCCAACACATCGTGACATCGTACGCAGCGTCGGGCCTTTGGAGCACATTAACGTGTCCATCCTCGACACAGGGAATTATTCGTCGGGCATTTTGGCCGCCGTTCATTTGTCGGCAGTTATTTTGGCAATGACCGGACCCTAATCTGGGACGCATGCAAGACAAGCGTCTCAATGACTGGGTAAGGTAAGGTAATCGTTTCCGGATGCCTATTTCTAGCCTCCTTCAGGAGCTTTACCACAGCCAATAACGCCTCGTATTTTAGAACCCTGGTCAAGTGACGAGGTCGACACCCGAGCGGGCACCCAACGGAACTTCGAGCGACATCGCACGCTAACGCCGTCGGGACTTTGGACTCCACAGATTTTACGAGCACGTCTGTCCCTGTGTACTCGGGCCCATCCGTGATGAGGATATTTCTACTATTTCCAGCACGGATCCGATTTATAGGATGACTGGCAGTAGGTGGGATTCGAACCCCCGCACTCCTGAGAAGGTTGAATCTCTAGGCTGATGCCCTAACCACTCGGCCACGGACGGGCCAATGACTGGGTCCCCGAGCCCCTAATTAAAACATTATAATTCCTTGATTTCCAAGTTCTATGACCTCAAATGATTTGATTCAAATCAACGATTCCTTCAAACACTGGCACAACTATTGACAAAAGAAGGGAGTCGCCTATTTATAGTTCAGTGTGTTCCTAATAGCGGGACCAATTAGGGGGATCCTAATGGAGGAGGGGCATGAAGTGATGTGCGCTGAAAAGAGCTGCATTCCTTCTCGGATGCCGCAGCTCACTTCATTCCACACACTCCGCACGAGACACGCGGAATTGCAATGCTGCTCTGTCTGATGGGAATGTTTCAGATGATGAAACGCTCTTGTTTTCATTTTTCTCTGCGCTGCGATTTCATGGGTTGCTTCGGTTTCACTCTCAAAATGACCAATATAGACGAAAAGAAGCTTTTCTTTCTATGCAAGATTTTTCACAGCAAGAAGTTGGCATTTAACAAATTTAATACGTAAAATATTCTTAGAAACCTCATTTTCGAATACCAAACAAAAGTTATTCCAGACAACAAATGACAACAAACTGTTGCCATTCACGACACAAACAACCCCATTGTACGATAGAGGAGGATTGGAAGAGGGAAGTACATTTTGCAGTTGGTACATTAATAAATTTGCTTTGAAAAAAATTTGGAAAAATTAAACTAATAAACTGGAAAAAATTAAAAGCTTTGAATGATATAAATAGAAAAAATCGTAGAAAGAAATGAGCATGAATCTATTAGCATAAATAATAGCAGAAGCAACCCACATCGTCACTTGACCAGGGTTCTAAAATACGAGGCGTTATTGGCTGTGTTAAAGCTCCTGAAGGAGGCTAGAAATAGGCAGCCGGAAACGATTACCTTACCTTACCAGCAAGCCACACAATAGTTTCAAATGACAAGTATTTTCACAACCAAATCTCTAAATAAGGACGAACTACTCTCTAAAGGATTGCTTTGGGTGCCTACTCAGGTGTCGAACTTGTCACTTAAATATTTATTTTAAATTACGAGGCGCAATTTTTACTGTGTATAAACCCGTCATCTGACTGTCCTACAACACTCATCATTTTTTGTTCAATTTATGAATTCTATAATTTTAATAAATTTTAATATTTGAAGTATGGAGAAGTTAATTATATTCATCTGCTGCAGAAACAGAATGAAAAAAAATTAACTAAAAGTTTAAGTTAAAATTTTAAGTTAAAATTTTAAATTTTAATATCATGTAGTGGAAACAAGATGACACAGTAAATTTGTTGATCCTTCAGAAGGGTTAATATAAGGTCACCAACTTAAATTATAGCATATCGTAACTGCTTCGGAGGGTTTTGTTTACCTTGTTAGCAATATAAAGGGATTGGCAACCTTGCTCTGTCTTGTTTACTTCTTCATTTAGAATTTCTCGGATCACACTTGGCAGTTAATTAAAAAAATTATTTAAAATCAACCTAAATCTCAAAATAAAAATATTTCGATACCTGAACATCAAAATGACAACAGATGTATAGTTCGCCTACCACTTCTTAGCAACTCAAATATTTTGATTGTGGAAATGTCCACTTTGAAAAAGGATAAAGACGATTTTGGTTTAGATAAGAGTTACTATATTTGAAGATTCATTGCTTTTATGGGCGTATATTTGTTTAAGGTTTAGAAACAGATTCTCAATTGAAGAGAACTTGCATCGGTTTCACTATTATTGCATAGCTATATTTTAACTTATAGCGTTTCCCAAAGGGTAATGATACTGAATGCAATAAATAATGCATACTACAGATGCAAATCGATTGACGATCAAGTCAAGATTGCAAATGCATGTGCAATCGGCCCTATACTATAAGCAATCAGCTATATAATCCTTGTCTTTCACCAATAACTCATGTTAGCGTGACACATTATTTCCAAACAAACTAGCCAACAATCCCCTATATTCGCCAAACACACATTGTTAACATTGACGAAAAAACTCACCGGAGCAGTTGTGATATGTAATGATTTAAGGTCCCTTCGTTATGTCAACTTTGAAGTCACGTCAACTGTATTCATAATCCACTCATTAGATTGCATTTATGTAAAAACACCAAGTTTGGATAGAAGTAACCAGTGCCGATTTTTATTTAATAATGTAAAAAAAATTATCTCGGATTTTGTCCATTAATACTGTTTTTTAATTTATACATCGATATTGTCCATACAAACATATAAACGTAATACGTGACATATAAACTTTCTTAAAAGATGTGTATTTACATATTTTTTGTGTGAGGTACAGTTATAAAGATACAGAGCAACGAAGCGTCCCGAAAATTTCGCAACTCCAGTATAATATACCTGCATCTCGGTATATGAACATGGATATTTGTGTTGTGTGTTTGTTCAGAGTACATTGCGTGTTCGTTAAATCTGTGGAGTCGGAAGTCCCGGGTAAGCCCACGCGCGACTTCTTTGCTTTGGGTGCCCATGCCAGGTGTCGAACTTGTCACTTAAATATTTATTTTAAATTACGAGGCGCAATTTTACTGTGCTCCATGGAGACTGGAAATAGACAGCCCAAAAACTTACAACCTAAAATAACCAATACCTGTATAACTGCAGATGGGGCCCGAATGGCCGAGTGGTTTGGATCGCAGACCATTACGCTAGCAGTCTGCGCGCTGTAACGGGTGCGGGTTCGATTCCCGCCTTCACCCTGGGTGTACTTTTCCTTTCTCTGTGACAGTAAAAAATTCTTTCTGTTTCTGTCTTACTTGACGAAGGCTTATAAGCGGGTCTCTGATCAAGCACACAAGCTGGAATATATATGTACCTACCCTACCCCCAACTGCAGATTTTGTCAGATTACTAACTTCGTCATCTAAATTCCCCTATGAAAAATATTTTATGTAAATATTATATAAAAATGTTGTTTTATTAATGAGTTTAGAGTATAAGTAAGAGCTCATGAATAAGGATTGCTCTTTAACAAAAAAGTTTTAGTAGTGATCTGAATTTTTTTTTAGTTGCGACATTTTTAAATCCTATTGTACAATTGCTTTCCTAAAAAAGGCAAAAATTGTCTACAGAAATGCGATAAGTCCCTGATCGCTAATTTGAAAACTCATCAGATTTCCGAAAGTGTCAGATAAAAGATTGTGGTTGATCGGCTTTACAATAAGTCGCACTACATCTTACCTGTTCTACGTCAGTAGTTTTTCTATTTTTTCTTCGAGGCTATTGGTAAAGTGCTCGTGATGACATATGGATGATGACTCGGAGTATTTCCAGAGGATATAGTTTACTTTAGACGGCTCTCGTTCCCCACACATAAAAAATTGTTTCTTAATAATTAAAACTATATTTGTTAATCTAATAATGCACCAAAAAGTTTTAAAAGCGTTTGCAAGTCGTTGCACAGTTACAAGTATTGCATTTGATACATCCAGTACCAATTTCCTAGTAAAAATAACCTCAAACTATTAAACGTAGTTGCATCAAACTTTCCAGTTCATGAAATTTTTTTTATAATATATACATATAAATTCGTACAATATGTTACAGTAAAAATTACATTATTATTGAATACAGCAAATTGAAATTTACCTGAAACATTATTTATAAGGAATTATTAAAATTACAAAACAAAAAAGGAAAACTACAAGAATAAAACGAAATAAGCAATTTCTTTTATTTTTATTAAAAAAATTCAAAAAGCTTAGCTATGTTAGGTTTGTAAGTGTGTTACTTATAAAAACACCCCCGTTTACAAGAAAAACTCACATTCTCCAAAGTATAACTAAGATATTGGGTTCACTTCGTTCATTGGCGACTTTGTCCAATTAAATTTACAATCATCAAAAGTCAGTGGCGGATCTAGAACTTCAACATGGGAGGGGGGGGGGGGCTTACTCGATGGCTCATCCTAAAGGAGGGGGGGAGGGGGGATTTTGGCCCATAATACATTATATCGAAATTATCCATATTATGGGCCAAATTGTATTTATTCATGTAATTATAGTACAGTCGAAATAGAGTTAGGAGTAGAAAAAATTGGAACATAAACTATTCTTGTTGCAAATGGTAGGTAACATGCTTCTAATGAACATACTAAAAATCGCAACCCGTACTGTCCCGACAAATATGTTTTTCGGCCGCAATCTTGAAAAAACGTCAATTTTTTTTAAAAAATCACAATAAACCATAATAAGTCGAGTTTGGTATCATATTAAAGGAAATGTTATGCTGACAAAGAATATGATATTGGTTTCAAAACTAAAAATATTTACAAGCATGATTTTGGAAGTAAACGATGAGAAAACGTCCGAAAAATATTACTGCAAGCGACGGAACCATCCCTTGTTATTATTGAGATGTCTAACAAAAGTCTGCTACTTTGCGACTCAAAGCCATGATTCAAAGAATGGAGTCCCTAATAATAAGCAATATTGAACAAACTCTCACGAAATGTACTAAAAGAATGGACAAAGAATCACTGAAAGTCAACATGGAACCTGGATTTTAAAACATTCGAAATGCAGTGAACTAACTTATGCAATGAGTTTGCCGACCAGTGTTTTCCGTAGATATAACTGATGCAAGGATGTCGAAAGATATTGTCAATTTTTTAGATCACAGTTCACATACTAACTCTTCATGTGTTTTGTGCAATATATTTAAATAAAATAACAGATAGTGCAGACAAGGCCAACGTGACATGATTGGAAGAGATATTCAAAATACACTAACAAACCTTTTAGAGATGTAACTTTATTGAAAATCGACTAAGCAGTTACGATGAAACTATAGAAAAAATACTAGTTTTTTGCAGTGAAACTCATCGTATAAATTAGCAGAGAGGATGCCTGCTTGCATCTCCTTGGATAATACAGTACAAGAAAAAAAGTTTTTCAATTACGAGTTATCTATGTGTTACAAACTTCATTATTTGACAAGAACACTCGGCAAATGAAGAAAACGGACAAATATTTTTCAAACTTATTATATTCCATTGATAACAATCAAATTCGACAGTTTCCTTGTGCCCAGCAAAGTACTTCCTACGTTCTTGATAATGGTGCATTAATTCACCTGGACCACTTCTACAACATTTGGGTATATCACAAGTCAATACTAGTATAATGTCAACATAATTTATTAAAAAGTTGTAATAGTTTTTGATGGGTATGAAAAACCAAACAAAATGTATGGTGCAGCCTCCTCCTCAAATTACGCATAAAAAAGGCATACGTTCTAATTGTAATTGTATTTGATGAAAAATCACCTATAAATGTGAAGAAATACATATTTATTTCCAACTAGGTGAACCGCCCCCTGCTCGCTTTCGCTCGCCAACCCCCGGGAACTGCTTGCGCAGCTCCCTTTGGATCGCTTCGCGATCCAGGCTCGCTTCGCTCACTCATCGTTCATTGAAATATTTTAGTCTAGCCTTTGGTATCCTTTTAAAATAAAATAATAATAAATTAATGCTTATAAAATTATACGCCAATGTTTTTTGTTAACAATATTGTTTGGTAGCTCAGTTAATCGAAATTATGAGGTAAACCTAAAGAAGCATGGGTTAACCTAAAGAATCGTGCCCGGCAATTTTACGCCAAATCTGGTAGCCCCGAAAATTGATATTATGGCAACCTTTGGGAGATTAGCAATTGCATTGCCAATTTCTAAATGTTTATCCATTTAAATCTTAAATGTATATAATTTATTCTGAAGTTTTTTACACTATCTATCAATTATATGCTTAACGATTTTAAATAATTATTTACTTTTTTAAAATAAATTCTTTGGCATTTTAACGTTCCGCGTTTTCTATAAATCTGGTCTGCAATTTAAAGATTTTTTCCTGTTAAGTTAAAGTTTATTTCCTTGTTAATTTTTTTAAAAAATTAAAATGAAAATAAACATTTCATTTTCACTTTTTGAAATTTCATTCTAGATGGCAACCATCTCGGCAATTGCCAGGGTTTGTTGTCATTTCGACTTGGTGAGATTTTTTAATGGTCGCCAAATCCGGGCATGATTCTTTAGGTTAACCGAAGCATGTCCGGCAATGTTTTGCCAAACCTGGTAACCCCGCCAAATCCATTTTATGGCAACCCTTGGCGGCAAAATTTTGGCGCAATCGCCAACTATAGTATATTTTCTATTTTACTGCCGTATCGAAAAATGTTTTGCACATAATATTTATGGTTATTTTTAATTTTTGGCCTTTTTACAGCCATTCCTGAAAGTATACTTTTTTGTTGTTTTTAGTCTGCCATTTTAAAAATGGGTAATGGTAACGAATATTTGGTATAAATTAGTTGTAAATTAATTGTGGTACTTTATAAAGGTAACACCAACTCAAGCAAACTAAATATGCTGCGTTTCAACTAAGAAAGGATTTGATATAGCTCGGTTACCCACATCACAAAATGCAGCAAAATACCACCTCCTTAGAGTGCATTTGTATATAATTATTTGACTTAATATAATTATTTTGTATATAATTATTTGACAAAAAACTTTAATACGCCATTTCGTGAATCCCACACTGCCGTCGATACAGAAATCCATGCTTAGTAGTTTACAAAAACAGTTGTGGAAAGGACTGTGCAAACTCTGATACAGTTTTGATTTAGACCAGGGGTTCCCAACCTTTTTGCACCTGCGTACCACTTGACTTTTTGAGAAATTTTGGCGTACCACCAGACCTAAATACTTTAATAAACGTATAATATTTACTCTTTTAAAAGTGTTCAAAGGCTTTTTGAATTAAATTCCTGAGAAAACTTCATATTTAATGGTTAGATATTTGTTTATTTACAACATACTTATAATAAAGAACAAATAAAAAGATTAAAATGGTAATAATTAATATTTATTACCTATAGATCTATATTTTTTATGTACAAGAGTTCAGAAAATCCACTCTTACACAAGTAACTTGTAACAAATGACATCAAAAATAGCATAGATTGCCGGAAGGTCAGATGGTACTAGGTTTTTACATTCAATCCAGAAGTTAATTAAAGATTTCTCTTTTAATAAGTTTAACGTTTAAAATAAAGAATAATATGTTTGAGTGCTCACTGCTCATGCGTACAGAAGCTATTAATAGCATCATGTTGCTCACATCACTTGCGTGTACCACCTGAAATTTTCCCGCGTACCACCAGTGGTACGCGGTTGGGAACCCCTGATTTAGATAACGATGAAGATAAGGTTTAATTTGAATTAAATTAACTTTATGTTACAAACCACTGATATAACTTTCAACTTTTATATATATTGTTTAATGTACATTAAAGTTTAAATAATAATTTCTTTAAAATCCATATTTTTAACTAACAAGATTATTTTAAAACTAATGAGTTTGCAAAAGAATATTTGTACGTTTTCCTGATTTGTCGACTGTTTTGATTAAATAATGAAGTTCATAATGTAGATAACTCGTAATTGAAAAAAATACTGTCTGTATTATATTATTCAAGGGAAAACAAGAAAGTCTTCTTTGTTAAAAGACGCGTATCTAAATGATGAGTTTTACCAGCAATAACTAGTCCCTTTTTTTTCAATATTTTCATCATAACTGCAGTTCAGTCAGTTTTCAATAAAGTTCCATCGCTGGAAGAATGTAAGTTTATTTTGAATATCTCTTTCCATCATATCACGTTAGCTTTCTCTGCACTATCTGTTATTCCATTAAAAAATTCTACAAAACACTTGAAGAATCAGTAAATTTACTGCGGTCTATTAAAAAATTGCATTGCCTTGTTTAGAACTACAAAATATTTCGTCATCCCTGTATCAGTTATATCAACGGAAAACTCTGTGGTCAGCAAACTCATTGCATAAGTTAGTTCACTGCATTTCGAATGATTTAAAATCCAGGCTAATGTTAACTTTCAGTCATTATTTGTCCATTCTTTTAGTACATTTCATGAGGGTATGTTCAATATTACTTATTATTAGTGACTCCATTCTTTGAATCATGGCTTTGAGTCGAAAAATAGCAATCTTTTGTTGGACATCTCAATAATAACAAGGGGTGGTTCCGTCGCTTGCAGTGATATTTTTCGGACGTTTTCTCATCGTGTACTTCCAAATTCATGCTTGTAAATATTTTTAGTTTTGAAACCAATATCATATTCTTTGTCAGCATAAAATTTCCTTTCATTTGATACCAAACTCGACTTATTATGATTTATTGTGATTTTTAAAAACAAATTTGACGTTTTTTCAAGATGGCGGCCAAAAAACATATTTGTCGCGACAGTACGGGTTGCGATTTTTAGTATGTTCATTAGAGGCATGTTACCTACCATTTTCAACAAGAATAGTTTATGTTCCAATTTTTTCTAGGTTAAGGTTTTTTTCGCTTATTTCTGCTGCACATTTGTTAAAACTTTAATTAGTTCAGATGATTAATTCTTAAAGATAATTATTAAGTAATTAAATCATGAAAAATTATTAATTTTATTTAATGCAAATTAATTAGTTATGAAATGCTCGAAATTGAATTATAAAATAATAATGTAAAGTTAATAATAAGAAAATTAATTAAATGTAACAATGCAAAGTTATTTATATTGTACACTGCTCACGACAATTAGGGGAGCGCATGATAAAAACCCTTTCACCCCCAATGATTCCATTTGGAGTCATCAGCTTGCGATTTTTTTTTTATCTCACTAAGTTAAGCTCGAACTTATTTATCGTTAGATGGAATAATCATGTCTTTTAAAGAATTAAATAATGTTTGTTTTAATTAAATGAAAACATGAAAAACATGGTAAAATAAAAACCACTCCCAAAAACTTTTATGAAATAAATTGACCCTAAATTTTTCACACTGGCATTCTTACATGTTTTAAAATTGATTTTAACTCTTTTGAATAAATAAAGTTTCGAAAAAATTATTGTTAAAATTTATTCAAAATTAATGATTCCAATTCCCCCCCTTAAATTTTAGTTAAAAAATTAAGATTTTTTTACCATTTCATTCTGAATGCATAATAAGAAAGATAGTATTTAGATTTTTAGAATAAAAAATTAAAAGTTGGAACTAAGAAAGTTAACAAAAGTACGCACTCCCCTAATTGTTTTGAGCAGTGTATTTAGTGTATTTAATTGAATATATAATATTTTTAATTGGCATTTCATAGATTTTTCAAAAGCAGCTACAACTATCGGTTCAAAAGAATTGTTTTAAAAACTTTACTACATAAATTCGGGGGAAAATAATTGTTTTAGGAAACTAAAATTTAAAATTTGCATTTATTATTTTCTGAATACAATAAAGAATTTTCTTTATTAAATTTGAATTTTTGAATGTTTTAATTACAAGTAAAATACGTATTTTAACTAAGAAATTAAGTACAGCAGTGCATTTTTAAGAACTTTTCACTGGGCGAAATTGATTGTAAAGGTTCTTACAAGATGAGGAAGTGGATAACTGGAAGATCACCCAGGCGAAATTTAATTTCGTCATGTGGAAGAAATAATTTTCATATTCAATAATTAATTATATAAATTTATGCAGAAGAAAAATAAAAGAAAAAAAGCATCAGCGTCAACATCTACAAAAAAAAGCCAAAAGGCTTAATTAAAAAGAAAAAATGAAGAAAGGACATAGTTCTGAAAATATTTCTTTTAACATTATAACTTTTCTAAAAGAGTAATTCATTTTAAATGTAGCTATAATGTGATTTGAAAAGTCGCAGTTAAGTTTTAAAAATCTCAGCGGATATTTTGATCATATATATTTACGACATCAACAAGCATTATAAAATCAAAAATCACACAATAATAATTTTTTTAATAAGTTGTTTTTTAATTTCGAAGAAATATATTAGTGAGCCATAAATAAATGTTTTTTTTCAGAAACTACATAAATCCAGAAACATTAATTTTTTTCAATTATTAAATAATGCATTTTTAATCTGTCCTCTCTCAGATTATATCACTGCTTTCTTCTTAAAAGAATAATATTTATTAAAAACAGATTGTATTTAAGGTGTATAAAAATTTTTACATTAATGAAGCACCTACTTGAAAATTGTATAAACAAGTATATGTGAGTATTAATAAGATAATATTGTCATTTTCATTTTATTAAATCCAAAGTATTAATCCAATATGCTCAATTAAAATTTTGATTGTGTTTAAAATTCACCAGCAACTACTGATTTTTCAACAACAAAAAATATATAACTGCGCTATAATTAGCATTTCTAGTAAAGCAAGGATAGTATTTGCGAGAAAAATTTATCATTTTTACTTTACTTGAAAACCAAAATTGATTGTCTTTATAGAGTCCTAAAAATTACAAACTAAAATAATATAAGAAGTACAAGTTACTCGATTTGATTTAAAAAGGCAAGATTCTGTACATGATTATTTCAATAATTTCAACAAATAAAGTCTTATTCCCCGTAAAATTGGAAAACCTATTTTGAGGGGAGAAAGATTTGTTCCTCCTTTTTTTAAATGTATTTTTTTATACATTATACTTTATTGCAACGACCAACTAGCCATATAGATATTCCATTAAATCAAAAATTACGATTTTTTTTGTCTAATATTTCGAAGAGTTTAAAATATTGGTTTTACGCACGTACAAAAGGCCTAAAACCCCCTTAGCCTCCCCCATAAATAAGCCGCTCTGAAAAGCCGACAATTAACAGGCTGTACCCTATATCTTAATTATACTTTGGAGAATGTGACTTTTATGCAACTGCACCCTTCATATTTATTAATAAAAAAATATAATTAAAATAAATTAGCTAAATTGTTAAAAATTATCCAATAGTAAGGTTTATGACATAATAACTAAATATGCGTGAATTTTTAATTTAAAAATGCAAGCATACACACATATAAAGCTTAAATCTAAACAAAATTCTTTAAAATATATAAGGTTGCCAAATAACAACAAAATAAAAAAGCTGAGTGCTTTTCTAAATTAGCCAAATCGCTAGTCAAAAGATTTTTAGCGAATTATTTAAATTGCTATTCACCAAATGGTTCCAAAATGGCTAATTTAGCCAAGTTTGGCAACCCTGAGTTGAAAAGATGACATAGGAGGACAGAGAGCGCCATCTATTGACTTGATATGATGAATTTCGTAACAGTGCCAATGACTCTTCTTCCGCATCTGTACAACATGTTTTCCTACTGTAAGACTTTTCATGCAGAAAAACATGCTTGCAGTTAGACGACTGTGCAGGGGTTTGGTAAAAAATTTAGTGTATATACATAACACATATAATTTTAACTCATTCTTGAAATCAACTAGGTAAGGTGTTTCCGGTGCTTGACCAGTTACAACTGGTTTTTCAATTCATATAGTTCACCGTATAAATTGCGTAAGAAAGGATAAGTTTCAGTATAAGTGGGGGAAAGGTTGGGATGTTTTGGCTTGCTTTGCGATATAAAAATTTATATCTCTCATTCAACATTAATATATCTGCGCCCAATATGTGAGTTCTACGTATTTTTCAGATGAAAAAACAAATTTTTCTTCAAAGAACAGAAGACAGCAGGATGTCTTTGCGTTTTTTTTTGTGTGAATTTGCGCAGCACTAGAGCCAAAAACTGGCTTTTGGTAAGAGCCTAGTAATTTGCAGTCATGCATTGGAAGACTGAAATATGTTCCCACGGAGATAAACTGGACAATATCAGTTTCTATTCATTTTAACTAAACTTTTAAACTTTCGTAATTATTTCTAGTAAAATATTGCTTCTTCTGGACAAGGGAATTTTTAGTCATGCATCAAAATCACTAGCCTGTAAAATAAAACATTTTGTCAATGAATCGCGTTAAACAGAATTATTTTGGTGGAAGATTTCTAATATGTAGACATTTTTGTATGGGCTTCAAGTTTGACATTTGTAAGGTCTAAGTATGGTTATTCTGCAAACGTACATGATTAGGAAGCAAGAAATATTGTTAATAAGTTTCCACTCATTGTTCAAATGTGATTCTTAACATTAAGTTCACCCAAATAGTAATATTTGAATATTAAATCCATTTAGTATTTAATTTTATTCTTTTAACTCAGAGAAAAAAAAATTATACTTAAAAGTAAAAAAGATACTCAAATGGTTAAAAAGGTAAGTACGTAAAAAAAATTGTGTAAAGACAAGAGTACTATTCGGTTCTCCATTCAAAATTTTCCCCTTATAAAGATCAAAATTTCTGATATCTACACTCGACAGTTTGTCCCTTTTTTCAGATGATGTTATATTTTTTTCCATCACTCCTACTTAAATTCTATTACAAAATATAGATGGCAGCACAACAAATAATCTGAGTTCCTTTTAGAGAGAAAACTACCAACTTCTCCGAATAACGAAAAATTATAAAGAAATAGCTATAAAGGTGATTTCCCGTTTTTATAAGCATTACGGTGAAAACCGGTTTATTTCGCTTCGTAACTGATGAGAAAACGAGATAGGTTTTTTTCAGTAATATTATTTTATGGAAAAATGGCCCATTTTTTTGTTCATACATACGAATGTGTGCACGAACAACAGTGAGCATACAAGCATGCATGGTTAAATCCATTTGTGAATGCCTTTTACATACTTGCATACTCAAATATAATATATGTGTGTTTTTAGGTTTAATGTATCTTCATGTTTAATTTATAATTATTATTTTTATTATATTATTATTTAAACTAGCAAATAAACACCAGTTCTTCGCACGGACTAAAAGAATATCAAATCGATCCAAGTAAATGTGTCATTTGATTTGCTATAGGATAATAAACTTTGCCTTTGTTCCCGTTCATTATAAAGAATAAAATCCCGTAACTTATATTGCTTTAAAATTCCAAAATAAAAATACATCACTATAAAATGCACATCCTCATATCACAAAAATCTTCCTCAATATGAACTTACTGTCATCGTAATTTTCCTGATAAATTCAAAACCATAATTGTATAACAATGTTATTTCACGTCAAAACCTCCATTCTGATTTTTTTTAAAAAATAAATTAGCTCATTGGCACGTTCAATTATTTTTCAAATTATTAATTTTGTTTCTGAAGATAATGGCAAGAAAATAAAAGCAACTTCAATTTTAATTAATTTTTGTGTTCATTTTAATTTCTTCTCTCGAATGGCAACACGAAAGGGAAAAAAATATCGGATTTGAGCGAAAGTAGTGTATTTTATTCAGAAATTCGAATTTTCTCTAAAAATGGAACAAATATGAAAAAACTAAGCCTCAGGGGCACACGTTGGTGTTAAAGGGAATCTATCTAATTTCTGAGGGCAATATAAGTAGGTCTTTTACGATCCGCAGACAAACAGACAGACAGACTCTTTCTATTATTATTATAGATAAATCCTTCTCGTTTTAGCTGTTATTCATTGTTTTTCACATATGCTACGAAAACGATCTAAATCGTAAAATTAAATATACTCTATGAAATAAGCTTTTAGCAAGGTCAAAGAAAAGGGAGAGGGGAGATACCTTCTCAAAACTATTACTATTTGCCTAATACATTGATATTGTATGCATAAAAAATATTGATATTTAAAAAATGTTTAACTCTTAAAAATTTACCAAAATTTTCAAGAAAGAATGTTAATTAACAGAATTTATCGTATTCAGCATTACGAAATACTCACAATGACTTTAGTGTTATAAATAGATATCTTTATATAATTAAAAGTCTTCTATTCAATCAAAATATGAAACTTCAGCAGTGTAAAGTGGTCAATTGATCTTCAATTTAATCGTAAAATACAGAAGGGAACTTGCCTAACCTGTAAAATTAGGATTTCTCAATTAATTTCGGTGTAAAAACAATCATATGATTTGTGTTACTTTATGTATATATTATTTATTATTATTATTTATTATTTTATTGTTATATAATTATTATATTATTATTGATTTATTATTATTATTATTATATATTATTATTATTATTATTATTATTATTATTATTATTATTATTATTATTATTATTATTATTATTATTATTATTATTATTATTATTATTATTATTATTATTATTATTATTATTATTATTATATTATTATTATTATTATTATTATTATTATTATTATTATTATTATTATTATTATTATTATTATTATTATTATTATTATTATTATTCATAAGTATAATTATTTTTATACTTGTTTTTATCATTATCTTTAGGCTCTTTATCAATATGGAGCCTTGTTACACAGTTTGGAAAAGGCAGCTACATTTTGCAATTTTTGTGTCCTCGAAATTTATTAGCAGGTATAACTTCATATACCCTAACGAAACAAAATCTGACTACGCCCCTAAGGTAGGAATTCCTAATTTGATCTGCCAGATCTCTTTTCTCTGAATGAGTTAGGTCGAAAGGAGAATTTCTCGACAAATTGGAGAAAAAAAGTCCACTTGGCAAGTCTTCAGGTTTCCTTGGTAATGATGGGCGATGCATATACTAATCCGACCACTTCAACATACCTTCTACTGTCGACTTGGGTCGGGCCTTGCATTTCCTAAGTCAATTATACTTGCGCCAAGAAAAGTCTGCCAAGAATGCACTTAAAAGATTATTCCATCACGATGGGGGGGTTACCATTATTAGAAGAGTCTGATAAGGCTGAATTATGGTATAATAATTTTTATTATTCAATGCAAATTAACTAGTTATTAAATGCTCGAAATTAACTTATAAAATAATAATGTAAAGTTAACAATAATAAAATTAATTAAATGTAACAATGCAAAGTTATTTATATTGTATTTAGTGTATTTAATTGAATATATAATATTTTTAATTGACATTTCATAGATTTTTCAAAAGCAGCTACAACTATCGGCTCAAAAGGTTTTTTTTTTAACTAATACTATAAAAATTCGGGGGGAAAATAATTGTTTTAGGAAACTAAAATATAAAATTTGCATTTTTTATTTTCTGAATACAATAAGTTTTCTTTATTAAATTTGAATTTTAATTACAAGTAAAATACATATTTTAAACTAAGAAATTAAGTACAGCAGTGCATTTTTAAGAACTTTTCACTGGGCGAAATTGATTGTAAAGGTTCTTACAAGATGAGGAAGTGGATAACTGGACGATCACCCAGGCGAAATTTAATTTCGTAATGTAGAAGAAATAATTTTCATATTCAATAATTAATTATATAAATTTATGCAGAAGAAAAATTAAAGAAAAAAAAGCATCAGCGTCAACATCTACAAAAAAAAAGCCAAAAGGCTTAATTAAAAAGAAAAAATGAAGAAATGACATAGTTCTGAAAATATTTCTTTTAACATTATAACTTTTCTAAAAGAGTAATTCATTTTAAGTGTTTCTATAATTTGATTTGAAAAGTTGCAGTTAAGTTTTAAAAATCTTAGCGGATATTTTGATCATGTGTTTAGACATCAGTAAGCATTATTAAATCAAAAATGGAAGAAAACCTGTTTTAACCTGCAATTAACTGTGATAATTCTTAGGCGAATTAACAAGTAAAACCCTATTTTAAATTATTTCGTAATGAGTTTTTCACACCTGGATTGTAAAATATGCATAGGCCTGTGCAAAGTTGGGTTGGAAAAGTTACGTTCACCAGCGAGCTGGCCGCGAAGCGGGCAATGGGAATTGCGCAGCAATTCCCAGGGGATGGCGGGCGATAGGGAGCAGGGGGCGGAGCCCCCTAGTTATAGAAAGAAAGTGGGATGCCGATTCACAACAAATGTATTTAATAAATATTGTATTTATGTTTATTTGTCTGTATTGTAGTGTTTTTATTATCTGTATATTATGTGTCCTGTCCTGTAAATGGAAATGTTTTTCTGTATGGCAGAGTACTTAAATACATAAATAATATTTTTAAAATATATTAATAATTTAGTGGTTCATTATTATGCTCTGACTGACTTGAGGATGTCTCTGACGCGGCATTTAGTGAATGGCTTAAAATTACTTTAGAGTTGACTCAATAAAAAGACAGAGCTGTGATCCATTTTTTGCTTTTAAGTACAAAATATTTGTAGTTACAATTTTTATATTTAAATAGGCATTAAAAATGTTAACGTAATATAAAAGAACTTTTGGCTTATTTACTTACAGCTTAGGATATTTCAAATATGCTTTATTAATTACACACGAAACATAATGTAACTCTATACCAATCATTACGGTCATTAACTAATGTGTGACACCTATTCCTTTATGGAAAAGTTAGTGCACACAGTCACTATATAAAAATAAACCTCGATATTACTAAAAATATGTAATAATGCAAACTAATGAAATGCATTGATCTAACTTAACATTGTTTTGACTCCAATTAATACTGAGTGATTGCTCTAAACTCACTTTAAAAGTTTAATGACCCCCTATCCATGTTTTGAACTTGAGGAACCCACATTAGAGACATCTGAAACGACCCTTCCAATGACTTACATGGGCTTTACTTACCGAAAAGGTCAACGAGCGAGGTGAAAGACATATCACGTGACAAGCCGCAAGGGAAATCTAAATTGAAGAAACCCAACGTAAAACAAACTACTTGAACTGCAAGGGATTGCTGAAATACTTGGAATTTCTAGCACAAAACCAGGTTTTCATGTAATGTGTCAAATACTTCTTTTTATTGCATTTGGAAGGTAACATTATAGTGATAAATGAGATATTTTATGGATTTTAATTCTGCTATTGAATGATTAAAGAGGTAGAGGCATTTTTGTTGTTGTCGAAGATTTAAAAGGTTAGATTAATTCAGAGAAAAGAAACTATTTTCCATGGAAGGGTAACGCCTACACATTCTCAAGGGTTTTGTAATTATTGACCTAAAAAGTTTGATTGATTGCCAGAATAGACCATTAAAATGACATATCATTCATCTTTCAATTTTTAAACACACAGAACTTAAGATGCAAAATACAAATTGACCAACTTTTATGGGTACTTTTGTTTTGCTTTAAGAGAATATGTCTTCATTTGAATATGAGAATTCAGACCTCTTACCAATATTTAATGTGACAAGTGACAAATAACTTTACATAAATGAAACTTGTATAGATTTTTTTACTATCATTCCATTTTAAATTTAACAATTTTAAAAAGTTAAATTTCTTTGCAAGATTCGGATTTTTACAATGTAAGATTCTTAAACAATGAGATTTTAGAACAATAGATTAGAAACAATAATAGCAAACATCTAAAGAGAAAATGAGTTCCCACATCTATTTTGGCTCAACGAATAATTATATATTACTCTTCACTGAACTCTCACATAATCACTGTGTTAGTTATGCATCAGTCCATTTCTTTAATTAAGTTATTCCCCATTAGGTCATTTTATTTTATGCGACATCCATCGCAAAAATGAAAGAAAAAAAAAAAGCGATGGAAAACTCGTCAAAAACCCGACTTGAAAGCACCGCCAACTTCACGCGACAGTTCACCCTAATCGAGATAATGGGAACATGACCCACCCCCTTACTAATGCATAAGACTGCACTTGAAATAGAAATTTCACGGTTTGTCCCTATCGCAATGTTCTTGGGACATTGAAAAAAAAAGGCACTGGTCGCCTTGGCAATAATTGAAGGGAGGGGGGGGGGGGAGAAGGGGGTCATTTATCCGTCAGATTCATCGCTATTGATCGTTGATCTGTGAGAGAGAAACCTAGGAGGTTATTTTAAAATGACTGCTGTTATGTGTTACTGTAACCGTATGCTTTTATTTCGGCTTCATTAAATCTCGCCTATTTTACTTCAAGTTTGCAAGAAAACAGTTCAGATTTTTTGTAGGTTAGTGCTACGACAAAATTTACGTATCATTAAGCCATAATAAACTTTAAAATAAAAATTGTGAGTATATAAAAAATGTATCGTAGTTTAAGGAGTTTGGAGAAAATTCAAATATTTTATGAGTAGACAGAGTCCACTCCTCAAGTCGGGACCAGTTGAACCCAGTCGATTAAGGCGTCCGCCGTGCATGCGGAAGGTCCCGCCAAAATAACTACCGATCTATATACAGCTCGTGCAGCCAAAAAATGACCGCCTAATAATACCCCGTGTAGATAGATAGTACGTTAAATATGACCAAAGTCTCGGTGCCACGTACGATGCCTACTATAAAGTTCCGTTGGTGCCCACTCAGGATGGTCCTCGTCACTTGACCAGGGTCCTAAGTTACGAGTGTGTATTGGCTGTTAATAAAAATAAATAAGTAAAAAATTATTTAAAGAATTACTATTGGTACAAGGGCCCAGTAAACCAGCTTCAAAAGCCAAACCCATGTACTGAACGACAGGTGGTAATACTTGTGAGTTCTTTTTCCTCGCTAACTTTCTGTGGCCCCACCCGCGCACTCAGGTGTTATTTTTAGTTCCATTGTGGTGTCCGGCCTCGTAAGGCGGCCGCATGGAGAAAGGAAGGCGCCTGCCCAGGAACCACGTTGCGTCCAACAAAGGGATAACAGAGGTAGGTTTAACCTATATATTTTTTGAACCCTTTAACGATAGGATAATTTTCAAGAAAACGGTTAGAAAGGTGCCTGTTTTTTGATCCCTGAAAATGACATAAAAATATGGATGTGAACAATATCTGTATTCATTTTTTAGTTTTCATTTGTTTATAGCTTGAAATTTAAAAAAAAAGTTTTATGGATGCTTTAATAGGTGGATTTCAGTTAGTTTAAATCTTATTGGCCCGTTACAACTAAACAGTCCGGAAATATCACGGAATCGAGAAATAGAGAAACTTCACACCGTCATTTTAACAGGAGCGAGAAGGAAAGGGTTAATAATGGGTCATTTACAACAAATATGATGAAATTTTTTAAACTTTCAAATAACTCAAAAATATATTAAGTTTTTGTTTGAGATGTTCAAAATCTATGAAAAATTGACACTAGAAACTATTAATTGTTTTAATCCTAATACGTTACTTTGGTTGGACCAAAGAATAAATCATTCCTTGCTGACAAAAATTAAAGATTTAATCGTTCTTGATTATTAGTTAATCGTATTGCTATTGATAAATATTTTTAAAGCTCGTTGTATTAATTAAAAAAAATTATTCATCAACTATTCCCATTGGACCTTAATTTTATTGAGATGCCTAATCGTAGTGCAAAATGAATTATCACAGTATTCACATACTCTCTCTGCTTAATCTGGCCTCGTATTTTTTTGACAAATCCGTACACATTTCATATATTGTATATTTTATTCCAGAATTGCTCATAAATAGTTGAATTTTATCTATATATTGTTCACAATTTCCAGCTGTAATATTCTTTAGTAAATAACTTTTTAATTCAAAATAAGTTTGTTGGGGCAATCGTGTTCGCACAAGGCAATTGACTCCAATATTGAATTAACCTACACTTATCTTAGAACTGTTGGGTCGTAAAGTGTTTACCCAAATTTTATAAAATTTTTACATTTTTACAATGGAGTCTTTATTAAAATACCCCCAATACCTTACGGTCGCAATTATTCCATTTAAAACTTCATTTTAAAAAAGTGACATGTGTCCCCCCAACTACCAAATGTTGTACGTGAATGGCATGTAAAACATTTGTTATTTTTATTGAAGTGTTGTAGTAAACTTTGATGCTTGGAACAAAGTTGTTTTTAAGAAAAACAGAAGAAGGAGTTATCAATACACAAGATACAAAATAATATATAACACTTAAATTTTTCTAACTTAACCAATATAAATATGAGTATTAAACAGAAACTTGTAAAAGTTTGATTTACCTGTGTTTCCCACTGGTTTTTAAGTCACGCTTTGAAATCTCTTTATTTATACGAAGTCAATTTTAACATTTTGTTTTGTGCGGATATCTGTTACAATTTGGTATGGTAAATGTCCCACCTCTTTCTTAAAATCGGTCCAAATTTTAAAAGACACAAATGTATAGGTATTTCAACTCATTAACGAAAGAAAAAATAAAATAATAAAACTTAGTTTTAAAATTTGGTTTACACTTAACTTAATTTGCCTTAAATAAGAACTATGGTGTCTTGAATTGTCTTATATTTTGTTTAATTAGATAAACTTAAGCAGGACGCTTATTTTCACATGATTAATTTTCTTACTAATCGTTCTTAATGAGTAAAAAATCAAATATATGCTGTTTTTGAAAAATACATTATGGAAAAAATGTCTTTATTTTCATCATAAGATTTTTCATTATAACTAAACTCTATCCTTCTTATTTGGTGTCTTTATAATTGAATGCTACTTTCTGCGCTACAACTTTTATGATTTTATCACACTTTAGATAATAATAATTTAATTATTATCACATTTCTTAAAGACTTAAACTTATAACAAATGTGAACAGCTTCCATTTGTTTAAAATCAAAAGTTAAAGAACTTTACTCTGATGTTAGTTAATACACAGTAGTATTAATGTAGGGTTATAACTAAGTCACAAAAGAACACATGTTTAATTAGTTAATATCATTTATTAATAAAAAATACTTTATTTACATTAAATATATGCATTATTAGCCTTGATAAATATACATAATTAAGCTAAGTTTACAGTTCCAAGGTATCTAACTAATTTTACCATATTTGGTGAAGATGTTAGAGAGGCCATATTGACGATTTGATAGCAGTTGGATTGAGTTGAATATTCTACATTGAACTGTTTCTGAACTACACGAGTTTTAATACAATTCTATTTTCTATGGCATTTCTAAAATAATTTCACTTTTCAGAGATTCTTGTGTACTGTTAGCTTACTTATGGAAGAACTGCATAGCTGCAAAATCACATAGGATATTTTCATAAGATTAAATTTACAAATGAATAATAACAAATTAAAGAAAAAATTTATCTTTTACATGATTGACGTTACCTATAGATGACAAAAATAAATCATCGAGTGATAAGTAACGTAAAACACATTGTAATATAAAGACCCATAAGTAACAATATTTTTTCCTCAATTATTAATTTTATTAAAATTTAATATTTTATAATAAATTTTTATATATAGTAAAAAATATCTGAATTGTTAAGCAAATAGTTTTGCGTACCTAATTACAAAAAATAGTATGATATTGAGAAATGCTCAGATTACATCAAAGCTTCGATGAAGCTAAATGCTATATTCAATCATCATGGCATAACTCATTTGCTTGTCTGAAAGGCAATTTATAATTAAATATATCACATGACATATTTTTTTATGATTATTAAATGCATATATTTCCTAAAGCAACATTACCTGTGGCACAGTTCCTGAATGAGCTTTTAACTATTTATGGAAGCTAATTTATTATAATTCGAAGTTAATGTGTAGGCTAAAGCCTTAAGAATATTTTATTATCGCATTAGCCAAAATATTAAATCAGTCGTGTTAGCTCATTTCTAATCCTGGCACCACAGATATATGAAGTTTTTACCCGCGATAGGGTTGCAACTTGAAAATAACTCTTTTACTAAATATTAATAGAGCTACCGGTCTCAAGAGCGGTTTTAACACAGATTTTTTTTTACGTTGCTTGAAAATCTATTGTAAAACAAGTAAGTGATATGCGAATTATAAAGTAAGTTTCATTGAATCTGAAAAAAAAACCACTGAAAATTATAAAGTTGAAAAAAAAAGTTCTGATCCTATCCTATAACTGATGGCCATGAGAGGAGTAATAAAAAACAACATCTGAACAAGTTTTTCACTGTCAAAAGTTTTTGCGAAACATTTCATCACAATACAATTTTCTAGCTGCTCCTACTATTTGGAGCTTTGATTCACCTTTTTTGGGGGACATCAAAGTTATGGTTTTACTACGAAATTGGTTAAATTCCCGCTCCAAATAGTAGTAACAGCTAGAAAGTGCCGTGCAATCTTGCGTCAAAATTTGTAACAATGTAGTTCGATGCGAGCTGATCATCTGCAAATCATCTTTGTTTTCAAGCTGCGTTTCGGCATGAAGAAAAAACCGCTCCTGCGTCCGTTAGCCTTGTATAAAGAAAGGGAAAAAAACACTTTCGTGTCTGTTACCACTCGTCCAATACCATACCTGCTCGTATGAAGACGGGCAGCACCAGCAGTAAATACAAGGCGAAAAGAGATTTTTTCAGACCCATTCTGGCTGATGAGGCTAATCTTCAATTCAGCTGATTCAAGAGTGATTTCCGGATCGGGTTCTCTTTCCTTTTATATACCTTGAATAAGTGCGTTACTTGGTTTTCCGGGAAAAAGTACAGAAATGAAAAACTATTGCGTGAAATTCGGATAATAACAGGATCCTAGTTCTGAGTCCGGTTTCATTTCAACGAACAAATTGGTTTTGAACGATCTGTTCACGATCTGTGCACGGTTAGTCCAAAAGGGGAATAAGTTGATTTGAAATTTGAAAGGTTATTTTATCGTAATGAAATTTTAATTTTAGTTTACAAAATATTTTCATTAAGAAATCATGTATTTTAAAATTTAACTTATGATATTTTTTAAACAAACTAGACTAACATCCCCCCCCCCATTAAAAAAACACCTTGCAATAAGTTTTGTTACTACAAATAATTTTTATTTATAACTAATTATTATTTAACTAAAAAAGTACCAGTCGAAACAGTTTTTTTATTCAATTAGCATAGTATAAGATCTTTCAAATGATGTTTCTACATATGTCACCAGCATATTCAGTTTGCATTTCAATTTTATCTCTTCAAATTTAAATGAATAGCGTAGAATAGATGTGAAGAAGGTCTGTTAAAGATCTGTTAAAGTATGCGTTGATATGAAAGCATTTCTTCACCCAGCTTGAAAATCGTAACAGCAAAATAAAACACATTTGAAGAAAACATTATCATCTGGCTATTTACTTACATAAAATTTTAGAAGTTTGGAAAAGTTTTTCAAAATAAATGCATTAAGTGTACTTGACACGTCTCTTAACCCACTAAATGATGAAAAAATTCCTTTAGTAAAGCGTATTTGCAAAAAGAGTCGTATTTTAATGAAAAGATGAAACTTCATGTATTTTTATTTCAGTTTAGTTGTCCCTAGTATTGTACTGTTGTGAGATCCCTGATTTGGAGTCATTCTACATCAACTTGCACTCATACGTACACAGTTAGGCGCTTCCTTGTATCACCTGATGCAATTTATTGTCTAGAGGAACGCGTGTTGCCATGTCGCCAAGGTTGCCATGACTCTATTAGTAAAGTCACTATCGAGTGATGCTTGTGCAATTGTGATTCTATTGTTAGGTCTTTTTTGTGTTGCAGAAGAGATCCGTTGTCCCAAACCAGAAAAGTTTCAGCTTCGTTTCTGCCGTCTTTTGTGCAGCATTCATCGTGTATATTATACAGTACGAGCAACCAGACATTCAGTAAGTTTGAAAGGCTTTCTTTTTAAATAAATAAAACAGTAAGATTATAGAAGTTGACATCCCTATACTTCTACCACTTACAACGCAAGCTTCCAAAGGACTTTCTTCCCCACCCCTTCGTGTGGTTTTCCGGCGTGATAGTTGCTGTTTTCGCCCCCCCCCCTCTACTTGGGTTTGGAAAGTAATTGCAATTAACCTCACAACAGAGCCTCAAACTAGGTGGTTTCGAACAGAGACCCTCACGCCGTTTCCTGGAGGACCCTCACTAAGAGGTAGGGGAAGAAAGTACTTTCGAAGCTTGCGTTGGAATCAGAAAAAGTGTATTATTATGCAATAGTTGCAAATATATATTGACTGAAGTTAATTAGGACTGAAGTTAACATTGAATATAAGACTGAAGTTAATATTGACTGAAGATTCAGTTAATATATATTGACTATATATTAACTGAAAGTATTCAGCAGTTCTTATTCTTTGTTTGATTACCCATGAAAGGATTAAAGCCTAACGTTATGCATGGTCAGAGTAAACAATTATTTTGCTGCGACCATAAAAGCATATTTTGTGTTCCTCAGTTATCTTAAATCATTTCTGTTTTGTACTTGTAGAAGCTTGGTAATAGTTTTAACTATTCATAAAAGCCCAGCCTAGGATAATTTTTTCTGTTTCGTTTTTCAATCGTTAAAAAATTCATAGTAAAAATAATTTAAGCTTTAATATATCAAAGAAATAGTATTATAAATACTCCTAAAATCAGGAGAACGAACTTAGCTTGACCAAATTTGTTTCAGTGATTAACATTTCAACTATGAAATCATCTTAAGTTTTCAGAAATCATATGCTTCAGAAAAACTATGAAATGTTATTTTTGTCTCAGAAAAACTATGAAATAATAAAACGAAAACTATTTAACCTTTTATGCACTGAACTAAGATTTAATTTTAATTATGTGCCGTTGTCCTTTTTAAAGCTCTCCGTGCAATTGTTGGTAATATAGAATATAAAATGCACTGTAGGATGAATTTATTTGCTTTTTTCTAATTATAATAACTAGAATACACTGACGAACAACGAAATTTTGTTGAATGAATATGGTTTACCAATGTAGTCTTCAATTCTTTGAAATGAAATGCTGCATTTATAAAATCTCCACTACCATTCTTTGAACGAACTTTTAAACGAAACGAAACTTTCCCTTAAACGAATAATGAAAAGTAAAACAACGATTTTTTTGAACTGGGACTTAATACTGTCAGGGCATAACGATGTGGCACAAGTAACTAAAGTTACATTTTTATGAGTAATTTACTTTATTCTTTTGTGTACTTTAATGTTCAAAAACCGTACAATTGGATCAAAAGTTCGAAGTAGCCCCCTCCAAATGAACAACGAATAGTAAAACAGCGGATCTTATAAGTACCGTCAGTAGATAGAGGGGGTTACACAATTTTTATAGCTAGGCAGTTGAGTATAACAAAAAACTAAACTGTGTAATGCAAAATGCAGTACGTTTGGTCACCGTAGTTCGACTTCCCTAAAATGTCTCTCCTTCAATTCCGGGCGGCTGGGGAGTCCGGAACAAAGGGCCTTGCTCGCGGAAGGTCCCAGGTTCGGCTCCGGGCATCCTCAAAATGACCGCTGACCTATAAACAGTCCGTGCATCCAAAAAATGTCGACGAATGTCTACGAATAATACCCCCGTGTAGAGGGAGTGCACGTTCCTCCAAATATCCTCCAAAGTACCGACGCTGCGTACGATGTTGCTTCCTAAAAGTTGCGTTGGGTGCCTACTCAGGTATCGGCTCGTCCTTTGACTGTGGTTCTATATTACGACGTCCGTTACCAATAACCCTCGTGTAGCTCTAGTGCAACGATAATTCTGGCTAAACTAAACTTTAAATTAAATAAAAACAAATTGGCGGAGTAGCTGATGTAAACTAATTAAAACTCAATAATGTAACGTGCTTCATTTAATTTGATTTATTTTTCAAATTTAAAGAGCTTATAGTCTTCTATTAAATTGTGAGTTACACTACAGTTACATGGAATTACCCTATAGTTGACCAATAACAAACTAACCTCGTTTTGAACGAGCTAATATTGATGAAAGTTTGTGAAACTTTTGCATTTGAGTTACACTTACATACTACATTGAAACTAATGAAATCGGTCCAGATCATACAATTAATAGGAATTATTCTGATAGAAAGTCTTAATTTAATGTTTCCTTAGAAATGTTTTAATCACCAATATTACATAGCAATATTTTATTTAGTGTTACACTTAAAAAAAAAATTCAGCTACACTTTATTATATTAGTTCACGACAAACGGGCGGTGAAATTCCAATACCAGAAAAATCCTCTCTTCTAAAGAATAAACCATATCTTCACAACAAACTGGGGATTAGTGAACAGCACACGCTTTCAGCAGAAAGGCGACTTACAGAATGGCGATCTCACAGTCTGCGTTATTTTATTAATCTCTCAAATCACCTACAGATACAGTTATACAAATACATATATATTAGTTGTTAAAAATTTCATCTAATTTCAAAAACCTGTCCACCAGAAAACTGACTGTTGCCCCGTCCCAACACATACACAATTTGAAAAACTGTACATTTCCATCGCAAAACGTTTAGTGTTTATTGAATTTTCCAAAATCTTGCTTAAATTTGAAACCCACCAAATCATTTAAATTGAAATCCAAACACACAAATTCCATTTTAGTAGTTACTAATCATTTTTAGTAGTTTTTTACAAATTGTGATGTAACAGAGTCTGCAAACTGTCAAATTACTGGACGATATTTCAATTGAACCAAACCAAACTCAAAACGAAGGCATCCCTTCGTCAAATCATTCTTGTGCTGCCCTAGTTCAAGTATGTAACGACGACCAAAATGCGTGACCAATCGGCTGTGTACTAGGTTTTGGAGGGGTTGGGTAAATATTTCGGAATTGCATCCTTTCCATTTCCGGTCAATTTTGGAACACCCTGTAGTTGGAGTATAACAAACTCTAAACTGTACTGCTAAATGCGGTACGTCTGGTTACCTACGCTTGATTTTCCTAAAATTTCTTAGTTCCGTGCGGCGCATCCTGAGTGACGAGGCGGCCGACCTCTTCTCCTCGTCGGACGAGGAACCTTTCCCGACGTCGCCGACCAACTCGTGCTCCCCCCGTCGCAACATCGTCTTCCTCAAGACCCACAAGTGTGCCTCGTCCAGCGTCCAGAACATCTTCAACCGGTACGGGTACAGGAGGAAGCTCAACTTCGTGCTGCCTCCGAGAGGGGGGAGCTACATCGGTCACCCCGAACCCTTCAACTGGTCCATGGTACCCGACGCGACCAAGTTCGGGATTAGGTGACTATATCAATGGGTCGATTTTGTATTCTTATGGCTTCTGTACCAATATTTAACTAGACAAGAAACGTATATTAACTGGAATTTACCGTATTTAATGCAGAAAGTTTCAGTAATTTTTTCGGTTATTTTTTGGCAATTTAATTGCTAGCTTAAAACCCTAAATTTGGCTTGCTTTTCCCATAAATCCAAAATCCAAGTGTCGAGTCTCAACCATCATCACCTTAGATGATTTCATAAGAACTAAAAGCTTATCCGCCAAAAGCAGCCCCATTAGGAAAGATAATATTCTTATGAACGTAAACATAATGTACAATAACTCTAAATATTTTTATTTTTCATACTTAAAATTGTTTTGTATGAATAACATTAAAACAAGCTGATCAAACATATTCTTAATGCTTTTCGCTGTATGGAACAAGTCGTAGTCAGAACAACATCGAAAAGATATCATGTGATAGCAAAGTCCATTCTCAAAAACTTGAGAGCATGTAATTACAAACAAGTTGCTAAATTCACTTTACATTCGCGCACTCTATACTTTCACCCTGTTTTCGCTAAATTGGCATATTATCTAGAGCTGGTTTTAGGTCTCTTGAAAACCATTAGTATTTTAGACTTTAACTTCACTTTCCTAATATAATAAAAGTTTTAAAATATTGTCTTGAAATACCTCTTAATTATAAATTTTACTTTCAACTACTAATTTTGCTTCAAAAAAGTTCTAGCATAGAGTGACGTCAACCCGACCAAAACTGAAATGGAGCACGTTAGAAATTCGATTAAGTTTACTCGGCAAATTTGTCGAGGTTTCTAAGACAATTTCACCAAAACTATCACTGTACTTTGTTAAGTACAGCAATCGGAACTTGATTAATAGATAAGTAATATGAACTTGTGTTGTTGCAGGTACAACATCCTGACTCACCACTGCCGTCTGAACTACGACGAGATGCGTCGCAAGATGTCGGCCGACGTGGTGTTCGTGACCATCGTGCGCTCGCCCGTCGAGCTGTTCGAGTCCCTCTTCTCCTTCTACTCCCTGCAGATGTTCTACAGGGAGAGGTTCGACACGCTCGGTGAGTTGCCGGAGGAGACTCCTCTTGTATGATAACAGATCTCTAAACAATTCCAATGGGGAAACTTTTGACCAATAAAGTATACGACATGTACTCACGAAAACGTACCAAAAATACAGAAGAAAACTATTTTGCCATTAAAGTAATTAATAAGTATAATTTTAAAGATTTGAATAAGTTATAATTAAAACAAATTTTTTTGTTTAGATATTTACATGCAGTTAGTGCTGCCATCTGTCGTTTGTGAATAATTACTAAAATTTATTTTAATTATAACTCATTAATATCTTTAAAGTTATACTTATTAATTATTTTAATGGCAAAATAACTTTCTTCTGTATTTTTTTGGTAAGTTTTCGTGAGTATATGTCGTATACTTTATGTTCAGCACCTTCTTATGTTCAGCACCTACTTATGTTCAGCAAAAATGTTCAGGACTTTCAAAATACCCAATGTATAAAAAAAAGAATTATTTATTTTGCATTATTTACTGAGATATTAAAGCATTAATTTTGAACTCGTTTAGGGGGAAATATCCAAAACAAAAAAGGTAATATTTAGGTTGTGTCTTTTCAAAAAGACAAGCTAACAAAAGGGTTAGCATAATCTCTCCAACAGATGCTAGAATTTAACCTTTTTCACTAATATTGTGATTTTTTTGGATTTTTTTTTAAATTTTGGATTTTCAAATTCAGAAATAAAATAAAGGCTAGAAGAGGAGAAGTTTTAATTTTAAATTAAGTCCCATATACGGATATTTATAAGGAAAAGATTTTCGAATGCGATTAGTTACAATCAGATTGACAAACATGATTATTACATTTATGTTTTACATTTTTTTATTCAACTTTTTGTTTCATTTATATTGCTACAAAAAGTTTGTTTAAAATTCGGCGATGTGGTAATTAATGTGGTAACAATGAAATATACTAAAAACCCAATTCCAATAATGTTTTAGGGAATTTAATTTTTAATATTAACCACACTTTATGAAATTGTATCGGAAATAACATACATTTAAAAACATAGCAATCGATATAATTTAACGTTAATTATACACTGACTGAGAAAAACTCATGGGATACCCACCTAATATCTGGTCGGGCCCCCTCTTTCCCTGCGGAGTGCAACGATACGGCGTGGAAGTGAGTCTGCAAGGCTCTGGAACACGTCCGAAGGCACCACACATCCTGCAGAGCGGCAGCCAATTGTGGCCTGTTCTTGGGTTGAGGATTCAATGCCCTGACGTCGAGGGCATCCCATATATGTTCAATGGGGGTTCATATCAGGACTTCGAAGTGTCCAATTCAGTAAGCAGTGGCACACGTGTGGGACGGCGGCTCTCATACCCGAGTGTCGGAACATGAGTGTTACATGTTCCGACGGATTGTCTACTAGGACACGTCTCTATTTCGGCCAGTGTTGAATTCAGCCGTGATTTGTTGCACATTTGCTCTTGTGGTGAATCTTATTTAATTTAACTTCTATTAACTTTCTTTGTTTCGGCACCCCATTTTGAGCCCCATTTTGGGAAGTAAAACTTTTGCACACGGTACTTATCTTTGCACCCGAATCCTGTAAAATTACGAACTAAAACTAAAGATCTGTCACTCAAATTTCTCACCCAATAGTATAAATTCTAATACATTCTTTTAACCAATCCCTGCATCATAAAGGCGGGACAAATTCATTCTCAGTGAGATTCGAACCGAACAAGACATCACTTTTACTCCGACTTTCAAGCTAAAAGGACCTGTGATCTTCTGAACCATATTTACTTGTTATTTTCTTTTATGTAGTTTTGTGCTGTGATTAGTCTAATTAAATGTCTTTAAAAACCTTCTGATCATTCACCATTCTTCTCAACAACAACACCGGTCACCACGCCTCACTCTCCTCTTTCGAGTTACCACTCGTCTCAGGTTTCGCCGGTCTCGGTCATCTAGGGCCTGTGGACGCCCAGTATGGTGTCTGCTGTGGACTGTGACACCCTCATTCACGCATTCTCGGTAAACTCTCGACCTTGCGAAGCCGAATTCCTGAACCACTTCCGAAATGGAATGTCCAATGCGTCTTGCACCCACAACCATGCCATGTTTGAATGCCGTCAACTCACGACGACGTTGCATTTTACCTGATCACTCACACAGCCACTTCAAGCAATGTCTAACACACAACTGAGACCGTCGCGGAGGCCACCAGGTGGTGTTGGTCACACGTGCTGGCCATCCACAAATAAGAGCCCTGCTATCCCATGAGTTTTGCTCAGTGTACAAACAAAATACATTGTATGCACTTGAAACAAGAAAAGAATTTTAGACATTTGACAGACATCAATAATTTTAATAAACATTTACCAATAAACGCTTTTCAACCACCAAACGATAATGCAAGTTAGGATCAAATTTTCCAAGTAATTTTTTACACGGTCCTTCGTTTTTTTCCATTTTTTTAACAATAACTCGGCAAATAATTGTTGTTGAATTAAAAAATTCGGGATTTTGGTTCTACTTGATCTACTTTATCGATTTATGTAAAAAAAAAATTGGGGTTGCTATTCATGTTTTATTTTTTCTTATTTAAATTTAAATAAAAAAAATATTAAAAATGAAAAATTGATGAAAAACTTGCGTGATTTGTGTTTGAAAGATTAAGAAGTATATAATAAAAAAAAATTGTTTAATTCATTTTATTTGTGGAGGTATGAATAACAGTTTGTGAAACTTTTTTAACATTATGGACGTTCAACTTTGAATGCTTATATCTCAACAAATAATGAAAAATAAATATTTTTTTTTAAAACATGGGATATTTTGAAGGTGCTGAACATTTTTATGTAAAAAAATGGGTGTTCGCATTGGAATTTTCAAACTTGGTACTCATTTTAATATGTGGACGTGTTATACAATTTTTGTTGCCAGTTCAAAATTACTTACGCTATTTGCTGAAAACTGACACCTTTCACAAAATTCCCTGATCAATAGCAGTCGAGTCTTATGATCACGTGGTCTAGGGAAACTTTTGACGCAAGTCACGTGGCATGATATTGGACCAGATCAATGGGAAATTTCAATATGCTTGGATACAGCTTTTAATCTATTGGCCCAACAAATAATTTTCGTTGATTGTCTTTATGAGGAGACATTTTCCGAATGTGATAACTTATTTGACGTTATTTTTGTGGTAAGCTAGTAAACATACTCGAAAAAAATTCCAATCAGCTTGGTTCATCTGCTACTTCCAATACATTAATATAACCAACATCTCATATATATTCTTCTCCTCATGCAGCAATGCCAAGGGCAAAGTAACAGGTTAACATTCTGCGCTTAAGGGCAAAATATTGCTAAAATATGCTGTATCAAGGGCGATAAGCCAGTTCTGTGTCTTAGAGCAGCTCACTGATTGCGACCATCAAGGCATCAAATCACAATAGGGTACTTGACTGCATCGCCAAAATACCTTCCAATATTATTTAAATTATAGTTGAAAGTCAAAAATAACAAATGCATATAATTTTTTTGCGAAATAAATCTTTAAATCATTAAAAAAATCATTTTAAAAAGGTATTTTTTTCACGTGATCATCACGTGATCACAAACACAACGGTTTGGCTGACGTCACTAGTAACTATAAACAAACCGGTGTGATGTTTTTTGTTTTCTGATTAAACTTGATTTAATCTAATTTACTCTTGAAATAATAAATATTGAGATAATGTAAGGCTTTTTACAGAAGCGGATATTTCAAATTTGCCTAAAATCGATTCCAATGTGGTGTTTCAAAGTTTGTTTATAGTCACTAGTGACATCACAGATACCACGTGACAGCCAGGAAGCGTTTTCGGGAGTGATTTTTCGTCCTAATTTTAAAATTCATCTTTCTGCCTTTTTATGGGGTATTGAAAAAAAAGAAAAAATACGGGTCTAATATTTTTGGCATAAGAATATTTTAAGCCAATAAAAAAAATTTAGTCAAGTACCCTATTTGACACAAAACTAATTGATGAATTTATATAACGTAAGAACTGCTTAAGTTTGAGGGACAATTCATATGACTGAGAACCCATAGTGAAGAGGAATATCCCCGCCTTTGTATAGCCCAATCATTAGACAATTTCTATTTACATTAGGAAGTCATTCATAACTCTGTCATTTAAATTCATGTCAAACCTATCAGTCATCAGTTTCGATCGTTATTAAGGGCCTTTTCCGCATTCAAACTTCAAATACTGAAAAAGTATTCGTATACTGCTTATGTTTGGATGATATCTGAAATGTGTAACATTTTTACCACACTCAGTCGATCAAAGAAGTAATGAACAAATCACATTCTTACGCAGTACAGAGTTAAAATTCACTCTGTAAAAAACTAGAGATACTATAGTTTGCTCTCTCCATCAGGCAAGCACGCGAAGCCTGCGGGTGCGTACGCGGCTCGTATGGGCGGCAAGATCGGCTTCAACCAGATGCTGTTCGACCTCGGCATGGACGAGAAGGGGTTCGAGAACGCTTCCTTAGTCCACGACTACGTGCTCTTCCTGGACTCGGTGTTCGACCTGGTCATGGTGCGCGAGAGGATGGACGAGTCGCTCGTCCTGCTCAAAGACCTGCTCTGCTGGGACACCGACGACGTGGTCGTCTTCCAGCTCAACGCGCGCAACAAGAGGTCGGTGCTGTTGAGTCCGACATTACGAATGTTCAAAAATAATAGAATATATATATTTTTTATACTTACGGGGACGCGGTACCCCAAAAACTAAATCCAGTATTTTTATAGCATCCAAATTAAACTATTTTTTACAAAGAACTAACATTCAATAAACATATACGTAAAAATAATAAATATTGAAACATAAGTTTTTTTAATTAAAAAATTTAAAATTGTTAAAGTTTTTTTTTCAAAATGCTACTTCTCCTACAATTTAAAGAATGTTTTAATGGATTTTTTTTTGCAAAATGTTCCCACAACATCTCTTAATAAAAGTTGGTATGGATATTGAGCTAACAGTTAAACAAGAACAGTTATGTAGCTTTATGTATAAAAATTGCCCAAAAATAAGATTTTTTGTGTGAAATTTCAAAAACTTTTTAACATCCTTAAAGGCTGTGTAACTGAATCAAATAGTAATATTAAAATGTTTAAACATAAAAATTACAAAGTTAAACGATACATAATTATTAAAAATGGTATATAACTTAACATTTACATTGCAGTGCATCGTAGAATGACATTACACTATGAATGTACCAGTATTGATTGTCGCTCAAAAGAAAAGTATACTTCAATTTTAATAAGGGAATATAATTTACTTTTGGAAGCAATATTTAATAACAAATATTTTTATAAAAAGCAAACGATTTTATTATAGAAGGAAAAAATTATATATTCGTAATTAGGAATTCCAAAATGTTTACATTTCGACATTAGCGATTTTGAATGTTGTACGTTTTTTGTATTTTATCTTTATCTTTTTAATGTTTAAAATAATTTAATTAAAAAAAATAATCTCAAAAATGAGCAATCATAAAAGTAAGGCTTTTTCAAAAATAGTTAAACAGAATTACACTTTTACATACATTTTTAAAAGGACAAAGTTCCATAAAGAAATTCTTCCACCTTGGAACAAAGTTACACGCATTCATTGGTAAATGTTTCCCAGTGACCAATAATTAAATCTAGCATAAAAAGTATTCAATTTAGATTAAAACTAGTGTAACATTCATCCCCATAAATAAAAGAATAGTATAGAGTGTTTTAGTTAGCTATTTTCAATATTTTTTTAGGTGTTCCAGACAAAAATTGGAAGAAATAGATTTTTGTCATTAAATGCTCGTAAGAATACAAACTTCATTTTTTCATCATATTTTGCCAAAATTTTGAATGATAATTTTATTTATATGAAATGAAAGGCAATGTTTCCACCTTTTCCAAAAATGTAAAACGATTTAAGATGGGATCATTTTATGAAGAGAAATTAAGAAAATTTTAAAATATTCAATACAGCCGGAGAAATGCGGCTTAGAAAATATTTTTTTCTCCGTTGGATTAACACTGAAACACTTTGGTTTGGAGACCCGTGGTCTAGCGGGCTCATTGGTCCTTAATAGAACCCTCTTTTGCGCAGGTTGCTTGCCAGCCTATAAAAACCTAATTAACATGGGGACCATTTAAAAAAAACAAAACGTGGTCTTATCAATACCTAAGCTATAAGCAAGTTCGAAAACATGAGTAATATTTTTTTTTAATGTTAAATATGAAAAACTCTATCCATATTCCCCATAGGTTAACACTGGGGGAAGTTAGTCCTCTTAATAGAACCCTCTTTTGTGGTCAGGTACAAGAGGAAGCTGAGCCCGGACCTGCTTCAGCGGCTGGAGAAGTTCAACAGTGCCGATATCCTATTATACAGGCACTTTGTGCGTCGTCTGAACGCGAGAATAGCCGAGTTCGGACATGAGAGGATGGCCGAGGCGGTGGAGGAACTGAGGAACAGAACAAGGATGTGGTACGACGTGTGCGTCCAGAAGCAGGACTTCCAGTCCAAGATCATCAACTCCAAGAGGTACTTCACCAACAAGTGAGTGTGGGGTAAGGTGGTACAGCTGTGGAAAAAAAGTACCCACTAGAGTGATTATTTCGGCCGTTAGTCATCCTATAGAATCGGACCTTTTTTTTGATTTTGTGAATAAATAACATTCTGAGTAATTGCATGACACAAAATTTGCATAAGGGGCCGTCTTCATATTAAAAAGGTTACGAACTTTAAAATTTCCAATTACAACACCTTTTTTTGAGTCCATATTTCATGTTTATGACATATTTTAACACGAAATACCAAGTTTTGTTAGTTTTTAATCATTATTAATGGAGTTAGAGACGTGCAACGTTTAGGGGCCGTAATGTTAAATGAGTTGCACATAAAAAAACTATCCCAATCTATTAATAATTTAGATAATGAAACGAATTTTTTACTGAATAGTAATTATAATAACCCAAACAAAATGCATACACTATTGGGGTATTTAAAACAATTTTTATATTTTTAAATAATTATTATTTTAATTAAAAAAAATTATGAATAGTAACCCCTTGTTATTTTTACAGCAAAATCCCAATTAAAAAAAATCATTCATAATTTGCTGAGTATATCACAAATTACTTTTTAATTACTTTTTAGGGGGTTGTACGTATATATATACGAGATTAAATGAAGAGCTGATTTCCTAAAGGCGTTAAGTCAAAATTTTCAAAAATTGACTTTTTTATGGAAAAATGTATAAGAAGTTACAAGCGGGGTTTGGTCATATTAAAAACATAGGGAGAAATTCGTGTTTGTTTCCCAAAAGAATTAAGTCCCAAGTGACTTTTGTGCCAAAAGGGATTAAGTCCTCCTCCAGCCCATAGAAAATAACACATAAAGCCAGTTTCCAAAACTTTGAGCGGTAAAGAATAAGGATCGTCGTGTTCTGTTTACCTTTTAATTTAACGTTAACTGCAAGTTATCGACTCTTTTAGTTACCAACCAGTGATATCTCGAAACAAATGTTTTTATGCTCAAATCATTAGTTTACTTATACAATTTCAGTAAAAAAAAACACATTTCTGCGTAAGTTGTATTATTTTAAAGAAATAATTGTAATAATTAAAAGTACTTTTACAGTGAAATACATATTAGTTAATAAAAAATAATAAATGTATATGTATTTCTGTTTTTCTTGTGCAAATTTTATTTTACAAAAATATCGTCTGAATTCAAATGAATGATTGCAATTTTTTTGGATCAAAACATTCTCATTATAGTCATCCCATGTAGCACACGTGTGGGAATGGGCCCACTTGGCTTACGTGGGCACTAACATACGAGGGCTGTTTTTTTTTCAACCTCCGATTGGCTGCAACAAAAAGACGAGTCAAAATACAATTTTTTTTTTACCAAAAGTAATGTACAATACTGCTTATTTCTCCACATAATTACCTTGACGATTAAAGCATTTGTCATATCTGTAAACAAGCTTTGAAATACCCTCTTCAGAAAATGTTGCCGCCAATGATTGGGAGGGAGTTGTGCGTTTTCCAGCTGGTTTTCGTTTCTTGCAGGCAGAAGGGAACAGGGCAATGGAAATTCATCGAAGAATGAGTCGAGTGTATGGATATTTATGAGTGGTGACGTTATACCTGAACGCTGTTGAATAGTTAAAGTTGGCCGAACTGATGTTCATGAAGAAGGGGACCAAGGAAGCAAGTCTGTCGCTACATACGGCATTGTTCAGCGAGTTGACCAAGTGTTTAGGGAAATTCAAAGGTGTACCACACATAAGTGAATTATCGATTAGCATAGTGGCTTGGATTGTAGCGCTTCCAAATTGACGTGGAGCTCATAGAAACCGTCACAACTCCCTTCAAATCATTGGCGGCAACATTTTCTGAAGAGGGTATTTTAAAGTTTGTTTGCAGATATGAAAAATGCTTTAATCGTCAAGGTAATTATGTGGAGAAATAAGCAGTATTGTACATTACTTTTGGCAAAAAAAATCTTTTTTGTATTTTGACCCGTCTTTTTGTTACAGCCCGTCGGAGGTTGAAAAAAAACAGCCCTCGTATATCGGGCCCAGAAAGAAAGAAAACCATTTATTTTTGGTCAAACCATAGGGGCCCACCTAGACTAACCCACATAGGTACACTTACAATTTTATCCCGCTTGCAGTTATCTTCAAAAAAGAAACAGTTAATTTTTTTCAGTACAATGTTTTAAATTAATAATTAAACATAATTTTACCTTTAAATTAATCTATCCGAGTAATAACTAACAGTGTCACACATGACTCCTTTCGATAAAACTGGCCTCATATGGGTAGCCCATATTGATCCCTTTGGTTAACCCATCACTACCCCAATTGAATCCGAGAGATTTACGATTTACGGAAATTTATACCTGATAAGTTAATTTCAATAACTTAACAGTCTAAAAAGTTCTATGGCAAGTGCGATTTTCTCAAAAACCTGTTTATGACGTACTGGGAACTCGTGTACCAAATTCAAAATCCAAGTTTCTGTAGAAACAATAACTGATATGTATTCAAGATAATTTGAAATAAAGGCAACTGGATTATCAAAGTTAGCACTTTTAGTTAGATTGTGGCTGCATATTTCCGTCTATAGGAAAGCAGTGACTGCCACCGGGATCGAACCAGCGCCTAACGCTTGTGATTTGATCTGGGGTGATAGCGCGACCAACGTTACACCAATTGGGCTACCAAGACCCTCTTACTTAGGTTAAGTTAGGTTGGGTTGCACGTCTTCAGGCAGACTATTTCTAGCCTCCATGAAACTTTAAAACAGTCAAATTACGCCTCGTAATTTAGAGCTCTGGTCAAGTGACAAAGTCACGGTTTACCTAACTTATAAGGCCAGAAAAGCTCTCCTTGACTTCACACTATCCGTTCTGTTTGCAGGTGTCTGTCGTTCCAAAGAAAAAGTAGAAACCTTTTCGCGCACGGTCGACTATACTTTTTGGGTTCCCAACAGTTTTCGAAAATATGTTTCTTCTTCCTGGTCGGAACAGCCGACCCTCAAATAAGACGAATTGTGGGACATCACGACCTTCCTGAACTTTAAGTTGATAATTTGGGGAATACAAGAATTAGATATAGCTCAACCAATTGTTCCACTTCATATCTAGGTTTAGATAGTGCCTTAGGCTGTTTGTAACGATATCTAAGGCAAGTACCATCTTCTTTCTAAAATGGAAGAAGTTGATATTTTTATTCAAATTAGAACTTTTTTGTACGTTTGAACATGATATGTAATATTTATGATATAACTTTACTTGGGAATCCATTAAGGGTTTCGTTGTTTTTCATATACCTCAGGGAGTGTGATTCAGAAAAGTTCGATAATTTAGGCTTTCCCGATGCTTAGTTAACGAATAGTTGGTCTAAATGCGACTTCTTTTCCTAGGATGGTGATGGCCTATGTGAAGAAGAACCAATTGAACGCCACGTGCGACGACCTGACAACCTCCGAGCCCATCTTCACGGAGAAGTTGGTCGACAGGCAGCGGTACATGTTCCCGAAACCCAAGCCCTACAGGAGCAGGTACAGGTACAAAATGAAAAGGTGGCACTGAAGAGGAACAACCAGGAGAAGATCTTCAAGCCAAACGTTCATTTGGTGTCTGTCTTTGTACAAAAGGAACAACACCTAATGTAATACAGTGAAAAACCGATGTTGTGATTTTAAATTTCTTCTATGCGTTTTTAACGTTGTCTTTTTTGAAATTATATTGTATCATTGCAAAGTGTGTGTACCTCTTTGTATATTCCACTGTACTGTTGAAAGAGCGACTGAGTGGTCCGTTGTTTCCTTCTATCCGACATCCATTTCAGAAGGACGCCAATGAACCGTCCGGACCCTATATATTAGTTATACTTGGGAGAATGTGCACCCTTCAAATGTCCGAATACATTATGCACGCATTACAAATGCCTCAACTCAGGGATTTAATCATCTCAAAGAGTGGATACAAGAGGATTCCGAGCAACTTATTAATCAGACCAGTCAATAATTTTAATTTTCTCTGGCGAGCTTACGAATAAGTTTTTTATCTTTTGAAATATTTGAGAAATATAATTTGACACGCACTATTTTTTGAGAGGATAGGTTATTTGGCGAAACTATGGTATCTATAACAGTGCCTTTTACAATATTATCAGAATTACTCATAACTCCATCCATTGAAAAGTATGGGTGCCTTATTCAATTTTTATTTTGGCTAAGTTAACTCTCATTATTTTATATTTGTCAAAAGTAATTTATAAATACCAATGTATCTTATAAGTTAAAGAAAAATATCACTATACAATGAAGCCCTATCATTTGTAGCAATGACTTTCATAATATTACTACATTGTACAAAAACTCATTGAAATGAAAAGTGCCTTGTGGTTTTTGTTTCGGGTTTTGTTATATACATATATTCGAGTGACAAAACCCCTATAACTCACTATCAAATAGACCCTAACATTCAATTGTAGTAGTGCCTTGAATGGACTGGTTCATAATGTCATAGTCTTGTACCAAGCACTAAACCTGTTATACTACCAACCACTGTAAAACACACAAAAGCTAACATTCACGGGTAGTGCCTTGAATGAGCGGTAAAATTGTCTGTCTTGCTGCACTAGTTCTACCAGCAGCTCTACTAATGCTACAAATGAGCTATATCTTCTACTAAACACCTTCATTATTTAAGAAATTTTGAATTTTTTCTTTAAAGGTTCATTTCTGACAATTGTTTCAACTTAATAAAGCAATTTTTTAAATAGATTTCTTCATACAAAATTCGATGTTTTTTCAATTGTTTACTAAATAACCTAAAGTAGTAATAATAAGTTTGAAAACTAATTTTTTCAATTAAAATGAACGGTATATTAATTTCCCACATAAAAATATTTTTATCGATACTGCAGAAAATAGTTTTTTTTTAAAGAAGTAATGATTCTACGTATTGCTTATAATCATTATTTTCTAATAGTTTTCAACTATTTAAAACGTAGATTTATCAAATATCTCCGTTTCTAACGTAGATTTATTAAATCTCCATATCTCCATAGATCTATTAAATATCATATGATTATCGTATGGATTTTGTATAAAATAAGTGAAATCAGTTCCTTAGTAAGTTGTTGTTCATTATATGTGAGTTTTGTTTTGTGAATTGGTTTAGATCATATGAGCTTAATACTGTATGTTCCTATGTGTTTGTTCTTGGGCTTAATTATTGTCATATTTTTTTTCTAAAGATTTTACGTAAGCGGTCTGTTATAAATACCTGATTTAACTGTACTATGCTAAATCTAGTGCAATTGTTATGGCATAAAAATATGTTTTCATTGTGATTATCTCATGTCGTATATGATACCTAAATACATATTTTTGCACAATACCGCATAAATTTGAGGTAAGTGAGGAAAAGAAATTGCAATTTAAATTTAAGCACTATGTTACGCTTATCTCATGTTGCATTATTTTATTTTCACCAAAACAGACAAATATATGGAACACAAACTAATATAGTAATATAATTTATTACAATGTATTCAAGTAACAGATTTAGCTTACTGTTTTAAGCACATAGAATTTGCAAATAATTTAATAGTCATCAGTAATATTGTTAATTGAAAGGGATTATTTTAGAATGCATGTCTTTTAAAAACTAAGCAACATTTATTTAAAAAAATAACTCGATTATAACTTATTTCTAAAACTAATAGCAAAACTGCCTAAAGGGTCATTGTCAAAACAAGGGTTATTACGTTCATGAAGTGCTTTAAAAATAATCTCAGTATTTTGGTTTTTATAAAAGCTAGATTATTTTCCATTTAAAAATTTGAAGAGAAAGTAGAAAAAATCATTTTGATTGTTTAATTGATTTTTCAATTGTCCTTCATAGAATGTGTCCACTCCGTGAATACCAGTTTTTTGTGCTTTAAAATAAAATTAACCATCAGACTAGGTTTAAAGAAAGATAAGAAAGCCATCTTGCTTATTATTTAGTCGTCGATAACTGTTGGATTATATCAGTGTTGCTGTAAATTTTTTGGCAGTAACGTTTTCAATTGGGCATATCACTTGTCCGCTCCTTAGATTGAATTATTCATGCAACTATACTTCAAAAAAATATTACTATTGCAATTTTCATTTATGTTGTCTATTTTCACACTGAACTCGATATGTTTCTATCAGATAAGCTTTTTGTTCTAAAAATTAGAATTGACATTTTGTCCACTCCATGGATCTGATAAAGGAGTAGACGTCTCTGAATTGGACACACTTTTGGAATAAAACAATAATTGAAATTAAGATGATTTTTTTAAATAATAAACCTCGATTTTATTTGTTTAAAATCACTAAAAATTGCAATTACTTTAACTGTAAAATCGTAATTACACGTGACCATGAATGCTCAACGCATGGTTTCCACTCCGTGGAGACTATCATCTATTCAGAGAACACACTAATTATGAAAAGGTATAATTGCTCGTTAAAAATAGACTAAAGAAATTTCTCATGAAGTATTTTAGAAAAGTGGATGGAAGTAGCACACGAAGCCTTTTAAGAAATATTTAATTAGATTTTTTATGCCAAATATGCCATGATTTTCTGCCTTTTGGATTGGTAATGGCTCTAAAATACTAATTTGTAATACTAAATATAATGTAGACAATATTTGTCAAACGTTAACAGCAGGTTAATTCAAATATTTATTATTTTCTAGATTTATATGCACAGCGGAACACGGGTGTTCCCTTAACAATGCACAATCTCGAACTCCGTGTTCATGCATAAATATTCATCCCCCCACCCATCTTTCCATTCGTAAACTTCAACATTAAATGTATTTCGGAAGTATAATTACAATCGAGTTGAGAAAATCTGATCAAGCATTAAAAATCAAATACAGATTTTGATTAAATGAAGAACATCCAAATAACAATCCTACAATTCAAACCCACATGATTTTATAATACTTGCTAGCGCTGAAATTTCTTTGTAGTCTCTGAATTACAAACCAGAAAGCTAGCTAAAAATGTTTACCCTAAACTAGAACTGTATTTAAAAAAAATAATGTCAACCATTGAAAAACAAATTTTCTGTGTTTGAGTTTCCAGGGAATTTTAAAGAGATAATAAAGAACGAATTTAAAGATTATTTCATTTAATCATTCCATAATAATTATAAACCAGTAAGCACCTGTTAACCAATTAAAATACAAGAGTACGAATAAAATTTTAATGATTTTTGAAAAAATGTGATTTTAGAGTTAAGAACATTGAAAAACGATCTTTTTTAATTTTTTAAATTAGTATAGGATGGAAAATTGTAAAAACAGTCTTATAGTGACCGACCTATAGAAACTTAATTTATTATTATTTTTTTTAATTGGGTGCGTAGTTTATGAGACTTTTCGTTACACAAAAACTTCACTTTTTGTACAAAATATTTTAAAATTATTCGCACCTTTGATAGAGCTAATTAATTTCATAAATTTATATATCATTAGAACCGTCAATGCTTGTAACTTTGGTCCAAAATCTTAGGGTTTCTTGCACGAGAAGAAAAAATTAAGCTACACAAATTATTCAAACACTTTGAAATCACCATGCATTTTAATTATTGTACTTATAAAAATAATTTGTAAGCATTTTTGTTAAATTTCATAAATTAAAAAAGTGGTTGGCATATTCGTTATTAGGAATTTGAAAATTTTTACATTTCGACATTAGCGATTTTGAATGTTGTACTTTTCTTGTATTTTATCTTTAACTTTTTAATGTTTAAAATAATTTAATTTAAAAAAATAATCTCAAAAACTATATTTTTTTATTGTTTAAAATCGTTTAATTTTTTCAAAAAATTAGCTTAAAAATGGATAATAATAAGAGGAATACTTCTTCAAAAATAGTTAAACAGAATACGCTTTTACATACATTTTTGAAAGTGTAAAGTTCCATAAAGAAATCCTTACATCTTTGGCCAATGTTACCCTCATTCATCGTCAAAAGTTTCACGGTGACCAATAACTTAAAATAAAATAAAAGTACTCAACTTATATTGAAATAAATGGTGTAAAATAATAGTATAGAGTGGTTTCTTGAGCTAGTTTCAATAATGTGTTAGTTGTTCCAGACAAAAGTTGGAAGAAATAGATTTTTTGTCATTAAATGCTTGTAAAAGTACAAACGTTATTTGTGGTATTGCAAAAATTAAAATAATAAAAATTTTATATGATAGAAAAGGCATTGTTTATACCTTTCCAAAAATGTTAAACAAGTTAAGATGGGATCATCTTATGAAGAGAAATTAAGAAACAAATCTTTTTCCTACGTGTGGGCCAAAGTTACCCGCTTCGACGGAAATAAAATAAAAATTAGGTACAACATTTTTTGAAAAAAATTATAGAGAGTTTTAAATTCTTAACGAGTTTTAAACCTGATGTGTTTACAATATAGTAGGATATCAAAAGATTTCGAGTCATTCAACTGTGATTGGAAGAGTTTTAAAGTGGCTTTTATTGTAAAGAGCCTATTACTATTGTACAGTGTGATAATTAGAAATCAAATAAACTATTTTTTGAAAAACTTCTGTTTACTTTAAATTATTTGTATCATTTTAAATTTTTAGTGGATGCAATAAAAGAGACAAATTTTTAAAGGTCTAAATATTAGTGTTTGTGACAGATACTGTTACTTTCAATTTGTTCCTCACGCAAAATTGAAATATATGGATGTATAGATCCGTCATATGACTGCCTGGCTTTCAAGCAACACACATGATTTTTAAAAACTACAAATTTATCATTTTCTTAAACTATGGACGAGAAAGCATCTGCTAAAGAAATAAAATTTTCAATTCAAAAATTCAATTTTAATTTCATACAGTGAAAACAATATAACACATATATAACATAAGTTTAGTTTAGTTTTAAATATCGTCGCATTAGAGCTTAGAGCTACACGAGGGCTATTGGCGACGTATTTTAGAACCACAGTCAGGTGACGAGCCGACACCTGAGTAGGCACCCAACTCAACCGTTAAGGGCGACATCGTACCCAGCGTTAGGACTTTGAAGGATATTTAACGTTTACTCCCTCTACACGGGGTATTATTCGTCGGACATTTTTGGCTTCACGGGCCGTTTATAGGTCGGCAGTTATTTTAGCGATGCCCTGACCCGAACCTGGGACCTTTCGCATGCTAGGCGAATGCCTAACCGACTGGGCTCCCCAGCCCATATAACACATAAGACAATTTGCTTAACCCTCAGAGGGTTAATGGCTATTGGTATTAAAAAGAAATACTTAACGAAAACTTAATGACTTTGTGTAACTACTATACAAATTTTACTTCACAATTGCTTAAATTTTGATCTTTTTAAACTGCATAGTTCTGTGATTTGAGAATTAGGGAAATTTAAAAGAAAATCATCAAGTTAAGGAAATTTGGGTCTTTTTATGAAAATAGAAAGGACTTATTAAAAGGATACAAAATAAAAGGTACACACCATTATTAGTATCGCAATATGCATTTAATCTTATTGTTTTTCATATTGTATTGTCTTATCGTTACTCTTTATATTTTCATAAATTAAGGTAAAAAAAAATAATAAGTAAAACTTAATATAAATCAGTTAAACGTTATTTTATAGGATCTTGTTTTTGACTTTATCACTATTACTTATATAAAATAAGAAAAAATCTTAATTCTTAGTTTCGTCGAGTTCACTAGGTGTTTGAGACTGCGCGGTTCCGCCCAAATGTACGTATATTTCAAAATACCAATTGTCAAATAAAGTATATAAATTTTATTAGAAAATCAGCATACACCAAATTCTATTGTTTCCTATATTGGTTTTTCTACATGTTACTTTGCAAAAATCAAACGGTTTCAGATAAAAATAACAAGTATATATTAAAAAAACAAGTATGTTCAATTTTATGACACGTATTCATTGAGATAAAAAAAATATAATGGAATGTATTTTATCGAGCGTATCAGACACTTTTCATTGCAGCACTTTAAAAAATCACTTTTCAAAAAGAGTTCAATTCCAAATGACTTTCTTTGCAATCCAAATCACCAGTGCATAAAGTATCCATCAATGTGAAATAACCCTTACAGATAAAAAAAAATATCCCCGAGTTCTCCCACCATACATTATATCTCATCGATCTAACGCGTGATTTTTTTCTTGTTACTTCTAAAATCTGGACTCGGTAACTGTCTCACTTCGAGGTTAATTTCCCAGTTACCGAAGGCGAGCAGTCATGGGCGTCTCTTTAAATATTAACACACGTTCTCGGGTTGTGTTAAATACGAGCCGTGCTGGGCTGCTTGACATTCAATGCCACTGTCGGGCTGTAATTATGAATAGCCGGCGTTTAATCATTTCGGCGTTGGGGAGCAAAAGCGTAAGTTACTTTAAAAATTCAAGGTTTTGTGAGGTGCTTTTACAGTTGACGCAATTACAATTTAATTATATAACTAAAAAGTTTATTGAAAAAATGTTTCTGGACACTAACAAAACGTGCCTTTACTGTTAAAATATCGGAATTTAGGAAACATTCGTTCTATCATAAAGAATTAATCATTAAATGTAGAACGTGTGAATGATGGAAAAGAGATTTTTTTCTTTTAAACTTTTCTTTATTTAGTTATTTCGTTGGATTCGTGTACTAGAGGTAACAAAGAATGTTCATACTGAAAAAATATATATGTTAGGAAAAATCGACACCAGATAGGACTTTTTTTTTAAACCTGAGCAAATGATCTCCGATCAAAAGGGTTATAAAATTTATACTTTTCTAATGGGCATTTTGCACGAAATACCAATAAGCTTGCTTGAATCCTTTCCAAGCTTGTGTTTTATACATTCATTAAACATTTTTCTCAAACACAACAATATGTTTTTGGCTACAATCTTGTGAAAAAGTAGAAACCCTTTTTGATGTGAAAAAAGTTGAAAACTTGTGAAGTTTTGAAAACTTTGAAATAAGCAATCATCCATTTTAACATATAGTTTTTATATAAGGAAACACTTTTAAAACCAATTATGACTTAAACACAATAGGAAGTATTACATTCGATGTATTTATTAACCAGGTTGAACATCTCTCTCTTGCCCACCCCAAATCAGAAATTTCACAAAAAAGTTGATTCGTCAATTTGTGTTAAACACTTGTACAAACTACCTTCCAAATGTTATTTAAGAAACTGACTACATAGAAAATTTATTTATACTAGTGGCACGCCCCCTGCTCGCTATTGCTCGCCAATCCCTGGGAACTGCTTCCGCAGTTCTCATTGGATCGCTTCGCGATCCAGGCTCCCTTCGCTCGCTAATCATTCATTAATATATTTTAGTCTAGCCTTTAGTATCCCTTTTAAAATAAAATAATTACAAATTAATTCTTAGAAAATTTTCTTTAATGTGATATATCCAACATTTTTTTTTGGTTGATTTTACGTGGAATGACCCATATGTATATTAAGGTATTGAAATTTATGTTTGCTTGCTTCGGAGTTTCACTTCTTTTTGCGATTCTACTGCTAAGATTATTGCGAAAATATTTCTCTACTTGACTAAGATACATTTGTAACTAAATTGGAAACCGTAGTTGCCGTCAGCGCTTAGAAACTTTGTTCAAAAACAGTTTGAATTTTTCTTTTTCGACTACGAAATAACGTGAACAAATATATAGACGTAACTGGATTTCAGCAAAAGACGTGAATTCCATGTTTTTTTTAAACAATAGTGTTTGGTAGTTCAGTCGATCGAAATTTATAATTTAAATTTTCATTCATTAAACGTCTCTAATATCAATCTATAATAATAAAAGAAAGAGTATCTGTCTGTCTGTTTATCTGTGGATCGTGAAAGACCTACTTATACTGCCCTCATAAATTCGAAATTGTTAAGATAGATTCCCTTTAATACCAACGTGTGCACCTGAGGCTTAGTTTTTTCATATTTGTTCCATTTTTACAGAAAATTCTAATTTTCTGAAAAAAATACACCGCTTGCGATCAAATCCGATCACATTTTCCCTTTCGTGTTGCCATTCGACAGAAGAAATTAAAATGAACACAAAAATTAATTAAAATTGAAATTGCTTTTGTTTTCTTGCCATTACCTTCAGAAACTAAATTAATGATTTGAAAAATAATTGAACGTGCCAATGAGCTAAATGTTTTTTTTAAAAAAAAACAGAATGGAGGTTTTGACGTGAAATAACATTGTTATACAATTATGGTTAATTTTGAATTTATCAGGAAAATTGCGATGACAGTAAGTTCATATTGAGGAAGATTTTGTGATATGAGGATGTGCATTTTATAGTGATGTATTTTTTTTTGGAATTTTAAAGCAATATAAGTAACGGGATTTTATTCTTTATAATTAACGGGAACAAAGGCAAAGCTTATTATCCTACAGCAAATTAAATGACACATATACTTGGATCGATTTGATATTCTTTTAGCCATGCGAAGAACGGGTATTTATTTGCTAGTTATGAATATTTGGTTAACCTAAAGGAGCATGTCCGACATTTTTTGGCCAAATCTTGTAATCCCACCAAATTGATATTCTGTCAACCATGGCGATGAAAATCGGGCTAAATTGCCACAGATAACATTTTATACGTAATTCGACGAATATTACAACCCTGCCATTTCTTAAAACCCCTTTTAAATTTTAAATGTATATGGGTATTAAAGTTTTTTTATACTAATCTTTTATTAATTATATGCTTAACGATTTTAAATAATTATTTACTTTTTTTAAAATCAAATATTTGACATTTTTAACGTTCTACTTTTAAAAAAAAATCTGGTATGAAATTTAACTAACTTTTCCTGGTACGTAAAAGTTTTTTGTAATCTTTTTAATTTTCCCAAAATATCCATTTTTAATAATTATCAAATTGTTCAGTATTTTTTTATTTTATACATATTTTTTGCATTATAGAATTTTCGTGATGAGGGTCAGATTTGACCTTCATCACGTGATGGAGACCAGTTGGCGAGTTTTTTACAACGACTTGAACATATGAGGCCGACACTCTAGTATTATGAAAAAGAAGTTGGGAAAGGAACAAAGATGAATCGCTATTACGGTGAAAAAGGTTGCAATTTTTCGCAATTTATTATGGCAGCTGTTTTAATAAAAAAAGCTAAACATTATTTTTTATAGTTATACTAGCTGTTATACCCGACGTTGCACGGGTAGAGGTGGAAAAATAATTTAACCGTCAATTTAACTATTTTTTTTCTTTCATTTTAGTTACATAAGATATGAAGATTACCCAGTAATTTTCCATATAATTACCCAACTTGGATATAGTAATGATTAATATTAATTTCAAAAATACCTTTGATAAGAAGCTCAAATTAAAAAGAATACATATTTAAGTAAAAAATAATCAGTAAGAATTAAAAATGGAAAAACAGCTAAATCTTTAAAGGGTCTCAAACATTTATTTTAACGCAATTCAAGGGAATTCTATAACTTTTGTAGTAACTTTTAAGTAAGAAACTTTTTTTGACACTTTGTAGATATAAATACAATATAAGCAGTACAAATTTCTACCATAATTCAATACAAATGCTGAAAAATTAAGAATTCAATGCAAATGTATACAGTACTAAATCAATGCAGATATGTACAATAATTGAATGATCGTTCCAAATATGTGTACCATATAACCTGTTATATGATCATAAACTTATGTTATTGTTCCTGCTCGTTATAAAGTATAAAATCCCGTTTCATTGCCTTAAAATTCCAAAATGAAAAATACGCTATAAAATGCACTCATAAATGTCATCACAATTCCCTTATAAATACATAAAACCTTTTAGCTCATTTAACGCGTTTTGGGAAATAATTTAGCGAGAAAATAGATATAGCTACAAACACACCTATTTTACAGCTCTAACACAATGACCTTCGAACAACCGACCGATTATAAATATTTATAAAAGAAATTGCCCATTTGGCGAGATTTAGTTAATAATTGGCGAGTTTGGCAACGTATTTGGCGAAAAAATAAATACATAAAACACTAATATGCAGCTCTAGTGCGATGGCCTTTATTAACCATCATAGTTTAGTAATAGCTTAACTTTACATTTATTGCTTAAACATACATACATGCAATCAACAGAAAATCAATGAAAAAATCATCAAATAAGCCCACAATAAAATCCGGGAATGGAGACTAGCGGAATTACGTCACTTGAAACATGTCAATTATTTTTCAAATAATGAAAATAGTTTCTGAAGGTAATGGCAACAGAATAAAATAAACATTTTCAATTTTAAATGTTTTCGTTAAAAGTTTTATTTAATTTTTTCAGCCGATTGCACCAGGAAAGTAAAAAAAGATCGGATTTGAGCCAAAGTGGTGTAGTTTTTTCACAAAATTCGAATAAAAACGTTCGTAAAACTATAGAAGGAATGGTCTGATTCTTAAAAATTCTTAGCCTATGTTTGTTCCAGAGATGAGATGAATTTTTGTGCCAAATTTCGTGACGATCTGTTGCGTGGTTCTTTGGATATCGTGTCTTATACAAACAAACAAACAAACAACAAACAAACAAACAAACAAACAAACAAACAAACAAACAAACAAACAAACAAACAAACAACAAACAAACAAACAAACAAACAAACAAACAAACAAAAACAAACAAACAAACAAACAAACAAACAAACAAACAACAAACAAAACAAACAAACAAACAAACAAACAAACAAACAAACAAACAAACAAACAAACAAACAAACAAACAAACAAACAAACAAACAAACAAACAAACAACAAACAAACAAACAAACAAACAAACAAACAAACAAACAAACAAACAAACAAACAAACAAACAAACAAACAAACAAACAAACAAACAAACAAACAAAAAACAAACAAACAAACAAACAAACAAACAAACAAACAAACAAACAAATGTGGGGATTAGCACTGCCGACTCCCCGCTCACCGCACGAGGGCGCTTCCAGCGCAGGGCCATCGCCATTCGGTAACGAGGAGAAAGAAGCCAGAATATGTTAGTACACCGAGGTGTCTGCATCTCCTTCGTAGGGCGGCAAAAGCATCGCCATTCAGCAACCCGTTGGCTGCGGTCAACCGGCGTCTGTAATCGACGGACTAGTAACTGATAAACTCTTTATAATCTGCATTTACGGGATCATCATAGTCATACTGTAATAATTGTAATTATATATAAACATCATTGCATCACCTCCTGAGTCATCGTTCCTTGCCTCCCACAACTTTGGGAACTCGACCGAGATTCCTAGAATACTGAGCCAAAAGGATATTTTAACGAATTATCACTAAATCAGTGTGTGACTGGATTTTTTGTGAAAAAAAAACTTGCGACGGTGCAAAAAAGAAAACAGAACTGACTATATTTTTTTTTAACTTTTTGTTTTCGGAACAAAAAGAACAGTGAGTAATCTGCGGATTACGTAACAGACATCATCACGGCATACGCGGCGACAGAAAACCTGGGGAAAATACTGGCGCCGTACCACCTGCTCGAAGGTAGCAGGAAACGTGAGTGATTGTTTTTCTTTTATTCCTGGAAAATATTAGAATTGAAAAGAAAAAAAAATATGACCGCTTTTTTGTCAAAGGCTAGGAAAGCCGATTTAGTAAAATTGGCCGATGAATTAAATTTAGTTATTCCACCAACCCGAAGATAGCTGGTTTAATAACACTAATTTCGCAGTCTGACAATTTCGACGCAGACATGACTCAAAATATGTTAACTGAAATTGTTAATGAAAGGGAGGAAATACGTAAACTAGAAACTATGCGTACGGAAAGCAATACAATAGATCGCAAGAAAATGAAACTTTCGGTAGGTCAAAAACTATGACATTAGAAAACTTTTACCAAATTTTGAAATGTCGGGGGACATTGGCATTTATTTAACATTATTTGAACGGCAACTAACACGTTTACAGGTTCCAAAAACAGATTTTGTTGCCGAATTATTGGGACTGGTCCCATGGGAGATTGCAGGCGTCATTGCTAGGGAGCCAGACGACCTTGCTAATGATTTTGATCACATTAAGAAAACCTGTTACATCGTTATAAATTAACTAGTGAACAATTTCGTCACAAATTTCTGACAAACAAAAAGGAAACCTCCGTTTCTTGGCGGGATTTCGCCTTCGAAGTTAACCACTACTTTGAACAGTGGATATTCAGCATGAATGTTACAAAATTGAGGAATTGAAAGAACTAATGGTTTGTGAACAGATTAAACGGAAAGTCCCTCCAGAGGTACGCGAACACCTCATAGACGAATTGCATAAAATTAAAACAGTCGAAGACTTAATTATAAAGTTAGATGAGTACGATGCGGCCAGATCTTTTACCAGACGCCCCATAGCCGACACGAAACAAACCGATACCATGATCAAAATAAACCTAGAAATCAGGATAAAAATAAGTCTCCGTGGTGGAATAACGACCCAAAAAACAAATGTGGAAGATGTTTTGAAAAACATCATATTTCTGAGTGCCCCCATAAGGAGCCTAAATGCAAAATATGTTTACTTTTTGGCCACAAATCTTATGAATGTCCCAAAGGTGAAAAACGACCAAATGTTAGCGCTATGCAGGTACAGTCAGTAAACAAACCAAAAATCATGAAGACCGTAACGATTTTGAATAAAGATATAAATGCTTGTGTGGATACTGGTAGCGATTGTACAATTCTCAAATTTGATATGTATAAAACATTAGGGTCACCTAAATTAATGGCAACTGATGTTTCATTAAAAGGTATTACAGGAGAAGGAATTAATCCTGAAGGTTATTTTCAAGCATCTATTTCTATTGATAACTGTGTTGTACATACTATTGCATATGTGTTAAAAAATTTGAATTATGATTGTTTACTTGGTTTAGATGTACTGCAGCAGGTAAGGTCAGTTTTTGAAGGTTTTGCTTTAAAGTGTACTGATATGAATAATGATACAATGAGTGAATCTGCCAAAAATGAAACGGCTATTGAAGAGGGGGCGGGTGCAAAACAAAACGAAACTGAATCGTTTAGGGAAGAAATCGGAAACTTGGAGGGTGAAGATACCGATAATTTTTCTAAAAGAAGATAGTCTAAGAAGGGTATTACTTGGGGAAATGACGATTGCTGAACCGAAGTGTTCAACACCATAGCAGTGGCGAATTTTTAAATTTAAATCAAAGAAAGGATTTAATTAAGCTAGTTTTTAAATTATGAACCAAAAATCTTAAGTCACAGACTAAAAAATGAAGTTAACTTTAAAAGACGAGGCTCCGTAAGCATAAAAAACGAAGGTTAGTTTAGTGAACAAGCTATTGTTGACCAAAATAGTGGACGAGTGTTAAAAAAGGCTGGATTAAAGAAAGTTTTTTCTGATTACTCCGCACCTATAGTCTTGTGTAAAAAGAAAGATGGTTCACATAGACTGTGCCTAGATTACAGAGCTTTAAACAGAAAAATAATTTCGTGATGTGTTTCCCTATGCCCAACATGGAAGAAATTATCGATGAACTGGGACAAGCGAAGGTATTTTCGTGGCCTGGATTTGAAAAATGGATATTTTCAGGAACATGCATCCAGACTCGAAGAAATATACAGCTTTTCCGCCAAGAAACAACGCTTACGGTTCGAATAGTTCCGTTTTGGCATCTGCAAAAAAATCACCATCTGTTTCATGAATTTACACAACGTTTTTAAGGATTTGATAGAGATAAAACAGTTTTAATTTTCTCGATGATATTATTGTGCCTTCCCAAAACGAGAAGAAGGGTTAGTAAAGTTAAAACTGTTTTTTGCATAGCACTGAATATGGACTAGAAAAAATTTCAAAAGTGCCAGGTTTTTTGAAACGGAAGATCGAGTACTTAGGGTATGTTTTGAAAACGGGACAATCAAACCCTCCCTAAAACAAAAGCCATTCAAAGCCTACCCAACACCAAAACAGTAAAAACAATGCAAAGATTTGTTGGACTTTTCATCTTACTTCAGAAAATTTACCCCGGCTATTCGAGCATTGCTAAGCCTTAATGATTTATTAAGAGACACGTGAATTTTTTCAATTTAAAGCATGAACAAGAAAAGGCGTTCCAAAAAACTCAAAAAATGTTTGACTGGCGAGTCAGTTTCCACAATCTTTAGACGGGAGCCCTCTGGAAGTTCATACCGGACGCTAGCTGCCATGGATTTGGGCCGTGCTGTTACAAACAAGACCACGAAGCGTGTTGCACCCACTCTACTACATGAGCAAGAAAACGAATACTCAACAAGAAAAGTATGGGTCATACGAATTGGAAATACTAGCTGTTGTAGAAGCACTGAAGAAGTTCAGAGTATATCTACTAGGATCAAATTCAAGATCATCACTGACTGCGACGCTTTTTCAGAAACGAGAGCAAAAAGGAACATAATTCCTAAGATTGCAGGTGGGCACTAATGCTTGAAGAGTTCGACTACGAATTGATCCACAGATCAGGGAAACAGATGAAGCATGTGGATGCATTGAGCAGGGACACCGTACTAGTATCACAAGATTCAAACTGAACTCACGCATAAGATAGAAGTTGCACAAACTGAAGACGATTATGTGGGAACCATAAAGAAACTTATTGAAGAAGGAGCTACAACACCCACGTTGTAATACGAGGAATTTTGTACAAACAAATAGAAGGAAGAAATTTAATGGTAGTACCTCATCAATGCAATTTGATATCATCAAAAAAAACCCCAACAAAAAGGTCATTTTGGAGTTGCCAAAACTGAAGAAATCCAAAAACAAGAATTTTTTATACCCAAGGCCAGAAAAAAAATTGAGGATGTCATAGCCAAATTGTGTGGAATGCATCTTAGTCAACAGGAAAAAAGGCAAAGCAGAGGGTCTTCTTAACCCCCATTCCAAAAGAAGAAACCCCTTTCAGCACATATCACATAGACTTCATAGGACCTTTACCATCTACGTCGAAGAATTACGTCCATATATTTGCAGTGATAGATGCCTTTACGAAATTTGCCTGGTTTTACCGTTAAGACCCACGTCCCGCAAAAAAATGCCATCGATAAGTTGAAATTACAGCAGACAACGTTTGGGTCACCACTAAGGATTATCAGTGACAGAGGATCGGCATTTACGTCACAAGAATTCAAGGATTTCTGCAATGAGAAAAAATTGAACACGTTTTTGAATCACTACCGGGATCCCAAGAGGTAATGGACAGATAGAACGAATCTTCGGAACAATTGCACCTGTGCTAGCCAAGCTCTCAAGAGACGAACCGAAGAAATGGTTCAGTTATGTTCCCGAGGTTCAAAGAATAATGAATAGCACTAAAAGTCGTGCAACAAGGCATACACCGTTCGAATTGATGACGGGGGTAAAATGAACACAAAGACGACCTACTATCATGGACATTCTGGAAGAAGAAAATGAAAGAATGATCATAGCGACAGAACTGTTTTTCGTGCCGAGGCAAAGGCGAATATTTTGAAGATACAGGCAGAAAATATGCGCCAATTCAACCGGAAAAGAAAAAAGCGCATACATATGCTAATGATTTGGTGGCAATACAAAGGACACAAGGTGGTCCAGGTCTAAAGCTACGGTCAAGATTTTTCGGCCCGTACAAAGTAACGAAGGTGAAACCGAAGGATCGGTACAACGTCGAAAAAAAGTAGGGATCCATGAGGGACCTCAAAAAAATTCCACCGCTGCTGACCACATGAAGCCGTGGACTGAAGTTTTACAACAATAGAGGCACTCCTTGTATCATTGTATATAGAAATTTTCCCCTTTTCTTTGTTGTTTTTTTTTTATCTCTTGCCACAGGGTCATCTGGAGATTGGAATTATGCCGGGAGGTCATACAAGTCAGGTAGCCGATTGTGGGATTAGCACTGCCGACTCCCCGCTCACCGCACGAGGGCGCTTCCAGCGCAGGGCCATGCGCCATTTCGGTAACGAGGAGAAAGAAGCCAGAATATGTTGGGACACCGAGGTGTCTGCATCTCCTTCGTAGGGCGGCAAAAGCATCGCCATTCAGCAACCCGTTGGCTGCGGTCAACCGGCGTCTGTAATCGACGGACTAGTAACTGATAAACTCTTTATAATCTGCATTTACGGGATCATCATAGTCATACTGTAATAATTGTAATTATATATAAACATCATTGCATCACCTCCTGAGTCATCGTTCCTTGCCTCCCACACAAACAAACAAACAAACAAACAAACAAACAAACAAACAAACAAACAAACAAACAAACAAACAAACAAACAAACAAACAAACAAACAAACAAACAAACAAACAAACAAACAAACAAACAAACAAACAAACAAACGGAAGTTGCCTTTTATGTATATAGATTATCGTGGATCTGATCAATGCATGTGGCGCATAAGGCTAATTAGAATATTTACAGAATTTTTCTTATCAAGAAAATAATCCCTGACCTTTAAAAAGCTTATAGAATAATTTACTCTATTCAAAGTTTAGGTTTTTAGGAATAAAATTACTATAAATATACCTATCTAAACAATCTTACCTGTAAAGTCACAGATCCTTCAAACGAAACGGTAGCGAAAAGTTGCCATAAGTAGCAACCTTTCTCTCTTAGCGATTTTCATGTTGATTACGTTTTTGGAAGCTGCTTACTATTGAATGAGCAGTCCATTCTATTTATGTCGCTGCCTCGTTCTGATTTTCTTATTTTAAAATATAAAGTATAAACAAACTCGATTGTTGCCATTGCAGAATTAGAAATATAAGGAAATTTGGGAGCCGTGTAAGAGTATCTATAATAATAAAAGAGTCTGTCTGTGTCTGTATGTCTGTGGATCGTAAAAGACCTACTTATACTGCCCTCAGAAATTCGAAATTTTTAAGATAGATTCCCTTTAATACAAACGTGTGCACCTGAGGCTTAGTTTTTTCATATTTGTTCCATTTTTACAGAAAATTCTAATTTTCTGAAAAAAAATACACCACTTGCGATCAAATCCGATCACATTTTCCCTTTCGTGTTGCCATTCGACAGAAGAAATTAAATTGAACACAAAAATTAATTAAAATTGAAATTGTTTTTATTTTCTTGCCATTACCTTCAGAAACTAAATTAATGATTGGAAAAATAATTGAACGTGCCAATGAGCTAAATGTTTTTTTTAAACCCAGAATGGAGGTTTTGACGTGAAATAACGTTGTTATACAATTATGGTTAATTTTGAATTTATCAGGAAAATTGCGATGACAGTAAGTTTATATTGAGGAAGATTTTTGTGATATGAGGATGTGCATTTTATAGTGATGGATTTTTATTTTTTAATTTAAAGCAATATAAGTAACGGGATTTTATTCTTTATAATGAACGGGAACAAAGGCAAAGCTTATTTCCTATAGCAAATTAAATGACACATATACTTGGATCGATTTGATATTCTTTTAGTCCGTGCGAAGATCGGGTATTTATTTGCTAGTTATATATATAGAAATTTAAGGCTCCAATAAAAGCCTAGGAAATATCCATTTGATTTCAAACTATTTTCATTTTAATTCAATATACGAAACAACAAATACATTACATGAAATTTCATTTTTAAAATGTCTTTTAAATAAAAGTGACTGCAAATTTTGAATTTCATAATACGAGTTATATTTTTATAACTCTCTCAGAGATGGCGCTAGGATACTCAAGACTGAAGATTCTGCCGTAAACTGCGGAAAGTTTAAAAGTTTCAGTTTTGAGTTTTTGGCACTTTTGGCATTTATTTAACTTATAATTTCAAGTTCTGGCATTTTTTTTTGCAAATTTTGTAACAAATTCAACAATTTTTTGGCAAAGGCAAATTCCAGTAAACATATTCTGGGCCAAAAAGTCGTTGTCTAGGTTATGCCATTATGAAAGTTGATGATCGCGATTGCTTATATATTAGTTATTTTCATAAGCAAGAATGAGTATTCATTTTAAATAATTACGTTCATACTGTAATTAATTTGTTTTTAAATGTTTTTAACCTTCATTTAAGTTTAAAGACTAATTACTTCCATTTATAGTTCCTAGATAAAATCTTAAACTATTTTGAAAATATGATTCACCCCTCCTCTTTCCGCACAATTATTTGACTAATACAACGAATTGATTTGCTGTAGGGATTCATGTATTCTATATTATTGCTAAATAATTAATTTCTTATGTTTCGGTGTATTTTCTCATTTTCCTTTTAAAAACTCACATAGATTTAGCGTATATTCTCTACTTTAGCCGGTATTTCATTCTAAATTTATAACTAGTTTTAGCTTTCACACTACGTTTATAACGTAAAAATTGGAAGGTATTATAATCGTTCAGTTCGTCCGTCCATTTGCCCGTCACGCACTTTCAAAGAACGAACAGCAAGTCTCACAAACAAGTGGGATACGTCATTTTGAAACAAAAAAAATCAGGCTTCTCTACATCTCAAATTTCATTAAAAAATTTCTCTCAGAAAAGTATTTAAAATTTAAATAACTAAAAATTTAATCACCATTGAAATAACACGTAAATTCCATTTTTATTCAATATTTTCACTGTTGCCATTTCATCAAACATACGAGAAACTTTATTTAAAATAAAAATAAAACTCTGGAAAAAATATTTATTTATGTTATATAATTCAGTTTGGATGAATGTCATATCACAATAGAGTTCTTTTGATGGTTCATTATATATGTATGAAGGATGCAAAGAGAATTCTAACTTTGCATAAAAAATATGCAAAGTTTCGCGTTTAGTTTCAAAGCCCCAATTTTACTAATTATTTATTCTTCGGAACTGTAAATTAATTTAACAAACGATAAATAATAACCGATCTTTCGAAAGGAAGTTTATGAAAATGGGAAATTTCGGGCGTTTAAAAGTTTGAATTAGAACTAGTTAAAAGCCTGGCGGTTTATCTAATTTCTTTCTGATATGTATAAATAGAGTGTTTTCTAATGATTACAAATGTTGTGGGGAAGCGGTTTAAGTGGCAGATTCTGTAACTAACCTACTTGTTTAAATACATTTTCCGAACTTAAGTCTGTCCAGCTAATTCGCTCCAAATCTACTCATTCATCTGTAAGTCAGGAAATATTATCTTTTAGTATTTTGTAATTCGTGGTTTTCGTAGTTATTTAACTTTTATATATTTACTTATGAGTTACCTAATACTAATTTTTAATTAATGCAGCAAATAACATCTGCAAAATTTTGCTCTGGTGCTGTAGCTACTGACATTTTAAAACTATTTGGGGAAGCTTTGTTTTCAGCAGCCATGCAAGTCTAACTTTCTACCATCTGCCAAAGTGTGGCCTTCTACGTCCATTTCAACTATCTAACTAAGGTGCTTAGGGGTGTGAAGAATAGGACCCGGTTAGGTGATCCACCGTGTGAGAAGGGGTCTAGAAACTAATCTCTAATCCACTAAGCCCCAAACCTCTACCAACTGCGTCGATTTTTTTTTAAAACAAGAAGCTAGTAAAAAATTAAACAAATAACTCATAAAAAATTATTTTGTTGTTTTATTCAAATTGTCAAAAAATTAAAATAAACCAATGTTTGTAAAATATACAAAATTTGCGAATACATGTAAATTATGCAGATTACTACAGCTGCTAGTTTACTAAAGAGGAAAGCGAATTAAACAATGATACTTTTATTTTACATTATGTATGCATGCAAAAAATGAAATCATTACAGCTACTCATAAAATATTTCTACGTTAAATTTAATGATCCCATCACTTTAATTTCAATGTTTTACTGGAATTTGTAGGCGTTTAATAAAAAATGTCTTTGAAACACATTTTTCCGATTGCTGTTGTTTACCTGCCCACGGCAGCGTTGTGGATTACACGTTTTTCCTTAAAAACATGTAATTTAATGTAAACGAGATAATATTTTCTTTTTGTTCAGTGTCTAAATATAAACCGATATGTTTTTTTTAAGTAACCCTACATACTTCATATAAAAAATAATACACACGTTTTTTTTCTCTTTGACCTCCAAATATTATAAAATGCAATGTTTGCTAGTTCAATATAAAGTAGAATTATGTTAAACTAAATTAAATAAAGATTATTGTTTTAAACTACAAGATTTTGGCTAAAAAGTTATGCATTTAGCAAGCTGAAATTACTTTTAAAAAGTTAGATGATTGTAAAACAACTATTAACTAACAATTCATTTTTTTCTAAAGACATGATTTACCAAGTTCTCGAAAAAAGTTCAAAAAAACTCAAAAATAAAATAACAAATAGACCATCTCTGAAAACACCTCATCCTCTCGATATTGAACGAAAGTTTCCTCTGACCCATAAATATTCCCACTACAATGCACAGCCATCAAGAGGGATAACAACGTGAGCAGAACTCAACACACATTCGGAATGTTCAGCACTTCCAGAAACATTCCCGAATTTCCAACGGACATTCAGCGAAGTGACCACTCTCGAAACGTTTGAACAACAGCAATGCGGAGAAAAAAGAACATTTCGGGCGGGACATAAACGCCGTTTTGTGGACCCAAGTTGTCAGCCAGAATATTAGTATTCGTGACCATTTTCAGCGGAACACTCAAAGAGTGAAGAAGAAGATAGGAATGGCTGCCGGGCAAAATCAATACAAAACCCAGTTTGCCACGTGAAGCCATGGATCGCTCTGTAGTAAGCCTAAACAAACGCTGTCAGCGAATTATACATTGCGATGTAATAGTTTAGACAATGACGTTTTTTAGCTGTAAAATTTAGAATTGGGATAATAGAATTGCAAAAGCCCTAAACATATTTTAAAAAAAATATTTTGAATTGCTATAATGGGCTTGTTTCACGTGGGATCTGGCAACAGCTCTGAGGTCTTGTTTTCAGTTTTCTCGAATTACTTTTGTTGATATTCGAAATGGAGTTTTCTAAGAATAAATTATTTTAGTTGTTATTTTTTAAAATTATAACTTCTTGCTGTATTTGGTTTAATCAGTTATCAAGGAAAACTTGTATTGAAAGAAGTTGGAATTTTTTTTAAAAAAAATAACTAATAAAATATTCTTAGAAAACTGAATTTGGAATAACAAGGCAAAAGAAATTCGGGAAAAATGAGAACAAGACCGCAGAGTTGTTGTCAGATCCCTCGTGAAACAAACCCATTGAAACATAATTGTTTGATTTGCTATAACAATATTTTTTTTCATAAAATAAAAATTTGTATGTTGCAAAAGTTTACACACAAATACGAGATTATGCTAATTTAAAGTAGATAATGGTCTGATTCAGGCCATTAGATCAGAGATAAAGGCTAGGCTGGGCTGCCGGAAATAGAGCTTACTTTTAGCTTCTTAAACTATTTAAATCATCTCTACTGTCAAGAACTCTTAAGCTAAAACTCTATAAAATACTGATCCGACCTGCTGTCACACATGCAGCAGAGACATGGATTACTACTCAGAAGGAGGAAGATATGCTTATTACATTTGAAAGAAAAGTTCTACGAAAAGTGTTTGGACCAGTCAGAGAAGGAGAGGTGTGGAAAATCCAAAGAATCTGGAGTTGAGAAAGTTATACAAAGAAAAATATATAGTGGATATGATAAAAATCAAAAGATTTCAATGGCTCGGACATCTTGAGCGAATGAGGAGAGGGCCACAAAAAAAAATCTATAAAGAAAAACCAGAGGGAAGGAAAAGAGTTGGACGTCCCGAAGGAAAGACTGGTGAGAAGAGAGGCGCGAGGAAGACCTAAGAGAAATGGATGATTTAGAATTAGAGAAAGCAAGTGGACCTATATGTCTGGTTCGGTTTAATTAAAAAAACGGTTTCTTTGAAATCTGTTTACTTTACCGGATTGCTCCTATTGCTATTTCAAACACCTTCGGTTTGACGCGAATAATTGAAAAACTGATCTTTGAAAAACACCGTGTTCTTTCCCCAACTGTAGGATTCAAGGAATGAAATGTTAGATTGGTTGCAAATAACGTTGATAGGCAAAGCTTTTCTCTGTCCTTTTTGAAGAGGTCACACTTCATGCTTCAACTCAAAGTTCAATAACAAACCAAATGTCGCTATTTTCGTGATTTTAATTGCGGCACTACACGTTCACTAAGAAAATCGTCCATAATGTTGCTAATTCCCCATCTGTCGTGCAGACTTGAAGGGATTTGCCCTGGTGTTCTGCCCTTCGGTAAGAGACTCTTAAATCTACTTGGGAGGCAAATATAAAGTTTGAATAGATTTTCAGTGATATTTCTGATCTGTTCGCGTTGATTAATTTAAACCCAATAATGCCATTAGAAATCATTAGTTTACCGGATATCGTGTTTTTTTTAATTTATCATAAAAAAAATACAATTCATCAATAAAAATGCTAAATTAGGCCATTATCTTTTTTAAATTAGCATAATCTCGTATTTGTGTCTAAACTTTTGCAACATACAAATTTTTATTTTACGAAAAAAATTATTGTTACAGCAAATCAAACAATTATATTTCAATTATAACATTTCAATAGTTATTTATGCAACTAGTGTGAAAAGTAAGGCTTTTTTTAAACGAGTTGAAATATATTCACGAGTTTAAAAATGGCTATTTTCAACGTGTTGGTCATACACTAATTTTTATAATAACGTGCAAAAAAGTATTTAGTAAATTGGCATTTATTGTTTGGCTTATTAATTATTTTATTATCACGTTCAAATGATTTGAAGGTGATTATTTATATTGATGATTATTTTAAAATCACGTGCAAAAAGTATTTCTTAGATTGGCATTGGAAATAAGACGCCAAATAAAGAATCACGTTCAAATAATGAATTTTCCACCAATCACAAAGCCGCCGAATAAAATATCACGCTCAAATAAAGAATTTTACACCAATCAGATGCTCTTATTTGCTTTGTTGCACTAGTGCGTAAAAGTAACTTTGAAACACGATTTCATTAAAAGCATCACTTTTTCCACCATTATTGATTTGAAAAAGTTAGTTTTTTTGCACGATATTATAAAATATATATTTTTTTATATGTTTAGGGGGCTTTTGTAATTCTACTATCATAATTCTAAATTTTACAGCTAAAAAACGTCATTGTCTAAACTTTTGCATCGCAGTGTATTGTGCTATATTACAGTGGAGTTTGTTTATGCTTACCACATAGACTCGGCGATTTCTGACTCTCCAATAAAAATAAGAATTACAACGCATTTTTTTACCTGCGAAGGGGCCTCCCAGTGGCCGAGATTGGTAAAACCGACGAGCCTTTCGCCGAGAACGAAGGTTTCCTTGTGTTCTACTGTTCCTTGTGTCCCAAAAACAGTTCCATAATGTGAGGGTAGCATGGACCTAACTCTGGGCAACACCCGCAAACCATGGGCACAACCACGGAGACAATATAGGGTGGCATGTGGGGCCCGATGGCCGAGTGGTTTGGATCGCAGGCCGCAACGCTAGCAGTCCGCGCGCTGTAACATGCGAGTTCGATTCCCGCCTTTGCCCAGGTGTACTTCCTTTCTCAGTATCAAAATTATAAATTAACTAGCACTTTTGCCACTCTATTCGGGCTCCGTAGTGAGCCATGACTGCTTATGGCAGCTCAGTACGAGTCGTTCCTCTACCCTACTATAGAACTCTTTGGTCCTTGTCCTAGCAATACTATCGACGTATTCGTGCTAGATGAAAAATCCCTCTAAGAATCACTGGGGTGCCCGAATGCACTGAAATATACGTGCACGTTATATATGTGGAGTCGAAAGTCCCGACGGCATTAGAGTACGATGTCGCTCGAAGTTCCGTTGGATGCCCGCTCAGGTGTCAACAATGTCCCTTGACCAGTGTTCCAATTACGTGGCGTAATAGGCTATGTTAAAGCTCCCAAATGAGTTTAGAAATGGACAGCCGAAAACAATTAAATTACCTCTGCGAATGGAATGACTACCATCTTGTGTACCTTCATATCTATTTTCGATGAATGCTTTTTAAGAAACAAAATGTTTAAACATGAAATAACATTGAGCGAGTGTTTGGGCTTCTTCTTGGCGCTGACTGCTTTCCTTTGTTTCGCGCCAAGCATCTCTTCTTAAGGGCGTTCGCGGGTGATTCCCGCGGGCAGTAAGAGCACTGTTCCGGAATATTCAGTTTGGAATGGGTTTGGAAAGTACAGTTAAAACTTGTTGGAACTTAGTTAAATTAACAATTTTTTTTGTTTCAAGTTAAATTATTTGGGATTATTATTAGACACAAAAACCGGCTTTAACTTTTGTGTTTTTGGAAACAGGAAACTTTTTTTTAAATTACAAACAAAACAACTTTAACATATACGTGTAATATATTTTTATTGAATTTTTAATGATGGTTACATGGAACTGAATACATTTCCACGAAGGATACATTTTTAAAAATGTAAAAGTATATACGTATTAACTTATACTAATATTTTTGCAGATTTACCGTTTAGTCGGTTATTTTTGAGATTCGTCCAAAAATATAAATAACACTCTGATTTCCAATATGCATAGTTACATATTTTACTCATCCGTCAAATCAGATAGGAATTCTAGCTTTTCACAATTGTATAAAACTTCTTTTTGAACATTTCCGAACGCTCATCTCTAGCATATTTGCATATAGCTTCAATGCAGCCCGTACATCTTATTAGAACCAAGGTGAACTGACTAGGAGGAAAATTGAGCTTGAATCCTTCGTATCCTGTGTAACTACGCACGCATGTTTTCCCTCAAGAATTTAACCGATTTAAATTTCGCCAGGCTCCTGTACACGGAGCATTTTTTTGACTCAGCTTTTCTACCTTAATTATAAAAGATATCGAAGATTTGAATTTAGTATGTCTTAAAAAAACTTACAGAAGAGTTTAGGTATAATTTATTTTTATTGAAAACGAACGCATAACTGACCTTTTGCTACACCCATATTCTGTTAGTAAAGTCTCTCTTCTTTAGGGGGGGGGGGGGGGTCATAAATGTTTAAAGATATACCAGGTGCGAATGTCTGATAATATAGGTTGGTTGGTAGACACATACATTCAGGTTTGTGTGCTTGGTCAGCGACCGCTTATAAACCTTCGTTAAGTAAGACAGACACAACAGACAACACACACACATAAGTGGATCCATCTAATTTAGAGACAGAGGCCAACTAGAGGATCCCAGAATTGGCTTGTCACCCCAGAGGTATTGATTTGGTATGAGAACTTAGAGGACTTCGGACCCAACAGATTTAACGAGCACGTACTCCGCATATACTCGGTAGGTCTTCAGTGGTACGGACTCGATCGAGACCTTCCGATCCGAGACCGAGACGCTGACCACTAGGCTCACTACGGCCCCTCTGATAATATATTCATCAAATTAAAATCTAATATGTAGGTTACAGTTTCGCACTTTTATCAACAAATGTAGTGTCTAGTACAGCTGCCAAGTGTTGAACAGAATGGAAACGCTTTTGTTAAAATTGCGTAAGTCAACGCGTAGTGGATAGTACTTCTGCCGAGTTCAACAGATTTGAATCATTTTTGTTAAAATTGTGTCAGTCAATAAAGACAAAGTGGTGACTTACAAAGTTGCAACAAACACAGATTCAGTATAATGTCAATTTCTAAGGAGTTTCGAGTTTTTGGCTATGACATTTTTTTTCATATTATGTTTTTCTATTAAAATGTTCTGTTTCAGAACCCGAAAATACGATGATATGACAATTTTTTTAAAAACATATAGCTCTTTTTAATGGGTACTAAATAACTGTAAATGCGTCTGAGATTTATCCCTAATGCCACAATACGTAAGCTTCCAATCAAGATATGGCTGCGTCTCACAACAACCCTGTGGACCTAGTGTTTGAAAATTCCTTTCTACGCCGTGCATATTCCAAAAATCTCTTAAATTCCCCAGTTATCCAGAGATTCCTCCGCCTATATCCTTCGCCGACGATGATCATCCAAAATCACACCCAATTACGAAAACGAGATGTGAGAACGCATCCCGCAAAATACGTCACCGCTACCATTATTGTTTGGAGGGAGCGTTCTCATATTGCTTAACTTAAATTTTAAGGGTAATGTAATAATCGTTTCCGTCTATCTATTTCTAGCCTTCTGTTAATATATAGTACTTGTACCCATTATGGGTCAGTGCTCTCAATATAAACACCCTTAATATCTTTAAAAAATTAACTTTTAATCCAAAAATAATGCTACATGTACCTGAAGAAAAGCATTTAAAATAATAACTCTATTCCTTGAAAGAGTGGCTCCTCTATCTAGTAGTAGTTTCATAAAGAGCCGCCTGTCCCTAACGTGGACACGCATGTCCATAATAGGAATAGGGTTTGGTATCTTATATGGACACTTGTAACGGATTTTTTGTTTTTATTATTTAAATTATATGTACCAGAATAATTACAACGTTACTCATTTTAATGATGATAGTCAACAGCCCAGGGATTGTGGTAACACATTTTTAAAAGTCCTGTGACGTGTACAAGAGGATGAAAAAAATTAATTTTCCTTAGGGTGCCCAGATTGGGTAAAGGTACACTCCACAATGGGCGAGGCGGAGAGGGGTTTGTTAGAAGGGAATCTTTGACGACGTCATCTTAGGTGTTACTTGTAGTATCATCAGGCAGAGACAGCTGCAACGCCTGCTGATGCACCACCTAAGTACCTATATTAAATACCTAAATGACCTATTTCAGCTAGTACCTATATTAAATCATAAATGACCTATTTCATTCGAACCATCAGAAACAGAATCTCATTTCATTGAAATAGTGCCAATTTTTTAAACCCATCATTCAAATTTAAATAAAATTGAGTATGATTTCCTCGTATTCCTCGATTTCCTCGATTGTCGTAGTACCCACATTACGAATTCTTTAACAATTTTCCTCGAAAATATTTTGTTTAAGAGCATAACAATGCTTTGTTTCATTTATTAAGGTAAATTTTCAAATGCTCTCTCTAATTTGTTTTTCGATATAGGCACTTAACCATAGATATCATAGTTAAAGTATTAGATTGGCAGATCATGTGACCTCCAATGCTATCGACGGGACGCGCATGGAGGCCAAAAAAGAGGGCAAAATGGCCAGTGTTGCTGCCACTTTAAGGAGAAAAATACTACGAAAAAATACCATTTAATTCTAAAATTACCACACAAAAAAATACTAGAAAAGGATTTAAAGTCACTAAAAAGATTCCAAAATGCAGCTAGTATTTTTACGATATTTTTTTGTAATTTTAGAATTAAATTGTATTTTTTCGTAGTATTTTTCTCCTTAAAGTGGCAGCAACACTGGCCATTTTGCATTCTTATTTTGGCCTCCATGCGCGTCCCGTCGTTGGCATTGGAGGTCACGTGATCTGCCAATCTAATACTTTAACTATGATATCTATGCACTTAACAATATAACTGGATTCGATTTTGATTTTGTTGAAATAGCGTTTCCCGGGAGCAACGCCATTGAAAAGATGGGTTCAGCAATTTAGAACCGCGTTCAAGTGCAACAGGCTGGCACCCTGCTGGAAGCTAACTCAACCTTATAGCGACATCGTACGCGACACCAAGACTATCGACCACGACATTTCAACGTGCACCGGTTAAATTTGCCACGATTTGCTATTTGATTGGTTGTATTTATTTCTATTTTTTTTCCCTCAGCACGATCTGCAACTAGCTGGCGCTAACTGAATCCGGAAAGTTGTGTAAAACCCCTTCAAAGGATACACACTTGTGTGTCAAAGTTAATATAATTCCTATTCTCCTAGAGAATAAACCTAATAATACGCAGTTATTAGAAATCTTTGTTCTGCTCTCTGAAATCAATTTAGAGCAGAAACAATTTCGGTGAGTGTTACCAGACGAATATCTATTATTCCAATTCCGCTCTACCTTTTGAATATTATCTAGGGATTAAATTAAATAATCTTCTAGGAATAAATTAAATAACCTTCTAATGTATATTTCAAACAGAAAGACCCAGAATACTGGCATATTTTTGACACATTATCGTAGTATTTGGCAGGTCCAAAACAAATTAAACAAAAAAAGAACAAGCAGTGGTGACAGTTACTAACACTTAGAGTCATTTCCATACATTTTTATAGTAACATAATGCACCAAAATGAATCATATAATTCTTAGTCGGACATTTAAACGGCAATAAACTGAATAAATTTTACTGTGTCTTCAATAAACTTGTTTATAAATTGGACTACGTATTTTAAAATTACATTGACCATAAGCATAGATATCATAGTTAAAAGTATTAGATTGGCAGATCACGTGACCACCAATGCTAATGACGGGACGCGCATGGAAGCCAAATAAAAAGGGAAAATGGACAGTGTTGCTGACACTTTAAGGAGAAAAATACTACGAAAAAATACCATTTAATTCTAAAATTACCAAAAAAAAAATACTAGAAAAGGATTTAAAGTCGCTAAAAAGAATCCAAAATGCAGCTAGTATTTTTAGGATATTTTTTTTTTGTAATTTTAGAATTAAATAGTATTTTTTCGTAGTATTTTTCTCCTTAAACTGGCAGCAACACTGGCCATTTTGCCCTCTTATTTTGGCCTCCATGAGTGTTGTGTCGTTAGCATTGGAGGTCACGTGATCTGCCAATCTAATACTTTAACTATGATATCTATGACCATACGGTATTTTAAATACATGTGAAATACACGATTTAATGACAATAATTCCGATAGATGGCGTCATACGTTAATCTGTACAAGTTGTTTTTCCTTCATTGTTCATTTAATGCAGAGAAACGAAGCGAGTAAAAATGAAATCTTTCTAAAACTAAATTTATATTTGCACTCTAAATTGAACGTTTGTTTTATAAACTATTAAATGAATTTTCTAAACTTTAAGGTGAAAAATAATGTATTTTAATATAAATATTATAAGTGCACCCCAAATTTTTAATAAGAACCATAAAGTTCATTAAATAAAGTGATTTTTTCTATTTGTTGTTTTAGATTGTTTTACAAAATTTAAAGCATTTTTTTTATCAATATCTTTAACAAAATTATTTAAAAATTGAAAGGAAAATATTATCATACAAAAGCATGAATGAATTGAATATTTCTATAATTATATAAATAATTTGAAAAAGTTAAGAAGAATTGTATGGATTAATTGATAATAGCTATAATCGCAATTCGTGTGAAACTTTTTAATTGATGGAAATTTTTTGAATAGACAAAATTATATGCCCAGAATGCGACATTTTAGTTTCCCAGAATGCTTTCATATTAGATTTTAAAGAGACAAATAGGTTTTTGGTGCTCAATGAGTGAATCCAGTGTTTGAGTATATCATTTAAAATACTAATATCCTTACTTGAATATTTAATTTCGGGTTGTTGGCCTTTTATACTTTATCGTAATTAAAACCTTATGAAATAGATAATTGTTTTATATTTGTAGCTAAGAAGTTTTAATTTAGCTTGGTTTGCGTTTTAAGAAACACGGTACTTTTATACTCAAAACGACTGAAAAGGAAGTCAAATAATACAGCACGTTCTCAAGATAAAATCATATAAAAGTTGAGGAAAACTTATATTTGATATTATTCCATAGTCTAAAATGAAATATCTTCGGATATCTTCTTTTAACTTACCTTCTTTTGCTACACACATATTTGAGTTATTTGATATTTTAGAAAAACTAGTATCTTCCATTCTTGTGTATTTTAGGAACTTTTTTGAGTATTTCTTTCCTAATCTATTAACTCTTCCTTATTCTGTTAGTAAATGAAAGGCTTACAAGTAAATATATAAACCATAAAACCAAGAAACCTTTGAACACTTGTATGAAAAAGTGTTGTTGGACGTTTAATTTTTATTAAAACTGAGCGTTTAGTTATAACATTACTAGGCTTTATTACATTTAGGGCACTATTACTTCTTCACTCCAAAAATGTATCCTATGCATAGATTGTTTGTATAAATATACTTTTCAAACAAGTATATATTTAGAAGTATGTTTTCCAAGTAATTTATAAAAAAACAACGTTAAGCATTTGTCTAGGATCACTTCAATTTAGTGAATTAGTTTTTTTGAGCTATAAAAATATGCATATTTCGGGTGACAAACAATCTCTATTTTTTTCTTAAAGAATCTCTAAGTTTTTTGCAATTAAAAGTCCATTTCAACATTTCTTTTAATGCAAAATATAAATTTACAACAAGAAAAAAAAATTGTTCTTGCAAGGCCTTCGAAATATGCTTGACTTTCTTCCTACGTTATTTTTTTATACAATTAATAAATCAGCTGCTTCGTTATTTTTGAAAAAATCATTCTAGTTTATAATGGTTTTTATAGAAAAGTTAGTATTAAAAACATGCAAAATGAAGTTTAAAATGAATTCTATAACAAAGGTCATTGTATGTGTTCCTGTGGAACAAAGAGGATAACAGAATAATAACCTACTAGTAATAACACAATCTTGAAAGCAACGAAACTTTGTCGATTCCAACCAATTTTGAAGAACTAGTAAACTTGTAACACAAAGTGAATATTTTCTCATTCCAGCATGGGATTTTAAAGAGAAGACGACGTCGCACTTTTCAAAATGTAGAAGTCCAAAAGCAATCGGTAAAAAAATAAAATAACCCGAAACTCCAAAAGGACAGAAGTCCCGATTTTTTAAAGGGGGGAAAGTTGAAAATATTGTCATACTTTTAGTGCCGGAATTTTCCTCACGATTTCGATTTTCCCAAGTAAAAACAAAAAACAAATATCCTTATTTCAGCTTGTAATAAATTTTACGCCTTTTTCCTGAGCCTGAAATTTTTTTGCGACTGGAAAAATGAGGAACAACAGTGAAAAGTTGAAAAAGTTTTTTTAATCATAAAAATACCTGGCGTCTGATTATTTTTGAACGTGATTTTAGAGTCCGATATTTTCTGGTATTTTTTTTATATTCATACCAAAATTGTATGGTTTAATATGATACTATAAGCTCATTTTAAGAAAGAAAATTACGCACAGTTTTTCAACATAGCAACTGAAAAATAATATAGGTTCAAATTTTTTAAACTAGATAACAATTTTAATAATAACTTTTCTAAGGTTAATTTCACCCGAACACGAAATTTAGTCATGAGATTTGCGATTTAAGACTTTGTTTAACCAAAACAATATAAAGTGAAAAAAAAAATACTGAACATTAGTACCATATTTCTTTTAAAATTCGAAATTTTCAGCTATTTTTTTACTTTGTACTGTGGCTCAGAAAACGATGAATTTGTCGGATCGTATTAATCACATTTTTAAATATTTAAAAATCTTTTCTTCTTTTAAGAAATTATCTTCTCTTAAGAATCTTTTAAGAAATTTTCTGTTTTTGCAATTATTCTGTGATGGTTATTGCTAAATTATTTCATTACTCAACTTAAATCCATTTGTTAGATTATAAAAGTTAAATCGTAAAATCGACCTACTTAAAACATATATGGTAATTTCATTCACAATACCAACTTTATCTGCTAAACGTCTAACTTACTTCTTTATTTTAAACTGATAACTATACTGCGTTAAGAAATATCTCGGGTGGAAAATTTATTCTGACATCATTTTAAATTAATTTGTTATTCTAAAGGTAAAATACAAAAGTTCATAAAATGTTAAACAAGAGAGAGAGAGAGAGTTAGTGTAATACCTATTTTTATTTAATATTTCACTTCTTTAGTTTTAATTTTTTAAATGGTGTGAAAATACTTTGTAATTATTTTTAGTTATATTTTTCTGGAAGTATTCTAAGAAATCAGTTTTGGGCTGATAGCGAATGGGTTATAAGCAAAAATATGTGTGAATAACCGATTAAATTAACATTTTGGGATGCTGATAGTTTCTTTTAAGCCTAACTTGGCTGCCAAAGTAGAAATGCTGTTACCATTCCAACCATAGAAACTTTTCTTTAACTAAGACTATTGTACGTGTGGTAATAAGATGGCCTTAGAAACGTCATTTATATGGGCTATTAATAAACAAATCTCTAATGAATTTTAGTTATTACTCTTATAGTGCTAATTCTTTTTGTAACCTTTCGTTGTAATATTGTCCAAATCATTAGACTTTGTAATTAATAATGTAAGAATTTTAATAGTTTTCTTTTACATACGAGTAGTTGCATACAATTTTAAGACAATGCGATAAATTTTTATTTAATCCCAAGTAATCGTTTAGCATTCAACCTCTTTTGATCCACTAACCCTAACAACTGTCACGAAAAAACCATTAATTTCTTTGATTACTTGACATTTATTGGACGCCAACAGAGGCCACAAATATCATTCTAACGAAAGTAATTTACGTCATTACTTGCCATTGGAAAAGAATGCAATTTCGACATCGAATTCGAAGTTCTGAACAACGCTCCGAAACAAAGCGAACGATTTGTTTCCTACCCCCTCGAGAAGCAGGGCGTGGAACACGAAACGCCGATTCCAATACCAGAGTAATGGTTATGGAATTCATCTGGATTGGCTAACATAACTAGCAAGAGATGTAATGTTACGCACATGTTAAATCTTGTTAGGCAAATTAATGAATCATCAAATGCATAAAAGATGCATCTCTGATGTCATAACTTTCAAACAAACAAGTATATTTTATAACCAGTTGGTTAGAATAAAATTTGAACAGAAAGTACTGACAGGCAGATAGACAGACAGAAGTTTCCACTACGTCAATAATTACTTTTTTCCTTTTTTTTAATGTTTTCAAATTAAAAATAAAATGCGTTAACAACATTTATTTTATGTATAAAAACGCATATGTTTAGAAGATGTATAATAAAATATACCCTTGTATAACAGAATTTTGTTCGAAAATCCCTCGATGTCCAACTCGATATTGCAACGCTAGAATGATAGGTATCAGAAAAGTTTCAAAGTTATACCCTATGATATTTTTTGCTACTATTGTATACTTATTAATTATAATTATGCCGTTTATGTATCTAATTTATTAGGTTTGGTTATTTATTTACTGAAATTGGAAATTATTTTTTTAACTTATTTTTTTATTTGGCTTACTTAACCTCTTTGTTCCAGAGATCCGCATACGTGGTTATCTGTGGAATTCCCTTCACAACTTTATTTTACGATTTTGCTGAATATTATTTATTAAAAAAAACTAGAATATTCTAGCTTACCAAAAATACCATTGCCACACAAAGCCTCTAATTTATTAAAAATATTGAAATTTTGTGTCACAAGAGGGTCAGGCAGATTTCGCAGATCTTGCAAACAGCTTTTTAGAGGTTCATTTAGAAGACATTTTGGTAAAAAATAAAAGTCAGAATACTGAGAGAGAGCTAGTTTGTTACTCAGAGCACATAAAAAAAATGTTTACTGCACAAAACCCTCCACTAAAATAGACGTGACCCTCAGCAAATATTAAGAACTTTTTTTTCAAAATTCCTTGCAAAATATACTTCTAAACATGTAATTGCTTGAAAAACATGTCTATATATAAATATATGCGTAGGAATTATTTGTAACGGTAGAGAGGATAAAGTAACTGCATTTGCAACACTCTGATTGTATTTTTAGCTTTATAACGGGAATGATCCAGATGACGTAACTCTCTTGCTGTCATATTTCTTGCTATTTCATGGGTTGTTTCGATTTCAATCTCAAAATGACCGTCATGGATGAAAATAAACTTTTCTTTCTACGCAAGCTGTCTTTATCAAACAATTTGAACAACCAACGGCACGGCGAAAAGTTGGCATTTTTAAAATTTAATACGTAAAATATTCTTAGAAAACTCATTTTCAAATACCAAAACAAAAGTAATTCCAGAAAAAAATGAAAACAAGACCGCTGGAGCTGTTGCCATTCACGACGTGAAACAACCCCATTACGAATTCCCCTTGCAAGCATCTGTGGGATTTGCAGTATGCGTTCTTGAATAGGTGTTTGATTGCGCTTGCTTCGTTGCCACCGTTTTAATTAAAACTTTTAATTTAATAAATTGCTTCGGGGTTTCCCCTTTTCTTTTGGGGTTTGGACAAAAAAACAACGGCCGCTCGTTAGGCGAGGCTCTAATGAAAGGCCAAAATGGCGTCTGGTTCGAAAGACAAACGGAGAGAGATTAGTCACGTCACACGAAAGATGCATTATTCGAAATGGAACCATTCATTGCGGAAATAGTAGAGTGGATTTCAATGTGTATGTTCCGAGCATTTAATCTCTAAAAAAATGTCAGTATTAATTTTGAACTAGTAGTATTGAAATAATACCTCTTTATAGCTTGTTAATTGTGTTTCCCACACGTTTTAGAGGTTGCTGATTCTAAAAATGTGGTCAGACATTGGTCCGTCTGTCAGATTATTTGTCTACTTGAAACCACTCAACAGATCGAACTAAAAAAGCTACAAACTTCAAAATTTGGTACACGAGTTCCAAGTACCTGTCGGACGTCATAATAAGGTTTTAGAGAAAATAGTGCATGTGCAAAGGGTAGAAGCCTTAGAACTTTCTTAGGTTTTTAAGATATTGCTAAATAACAAAAATAGCCATGGAATTTAAATACGAGTTCTTATTTCAAGTCGAACGTGACCATAAAGTTAAAAAAAAAATTACACTTGGAGTGTGGATAGCAGAATCTACGGTATGAAATATCTATTATTATGTTGTGATCGAAAGTCATGTGGTATTTCATACCCCTAGATTTTATTTCGATTTCTTTTTTTTCAAATTTTGTTCCATTTACATATATCAATGTTCCAGATTCCATCGTGTTGTGTACAAGATTTTTTCTAAAATGATTGGCAGAAAACTAGAAGATGCAGTAGAAATTTGTCGGGAGATTACCAATGCGGTTTTAGGAAAAAGCGTTCAACTATCGATCAGATTTCCGGCCTTAAATACATCGTGGAAAAGCTGTATGAATTTAACCTTGACATACATCAGCTTTTTATTGATTTTCGACAAGCTTATGATAATATACATAGATATAGTTTGTTTCTGATCCTAAGAGGAATGGGAATACACCCGAAACTTAGAATATTAGTTACACTTAAACTGACACACTTTACAGCAATGGTTAAAATCCAAAATGACAAAACAGAAGTGTTTGAAATTAACAAAGGGTTGAGACAGGGAGACCCCCTGTCAACCGGTTTATTTAATATATATTTGGAATATGTGATGAGAACAATTTCGGTGAACCTGAGTGGGACAATATTTAACAGAATTTGCCAGTTTTTGGCCTTTGCATATGACCCGCTCCTGCTGGCTAGGAACCAGACAACACTCAGAGAGTGTTTCTCACAGATGCTGCTTTCCTCGAAGGAAATAGGTTTAACTGTAAATGTTGAAAAAACTAAATATATGGTAAATTCAAGAAAAAAAGAGACATTCCGAAATATAAGGAATTTTGAATGTAATGGTGGAGTATATGAATGAGTTAATGAATTCAAATATATGAATTTATGACCAAAATGAAATGAAAATTTGAATTCAAATGAATTAGGTTCTCAAATTAATGACCCAAATGAAATGCATCTCAAAATCAGAGCACGAATGGCAGCAGGGAATAGATGCTATTACGCATTACAAAAGTTGCTACGGTCATCCTACTTAAACAGAAAGCTTACAATTTGAGTGTACAGAGTCGTCACTAGACCAATTGTTGTATATGGCTCAGAAACATGGACTTTAAGAAAGAGTGATGAAGAATTGTTGAGAGCATGAGAGAGAAAGGTAGTGAGAAGAGTTTTTGGAGCAGTATGTGATAATGGAGAATGGAGAATAAGATAACAAATCGGAAAATATATGAAATATACTAAGAATCGGATATTGCCACAGTGATTAGAAAAAGGAGAGCCCAGTGGCTAGGACATGTTGAAAGGATGGAGTCTAACAGTACAACCCGAAGACTCATGAAAGAAAACCCTAGCGGATCAAGAATCAGATGGATGGACCAAGTGGAAGAAGATCTTAAAACTTGGGGAATTACCAACTGGAAGCATAAGTCGTCTAACAGGTGGATGGAAGAGCCGTGGTAGAATGTGAAAGGATGGGTCTACATAAACCGGACCATGAGAACTAGCGGTCAGACGATGAAGACAGTGAAGAGTCTAAAATTGGGGTCCCATGGAGCTAAGTCGTCTACAGGGGAATGGAGAAAACTAAGGCTAGGCCTTCAGGCTGTAGCACTAAGGGCTCCTAGATTGGACGAGGTTGACTCATCCTTTCATCCCTTAAGTGGGTTGATAAAATGAGGACCAAGCATGCTTGGGAACTAAACACTGGGGGTTCCGCGTGAGGTTGACCACCTAACCGGGACATATGCCTAGCACCCCAGAGCACTTGGTCACGTAAGCAGAAATGGGCACTGCAGGCCTTGGTCCACTAACGGGTTGTTGCGCCGAGGAGTTTAGTTTAGTTTTTACATATAACAATAATCAGCTATTCACGGTTTGCATTATATAATAATATCTTAGGGAAAAAACAGGTGCATTCCTCATTAGAAAAATAAACAACGCAATAAATAACATTTTACAATAATTAAAAAATGAATTGGATTAGTGGAACAGCCTTATCGCGATGTTTTCTCTGAGCTCATTAAAGACATACACGCTATTAACAGTTCACAATATTCCCTGGAATAATATCAAAAACTGGAAAAACGGGAGTGAGAAACGAGTTCAGGATAAAAGTTCTCGTGTACGATAATGATGCGAAGGGCATGGAACTATCCGGAGAGATTTAGAGCGAAATAAAAATATTTATAATAACTGTCTAACCCGACTCGTAATTGCTTCGGTAATGAGAAAAATATTTCTATTTCCGAATGTATTTTGAATGTTGTTTGTAGGGTTGGAAAAATGATTAAAACTGCTCTTCTCAATATAGCGCGGATCTTAAAAAAATATAATCTGTAAATAGTTGGTGTAACCCTACTCTAGCTTTAGGGAGCGTTACACCAAAAATTATGAACAACGTTACTCCGCAAAGTAGGAGTCAACTTCTTCTCTTGTGTAACGTTACTCCATAAAGTTAGTGTCATGTTACTTCATAAAACCAATGAGAGCTAGGATTCCACTTGTTGACGGAATAATGTGACGCGGCACAGTTTTATAGTGTAGATTGAGGCTCTGTATAACACTATATGACGTCAGCCATTTTGGTATGCGTCATTCACCCTTTTTCAATATTTGCAGATAGTGTCAATGTGTACACATAGTATGTGTCGGGGACCGGATAGCCTAGTGGATTGGATCGCACCCCATTACTCTAACAGTCTGTGCGCTGTAACGGGTTCGATTCCGGCTTTCGTCCTGGGTGTACCTTCTCTATGTGTGAGTAAAAAATTCTGTCTGTTTTACTTGACGAAGGTTTATAAGCGGGTCTCTGCACACAAAAGTATATATGTGCCAACCAAGTAACTAAGTCGGGTTATTGTATCCAATAACCCGAAGTAAACAGAAGCCCCGTAAGTTTAACCTAACTGTACTTTCTTACCCTATCAATAGTTGTCTAATATTACATCGGGATTCTCATCACATACTTTTTCGAATCATGGGAAATTGGGCGCAATATTTTTCGAGTCATATCAACGATGGTTGTATTGGAGTCCCATCGTAGAGCATGTGGAAAAGAGGCACTTCTTACATGTTCACTCAACGGTAGATACGCCACTTTAGCTTTTCATGTGGCGATATGTCGATACGAATTGTCATAAGCGTCACGAGCACTTGCCAATAAAACGTTTTCTCTTTCAGGAGAGTCAATATCGAGGTTCCGATCAGTGGTCAATGGGAATCCATATTGATAGTCAAATAATTAGTTTAGCATTCGTTGATTTAGCTGCTGGCACTGTTTAAAGTTTCATAAAGTAGGATTTATAAGGAAAACATAATAATTTTGTTTTAAACATCAACACAAATTTAGAGGTTGGTTTTTAATCATTTAGCTGGAAGCACTGAAATAGAAAAACCACTTTATGGCTTTTAAAAAAAATGACACATAAAAATATTTTAACCTCTTTTGTTATTTTATAGCTCACATTTTTGAATGCAAATGCTTAATTATTTGCATACCTTTTTTAACTACACATTAGTCTTTCACTTGGTTTTTGAAATTCTATTCAGACAATTATTTTAAATGTTATAACATTAATTTCTATCGCACAGTTTGATAAACACGAGAGTATACAGAACCACAAAATTTGATTGTTTTTGTCTTGTATAGTTTGCATGACTTATTTTTAATTTTCGCATAAGTAAAAAATTCAGTAAATTGGCAAACTGAATTGAAGTAAACTATGTAACAAACAATACTATCCAGCTGCTAACCGTTTTCAGATCTTTGTGCCTGATTTGACGGTAATTAACAAAAGTGCTGCTTTATTTCAGATATTTTTTTTTGTTTGTTGCATTGTATTGCTCTACACATTGTTACAATTAGTTTTTTGGATTAAATTGATTACGGGGATTCTTTAAAGCAAAAATATGATCGCCAAGCAACATTAAGGAACTTTCCAGATGCCAGTTTTTCACGTAAAAACAATCGTTTGTTCTTTTTCACATACATCCCTAAATTTCCAATCGTTATCTATTAGTAAATTGAACAACAGTATTATTCAAAAAAATTCTAACAATGGTTTGAATAAAGAATCGTCCTTTTGTCTAGACTAAACAAAAGTTAATTTCTTTCTCCGTGAATCCACATTACAAAACATTCCTTTCCTATTTCGAACAATCCCAATCTGAAACGGACTTTCGCTTAAAAAGGACTCTTCAATGGCGGACACCAGATTAATTAATTATTCCAAAAATGTTTCTGGCGGAAAAGGAGTAATTACTCATAATGAGTACAGTGAAAAATGGGGGCTCTTCCATCATGGCAAGCGACCTCTTTAAAGTCGTTATGGTAATTTATTTCTTAATATTCCAAATTTCTGACAAGCCAATAGTTAGAATATGACGCTTCGTGGATTCTCTTTTATTTTCCAAGTCATACAAATGAAGGATCTTGCTTTTGATTCTCAAATTTTAATCTAATGAATAAAGGAATTACGGTTATCTTAGGTAAAAGTTTCGAGAGTTCGTTTCAGAAATCAGGAATGGGACTTTGACATGACAAATGAAAAAGTAAAAGTGATATGACAAGTTAAACATCCATGCAAATGAAAGAACTTACTCTGTGGATAGTACTGTGGATTTTAATTGGGGTGTAAGGATATTAAACTCGAAGGTATTTTACAATGCGGGCGTTTACCTAAATTTGATATTACGTCTGAGTGCACAAATAGGAACATTTATTTGCACATTTTAAATGAATCTTCTCATATTTTAATCTTATCGTTCCAAATAACTTTTCTTGAAAATCATAAAATGGTAATGTTTTACTGTTAAGGTAGTCGTATACCTTTGAAGGCCAATTTTTCTATGAATAAAATAAAGGGCATTAATGATACCCTTTTAATTTGAAAAGTTGAAAACTGGACAAAAAAATTCAAATATAAAATTATTATATATGATTTTTTAAGGAGAGATTTTAATAAAATGTTTACCTAAAAACGGCCTTTGACCAAAACACAATAACTAAAAGATTTACCGAGATATTTAAATTCCGTAAATTGGAAATTAGAAACAAATAAGGTTATGTGTTAGGTTATGAACCACTCTTAGATGGATATCATAAAATTTTCATGCTCCATTCCTATTTAACATCAAAAAGTCAAATTCAGCTGATAAGAAAAGCTGTTTTTCAACAGAAAACAATGGCAAAATGAAATGATTACACAATATGACTTTGATCAAATTTTCAAAACTTTATTTTTTAGTACATACAAATCTCGTTGAGACAAACAACAAAATGTAATCAAGATGGCAATTTTAAGAAAATAATTACTTAACTCCTAACTACATTTTACGCTTTTAAATAAACATACAAATATCTTACTATTATATTTTATAAAATATAATGTAGATTTTTGTTGAGTTTATTGTAGAATTCTGTACTGTATATTGTGGAATATATTATAGAATTTTGCCGAATTTGGACAAGAATACCTTGTACGTAGAAGTCAATATATTATACATGGTATAACTGTTCTGTTCAGAGCTTCAGATATTTCAGAGATGAAAAATGTTTCTTGCTTGTTTGTAGTACCGAAAAATATTTCAAAGCCTTTCTCCCTCCGACAAAAGAATGCATATTGCAATAACATTTCGATACACGAATTCATTATTTCGTGCATTGCCATTCTCAAAAAAGAAAATTATGTTCAAAAAATGTGATTGAACAGCAATTTATAGCCCCAGACATCCCCCAGAACACACACAAATATTCCATCATCATTAACCCCAATGCAGCTTCCCCCTTTACATAATTCATATTATTCGAACGTCAGGACGAGAGAAAAGAACCCGGGAAAGCGCGGGAAACGGCATTAACGTTCCAAACGCAAACGATGATATTTCTTTGGAATATCTCCTCTGGGAATGGCGCAGAAAGACATTTTGTGAAAAATACGCCATGACAGCTGTCCACTGAAACATTTATAATAAGAAAGAAAGTTGAGAGGGTTTTGTTTCTATTTTATTTTCCTCCCTTATAAAATGTTGCTCGTGGAAAGTGAGTGTTTGTCTCTGGGGAAGTGAAGTGAAATACTCTCACTTTATTTTTAAGCCGCAAGTTCGAATTCGAATAAAAAGGAATTCTGGTATCTGTAGGGAGTCGTATCTGAAGAAAAGTCGTTTGGGTTTTTGACAGGAGGAAAAAATGATATTTGCATCCGGACCATTCATTTAAAAATTATTTTTTTAATCGAAATTTAGAAAAATTAATTAGTAATGCAATTTATATAAGTATTGACTTTGGAATTTTTATAACTCAAAAATCTTTTATAATATTGAAAGAAGTTGAAGTTCTTAAATAGACGTCATCCTACGTAAGCAATAATTTTTTAGCAAGGTTGGTCCGAAAATAAATCTAATACATTACCCAATTTCCAATGTCCGTCAAGTTTCTTCTTAAAATCTTCTACTCTCTTCGAATGCACAACATAATCTGGTAAAGCATTCCACTCATTGACAACTCTATTGTAAAAATAATGTTTTCTTACCTCCCTTCTAAAGCTCGATTTATTCAATTTCTGATCATGACCTCTGGTCCGGCTATTTAAAGTAAAATCTAAGCCCTCCATGTCTCCCTGTTTTATGAACTTGAATAACTGTATTAAATCACCACTAGCTCTCCTGTTTTCCAGGGAATACATGTTTAAAGATCTTAATCTGTTATCATAATCAATACCAGATAGACCCTTAATCATTTTTGTAGCCCTATGCTGAACTTTTTCAAGCAACTCTATATCTTTTCTGTGGAAGGGAGACCAAAACTGAACAGCATATTCCAGATGTGGCCTTACCAATCCCCTATACAATGGCAAAATAATCTCCTTAGATTTAGAAGTGATACTTTTTCTAATATATCCCAACATTCGATTGGCTTTCTTACTTGCCTCAACACACTGCTTACTCATTTTGAAATCATTGCTCACCAAAACTCCTAAATCTCTAACGAACTCACTATCTTGGATACTTTCTCCCTGTAAAACATAAGAATGATTAACATTGTTCTTACCCAAATGCAAGGTTTGACATTTGTTAACACTGAACGACATGCCCCAGCGTGAAGCCCATTCAGTAATTTTCGTAAGATCATTTTGTAACTGCTCAATATGCTCAACAGAATTTACTGTACTCGTCACTTTTAAGTCATCTGCAAAAATACTTAACTTGCTATTCAACCCCCAGCTGATATCATCAATAAACATAATAAATAAAATTGGTCCTAGTACAGAGCCCTGAGGCACTCCACTTACAACCTCATTCCAATCAGAGTACTTACCATTAATGTGAACCCGTTGTTTTCTATTGGTCAACCAATTTTTAATCCAACGGACCACAGCAGTCCCTAACCCAAATCTTTTCAACTTAAATAACAAAGCTTCATGAGGAACTTTATCAAAAGCCTTTTGGAAATCGATGTAAATAACATCAACCATATTGCCTTTATCAATCTCTTCTGTAACAGTATCATAAAATTTTAAAAGGTTAGTTGTACAAGACCTACCTTTTCTAAAGCCATATTGATTATCTGAAAGTAAATTATTAGTTTGCAAAAAAGTCATTATACGCATTTTCAACAATGTCTCAAAAACTTTACCTAAAACAGATGTAAGACTAACTGGTCTGTAATGACCTGGATCAGATTTAGGCCCTTTCTTGTACAATGGAGTAACATTCGTCAATTTCCAGTCTGCTGGCACCTGTCCAGAAATAAATGATGACCTAAAAATAGTCAGAATTGCATCCCCCAACTCTTCTGCACATTCAACTAAAATTTTAGGATACATATCATCAGGGCCAGGTGCTTTGTTAGGTTTCATAGTTTTTAATAGACGAATAATCTCCTCCTAAGAAAAATCACACTCAATACAATCCAGTTCTTCAGTTACTTCCCCTGAAACATGCACATTTTTAAAATCTTTACTAAAAACACTAATAAAAAGTTATTCAAAAGATTAGCCATTTTCATGTCGTCATGGATTAACTGCCCTTGACTATCTTTAAATGGTCCAATGGAGCTACCCTGTTTTACATTACCTCTAGCATAAGCAAAAAATCCTTAGGGTTATCCTTAATACCCCTAGCTAGATTCTCCTCTAATGTAGATTTGTGTTTTCTACTAAGATTCTTAAACTCTCTCCTGGCAACTCTGTAAGCTTCCTGATCAACCTCTCTACCAGTTTGCTTAGCATATTTGTAAGCCTTTTGCTTTGATTTAAGGGACTTTTTAATATCCTTGGAAAACCACATAGGATACAATTTCCTTTGTGAACTTTTACGTTTGAATTTAACATGCTTTTTCACCACATCATTTAGTTTTTCCTTGAACTCATCCCATAGCTCAAGAGTATGGGTACGTACCAGTCCTTTATCAAAACCTAAAGCTACATCATGTCTCAAGTTGTCAAAATTAATATCTCAATAAATACAATACAATAATTCAACAATACAATAAATAAAATACAATATTCAACAATACAATAAATACAATACAATAATTCAACAATACAATAAATACAATACAATAATTCAACAATACAATAAATAAAATACACTAAAAACATATGCTTACTTAATTATACTTACTTTGTGGCATAAATGAGTTAAATTTTTAAATTTCACTGAGTTGCCGCCTTTAATGAGTTAAAGGATGTCATTCAAAACGTACTCACTATATTTTCCTATTTACAAGTACAGTCGATTCCTCTTAATTGGGCCACATCGGGCAATGTGTTCCAATTAGCGGTTGTCCAAATGAGTGAAGTGTGCTCTGGGTAACATGATAGTCAAGAATGTAAACAAAATGCTTTAGAACTCTTTTATTGAAAACCAAAAAAAATTTTGATTAATTCATAAATATTTGTATATAAAATAATTTATGGTATGCTTGTTTTAAACAAGTTGAATAAAATACTCTTTTTGAGTCTTAAACTTATAACTAAAATGAAATATCTTATCTTGTATATTTTAGTAACAGAGTGGTTTATCTGTCAATAAAATGACATTTTTCTGAAAAAGAGATAAAAAAAAAGGTATGCATTATTTTGGTTCTGATTTTGTACTTCAAGTTGATTTGGAATGAATTGAATATCGTCACACTGGAACTACACCATTACGTACTGCATTAATTGTATAATAATGATTGTCACTGATCCCGTCAAAGATACCAGTATTAAGGTAGCTGACATAAGCGGTAAAAATTCTGTGTTGTTTGTAACTGTGTACATGTACCCTGAGGGATTTTTGCCTGACAGTATTTTCCACTGCTTTTCCACCAAACGACTGGCCGAATATTGCTAGCCCATCGGAGAAAGAAAACATCCCCTCATATCGGGCAAATGATCGGGCATTCCAATGGAGGATGTTCGTCGAACCTACTTCGAAACACTCTCATTCAGATGAACTGTCAAATGTCACGAAGTTTTTTTTTTCACTAAAAGTATCATTTTTAGTCAGTACGTCTATACACTGCATAAAAAAATCTGTTTATTTTACAGAAAAAACCATGTATTTACAGAAATATTCCATTATTTTTAGCTTCCACACTACGTTTATAACGTAAAAAGTGGAAGGTTTTATAATCGTTCAGTCTGTCCGTCTGTCACCCACTTTCACAGAAAGAACCACAAGTCCCACAGACAAGTGGGATACGTCATTTTGAAGCAAAAAATCAGATTAGGCTACATTCTAAATTTCATTAAAAATTTTAATTAGAAGTTTATTTAAAGTTTAAATAACTAAAAATTTAATCTACATTGAAATAACATGCAAATTCCATTTTTATTCAATATTTTCACTGTTGCCATTTCGTTAAACGTACGAGAAACTTTATTTAAAATAAAAATAAACACTTTTGAAAGAATATTTATTTATGCGATATAATTCAGTTTGGATTGTTGTAATATCACAATAGAGTTCTTTTGATGGTTTGTTATATATGCATGAAGAAAGATGCATAGAGAATTCTAACTTGGCATAAAAAATATGCAAAGTTTCGCCTTTATTTTTAAAGCATCAATTGCACTAATTATATATTTTTCGAACTGTAAATTAATTTAACAAACAATAAATGAAAGAAAGAAAATGTAAATGGTAAATTGTGGCGACACAAAGATATTTATTAAAAAAGATTACATTATTATTCTTCGAACTCCAAACAAATTTAGCAAACGATAAAGTCTAATTATTAAATCTGAGAAAGAAGATTAATGAAAATAGTTAATTTTGGCGTTTAAAAGTTTGAATTACAAATAGCTAACGGCCCTGTTTGTTATTAGAATTAAATCACCATTGCCATTTCCAACAATCGCCCGAGAAACTTAATTCTTTTAGACAATAAATTAAAATAAAATTATTTTTGCGACATCGATCAGTTTGAAATGACGTCAAATATATTTCACTACGAGATTCTTTGTATGTTGATATGAAATATTTTCATTCTATTTAAAAGCGAGAAATATTACATATTTATTTTTTGAAATATAAATTAAATTTTGCAAACGATAAGTTATAATTATTGAATTTTCGAAATAAAATAAATAAAACTAGCCAAATTTAGCATGTAAATGTTTAATATAGAATTAATGCTGTGTTTGGCTCCTTTTTACCTGTTTAACACAAGTTTTGTGTGGAAGCGGGTTAAGTGACAGATTCTGTTACAAACCTACTTGTTTTTTCTTCAAATAATGCCGACATTATTTAAAAGAAATAAAAAAAATTGACATTTCTGCTTTCTGTGTTGGCACAAAAATATATATATATACATATATATTATCAATGTACTCCCGCATGAACAGTGCTTCAATAATTATGTTTTAATAGAATTGTAAATAATACTTTTTTAAACACGATTGGTTAACAATGGAATTTCCAATTGAAGAAAAACTGAAATATTCCTATAACGAAAGCTTTGTTGTAAAAGTAAAATAATTTAATAAAACAATGTATTTTTTAACAATGATTCTATCAAAATACGAATACTGCAATAATATTTGTCACAACGCATTCAGATTTTGTAGATTCAACAGCGCAGTCAAATAATTTCAAATTTTAAAACTAAATTCAAATTCAATGAAATCAAGTACAGATAAAAAAAAAATTATGGCTTTCTTCAATAACAAATTCTTTAGCAGCCATAAAAAGTAAGTTCATTTTTAATTAGTTTTATTAAATTATTCGGAGTTCAAGTAAATTGCTTGCAAACTTAGAAAACCTACATTGCATAAGATAGAGATATCAAATGAAACAAACACATTCTTCTGACTAAATAAAATAAATCTTTTGCACATAAGTGAAAAACTTTTATTTAAATTTTTAAAGAAGAAAATAAAAAATAATTTCGAGGCTATAACTTTATTACTCAAACAAACTTTGACTCTTGTGTAAAAAATATAGCGTAAAAAATAATTATAGCGTAATATATTATGGAGTCGCTGATATTTGGAGATAACAAAAAAAGTTTTTTTTTAATGTGTTTCATCCATACATATAATTTTCAATATTTTATTTTATGCATGTAAATGCGAATAAAAAACTGTATTTTTGTTTTAACTTTTTTTTCAACGACAACTCGTTTTTAAAGCCACGAACTTTCGGTCCATTTAATTAAAATAAACCATCATTTCGGTCCTTATAATGCTTAGGCTATGTCCTCACTACGACATAAACGCCACAAAGGCAACAAATGCAACAAAATTTGGCGACTGCCAAGGGCGCCTAGCGATGCAATAGCATGGGGGCTGACTCTGCCAGGTCGCCAAGTTGTGTTGCATTTGTTGCCTATGTGGCATTTGTGGCGTAGTCAGGACATAGCCTTATAACGACAATTTTTTATTAACTATTCGGTTATAACGCTGGAAATATACATTTACATGATTCCAAAATACCTTAGTCAAGTTTGTTTTTTTTAAATTCCGTTTGCACTATTAAAATTTTATTTTATTACCCATATGATGCGAAAAGTCGCCAAATTTAACATTTATTTCCAGCCTTCACAAATTACTGAGCAGAAAAGGAGAAATTAATCTACTATTAACAGCACATAGGGTTAAATTTGTTTAAATAGATGCCATTTTAGAACTTTTTTTTTTACTAATGTGTGTTTATAATGCGTATTTTACACGATTGACAGGTTCTTGTATGGTAACAGATCTATATACAATTCCAATGGGGAAACTTTTGACCCTGTTTTTAGATAAAATATACGACATGTATTCACGAAAACTTACCAAAAAATACAGAAGAAAGTTATTTTGCCATTAAAATAATTAATAAGCATAATTTTAAAGATATTAATTAGTTATAATTAAAACGAAAATTTAGTAACAAACAAAATTTTAGTAATTATTCACAAACTACAGATGGCAGCACTAACGGCATGTAAATATCTAAACAAAAAAAACTTGTTTTAATTAGAGCTAATTAATATCTTTAAAATTATGCTCATTAATTATTTTAATGGCAAAATAACTTTTTTCTGTATTTTTTGGTAAGTTTTCGTGAGTACATGTCGTATACTTTATTTAAAAACAGGGTCAAAAGTTTCCCCATTGGAATTGTATAGATCTGTTACCATACAAGACCCTTAATTAATATTCAATCTTGTTTATAACATTACTCGTTTTTAACGTCCTAAACATCACTTACCCTTGAATGAAGCTATAACCGGGTTATACTGTATTTTATTTTATATATGTAAGTTTAAATAAGATGAGTTTTTAAAAAAACAAAAATAATAAATATAAATTTCTATATTATAATAAATATGATTTTCTATGTAAAAATGAATATGATTTTCAAAATAAATATGATTTTCTATGTTTTCCATACAATTTCTTAAAATTACGTAATTTTGACTGGGTTTTTTTTTGCAGAGTGAAACGAAATGAACCCAGAATCAGATCCCTAATAAGGCTTTAGTATGATCCGGTCATAATTAGATTCGACGAAATTTAGAAATGTTAGTGAAATATGAGAGAGGGGGCTAATGTATGATCCAGTGTCGAAAAATGGATGGACAGAAACTGTATCCCGCTCGGCTGCTTGAGATTGTAGCCAGTCGTGTCCACACTTCTGAAGATCTCGGGTGTCCGTGTGGGATATTTTTATAGCGCCCATCTATTTTTTGTTACTGGGGATGTTTCTTAGTCCCCAGGTTCAGGACAGATTGACCGCTGAGAGAGGGGGCTAATGTATGATCCAGCGTCGAAAAATGGATGGACAGAAACTGTATCCCGCTCGGCTGCTTGAGATTGTAGCAGTCGTGTCTCATGCTCGTAAATGACGATCGGTCGCGTCACAAGGAGTCAGAGGTAGGACCCCCTCCCATCTGTGGGGTCTTGGTTCTGACTCTTTGCGGCGCAGTCGGTGGTGTTTGGGAGCATTGGGACACTTCTGAAGATCTCAGGTGTCCGGGAGGGATATTTTTATAGTGTCCATCTATTTTTTGACACTGGGGATGTTTCTTAGTCCCCAGAAGTTAGGGTTAGGGTTCACAAAAAAAATCTAAATTTATAGTCAGATATCAGGTGTTTTTTTTATAAAATAATTGCAAACGTGGGAAGGGTGCTCGCAGCGGGAAAAAAAAAAATATATATATAAAAAATGGTAGGGTGGCCGTGGGAAAAAATCATACAAATAACAAAGTTTTTTTTAAAAAAAAAGTTGTGGGTGTGGTGGGAGAAAAAAATTAAAATAATTAATTAAAAAAGTGGACTAGAATTAAAAAAAAATTACTTCGAAAAATATTAAAAATATGTAATAATCATCTGAAAGAATTATAGTCTTAAGAAAGTTCTTAGCCAAAAGAACGGTAGTAGCTCAGTATATACAGGGTTCTCTGGGGTTCTGGGTTCGCTATGTCTTCGTCAAAGAGTCCTCTGCCGCTCAAGTTCAACTGCAAAAAGGAATTCATGTCGAAAGTAAAGATAAAGACACTGATGGTTCATCGAGGACTACTTTCGCACAGTCATTGAAAGTGAAAGACTTAACAACGCATCCGCTGAAATTGATCCGAATTAAAGTTTCACGTCAACGAATGGAAAAGCAAGGAATCCGCCGATCTGGATATTCGCAAGAATGACAAGGAATTGTTCATTCATCGATTCCTGTTTCTAATATGAAGACAGTCTCCGTTCTATAAGTGGTAAGTTAATTAACCTCCTTTTTTGCCATATGTATGACAGAAAGTAAATACATTTATACTGCTTTTAATTTTAAGGGGAAAGTGGTGTCGGGTCTTCAATTCAAAGTGCCTCAGTGTTAATCCGAAATAATAATAATAAAAAAACATGATTTTCTAAAGCGACCATTCTTCCGGCTTATTTTTCGATTTATAGTAGATATCACTTGGAGTCTCACGATTTTAGAAGATTCTGAGAGTTTTTACGAAAATTTAGAATTGCCAGAAATTCGATTTTAGTTTTGTTATTTTAAAATCACCGCAGCTCATACACGCCGGGATTTCCCGATTTTAGAATCACCGAAAATGTCCTATTTCATCAGAATCGAGAGATTCCCGATTTTTGAATAGCGGAAGTTTGCCGATTTCAGTATAGTGGGTGGTCCCTCTCTTAAGAATCACCATAGATTTCTGTGACTTGTTTCTTTTGTGAATAGCCGAGATTACCTTGTTGGAATTTTTTATGTTGATGGTCGGTTAACAGAGAGTTCCGGATAAAAGAGGGACGGATAATCGAGGTTTTATAATTGTTTTTCTTTCTTATCACTGTTTTCTGATTTATTATTTTTTATTTTTAGAGAACTGCTGACGTCAACTGTCGAATGATTCGTCTATAGTAGCGAAATGTAGTGATGTCGTAGTACCTAATCAGAATAAGGACATCAAAGACTGGCTGATAAATAATAAAAATACGTAAGTAAGTAATATTAGTATTCGGACTCCTCCTTTAAAATATATACTTAACTTCTAATGTGTCAGCATAATTACATGTTCAGAAATCATTGATTAAAATTTCGAATTTTAATGAATATTTATGGTAGTGTCATTATGCAAAAAAAATCTGTTAATTTTAGAAAAGAAAAAACAATTATTTACAGAAAAAGACTTTTGATTGGTACTTTGATTGGACTTTTGACTGCTTAAAATATTTTACTATTTACAGAGAACTGCTTTAAACAGTTTTTTTTTTCTGAGCATTGTTTGTTAGTTGGAAAAAAAGACAATGTCTGACGTAACTGTTGCATCATTGTTCTAGTTTACATGAATTAGCTGCCGGATCTGGGTGTTTTGACAACTGTTGATGACGATGTAGTTGTCAAAACTTAATCTGTCTGTCAAAACTTAACTGTCAATCTTACACAAGTAACTTGTAACCATTCAACAAAAGCTAAACCGAATAGTTTTTAATAATAAATTTTCTTTTCAGGAAGTTGTTCGCCAAGTACCACACAACAGACAAAGATGGTACACTTCAGCATTATCAGCTTTAACATCATCAGTTTCAGCTATTAGCTGCAACACTCGAGAAGCGAAAAGAAAGAACAAAGAAGCTCAACTAGATTGGGAGCAGTTGAGATGGCAGGAAACAAACTCTTTAGCAGAGTGTAAAATGAGATGGAACATGAAAGACATAGCAAGTCATTAATTTTTAAATGACAAGATAATATAAAATAGAAAACTTAACATGAATTACATAGATAAGGAATGTTGTACTAAATTACTGAAGTACAAATAAAAATTACCTTTGATTTTGTGTTATTTATTTTAAATAATCTGTAATTGAATGCAAGAAAGTTAATTAGGATTCTTCAAATAAAGAAATCTTACAAAAGTTTGTGATTTTGACGAGAATACAATTGAATCAAACATTTCTATGGTCAAAAGTCTTCAAAATAAATTTATTAAAATAATTCTTAGTTATAATAATCGCAATATTACATTCGAAGCTTAAAAATCATTAGACATACTTCCAGTCAAACATCTATAATTTTAGAAAAAGAATTGTTACAATCTATTTTAGCTTCCACACTACGTTTATAATGTAAAAAGTGGAAGGTATTATAATCGTTCAGTCCGTCTGTCCGTCACCTACTTTCATAGCCCAAACTACAAATGCTACGGACAAGTGTGATACGTCAAAAATTGAAAATTTTCTGAAAATAATTCGAATTCGAAGTACTTCAATTATTTAAAACAAAATGCAAATTTAATGCTCATTAAAAGCATAGGAAGCCATTTTTATTAGAATTAAATCACCATTGCATTAGCAAATTTCGCTCGAGAAACTGAATTCTTTTCGCAATAAATTAAAATAAATTTATTTTTGCGACATCGATCAGTTGAAATGGACGTCAAATATATTAAACTACAGATTCTTGTACGTTGATATGAAATATTTTAATTTATTTAAAAGCGAGAATATTAGATATTTATTCTTGAAATATAAATTAATTTTGCAAACGATAAGTAATAATTATTGAATTTTCGAAATAAATAAATGAAACTAGCCAAATTTAGCACGTAAATGTTTAATATGGAATACTAATGCTGTGTTTGTTGCCTTTTTACCTGTTAAACCCAACTTTTGTGTGGAAGCGGGTTATGTAACAGATTCTGTTACAAACCTACTTGTCTTTTAACAGTTTTTTTTCTGTAAAAATAAGTTGTTTAAGTTCGAAGTCTGTTTTTAACCACGTAAAGAGTACTAGACAGCAACCAAACAAGCACTTCAACTGTTTGTGAAAACTCCGTGTGCCAGAACAGCTCAGTTGAGAGAGCGTTGGACTGAGGATCTAAAGGTACGTAGTTCGAACTCAGAATTGGCTGTCTGTTAATACTCGGTAGTACTGTGTTCAATATAGTTTTTTCTTTACAATTTATCTGTTAGAAAACAGATTTTGCACTAAAATTACAAATTTTTCGTATCAAATAAACAGATTATCTCAGTAAATGTTACCGTATTTTTCTGGCTCATCCGCTGAGTTTTTTCTGTAAACACTACAGATTGTTTTACAGTGTTGTTGGTAAGATTGGATACCTGTGTAAAAATACTCCGTGTAGAGGCCGGATTATTAAATCTGCGGGAGCAGTGGATCCTCCAAAGTCCATTGGTGTCACTCCAAGTGCTGTATGGGGTTGCATTGGACCTCTCCAAGTAGAAGAGTGGTAAGGCACGTCTTCAGATATATCGATACGAGGAGTTCGCTGCGATAATATAAACATATAGGGCAAACAAGAATCCAACTAAAAAGTCCTTCGCATAGAGGGCGATCAGCACGTAAAATTTGTGGTGCTCCAAAGTTCTGATGCATCCTACGTTTTATCCGTACGATTGCATTATGTGCAGGTGTCGGCTAGGTCACTTGACCTTGCCCCAAAATGAGTCGCCAACCTTCCAAATGCACGCCTAATGCAATGTTTATCCAAAAACTTAATCTATATAAATTTAAATATGTATATTTTTTAACAAAAAGTACTTTTCAACCTTCAAATACTGTTGCATTTTTTTTAAAGTCATTGAATTTCGAATAGTCTGTACAACGCATTTTTAGCAACTGTTTAGTAGAAGAGTCTATTAAAAATCCAGTACTATATTTTTAATTTCCTAGCATAAACGATAAAACAAATTGTCCTTTTTTTGGCATGGAGCGTTGGCCATCGAATCATTCGAATTCCATCGTGCCCATTTTTCGTTCCCGAGAGATAAGAACACCAAATAACTCCTTTCGGTGCTGTTGCCACCCTTTTTTGCAGTCATAATCCGAGTCGGTGATTTACGGCGTTGCCCCATTAGCCCCGCAACTCGCGATCCCGGCCGGGGCAAACAAAAGCGGCCATCACACGGAAGACGATCATTATCTTTTTTCTTGGTGTTCTTTCTTGGAACGCTCGACACGCCCGAGACGACGCCCCGTTTCATCGCCTCTCTTGAAAAAATAATCGCTGGTCGGGTAAATGACAGTGTTTATGATCTGAGATTTGTAGTTGGGGATATTGGAAACTGCTAACTGTTTAAAAAAATCATAGTTTTGTTGGTTTATGTTTTTTTATTAGAAAACTAGTGTAGAATATTGGAAGTTTAAAACTATATTGCAAACCATTTTTATGCTGATTTTCCCTAAATGGATATTTGGTAATTTCATCGCGTTTCCGGTTGTCTATTTCTAGCCTTTTTTAGGAGCTCAAATAGATACTTGGGGTTGTGGTTTAAAAACTTGATAGCGTTATTTGTTTGCTGCTTCTTTATTTTTATAGGAACTTCCATCTTTTGGTTTTTAATATAAAACATTTTGAATCCACATTGGAAAGAAGACAAATGTACGAGGAAAAAGTCAACCATCTTTGATTTTAAAAGAAAGTGCGGTATAATTTAAGGTCTGTGCTAAATTTTTATGTTTAAGCATTTCTTATAACTTTTTACATAAACACTGATCAAAAATTAAATGTAAAACACGATCGATTATAATATATACATATTAATGAACATAATTTTAACTAGTGTTAGTACTTAATAAGATTAAAAAACACATAAGCTTTTATTTTTGTAATTAGTGTTTTTTTTCACTTAAATCAAGTTATTTTTACTGAAGAATTCAAAATCATTCGAAACATAACTCTGAAAAGAAAATCATTCCTTTAAACTTGAAAAAAATATAAAGGTATAGATAAAAAAAATCCCTTTTTTACAATTTTATTTAACTTACTGAGTGTTTTTTATGTTACACAACACCTTAAATTCTCTTTGACACAGAAAAAGGGCTCAATTTACTCTTTATATAGAAGTATTTCTTATAACTCTTGACAGGCACATTACTGTGACATGTTTTCCAATGATAGGCTTACAAGCAAGCATCAGGAGTAAATTCGAAAGGCTCTCCCTCCCTCTATTTCTTCTTTCGATATTTACTTTCTCACTCCACATGTCAAACAAATATTAGCGCAGAGAAAAAATGTCGACGATTCTTTGAAACTCGAAGTTCGAATTGCTCTATTACTAGACAATTTGCATTTCTCGTGTTGCAGCCCCGCTTCGAATCGACAAGGTTTTGTTATTGCTAGTTTCGGAAATTGTTTTCTTGAAATGTAGAGTGGATTGTCACGGACTTCAAAGTTTTTGGAATAACTTGGAGTTGCAAAGTCACTTTTTTATGTATATAAAATCAGCTCATAAATTGGTTCCGCATTTCTTCCATTTACCTTTTTCTTCTATAAACAGAACAGAACTTCATGCAAAATGATTGAAAATATTTAAAATATTATTTGTTGTGCATTTTTTTGCAGTATAAATTGGTTTATATTATCTATTTATTACTCTTCAAATAAGGAAGGAAACGTTATCTGGAGTGAATTGGTAAATACACAAAGAAATAGAATTTTCTGTACTACAAAAATACACATTTTCCTTGAATGGCTGACATTTTACTCGCCTGTATTCATTGAAATTTAAAAAAATGTAAATAAGAGTTTTGAACGTTTTATTGATGATAATTTTTTTTCTTGAAAAATTATATTTTTAGCTCCATTTCAATATGTGTGTTTGCAATATGCAAATCCGTTATGATTAAAATAAATTTTGTTGGATGTTTTGCTTATAGTAAACAGTATTTAAGTAAAACCTTAAATTTTAATGTTTATTTAAAAAAATTTCATAAAAATATCTACAATAATACAAGGATTCAATGCGATAACACAATGTGAATTCAGAGTTTTGGTTTCTAGGGAGCGCATTGAATCTGACGACATTGAGATATTTCTTGATTCATGGTATTTAATCATTTGAATGATAGAATGTTTTGGTTATGAAAATTAAAATATTTTTAACTGAATGCCCATAGATCAAAAGACATATAAAATTATAAAGTAAAAATGTAACAAGTAAGCTTTGATTTCCTCGCTTGTGATGCATGCGATTTTTTTTAAAGAAGGTTTTCCAACTACAGATTTGGATTAAAAAAAGTTTTTCTAGTTAAGACCTTATTTACTGAAAATGTAAGTTGAAAGTTTACACCGTTGATAAAAAAAACGCATTTTCTTATAATTTAAAACTTCTTGCAAACACTATTGACTAATTCTACTAATATATAGTTCGATCGAATATTTATTTTTAGCTACATTTTTATTTTATCTGCAGCGGTAATGCTTTGCATTGCCGTGCCACAGGTACGGGGTTCGAATCCCGGATTGGGCGAGGCTCACTCAACCTTTCATCCCTTAAATAGGTCGATAAAATAGGACCAAGCATTCTTGAGAACTAAACACTGGGGGTCCCGCGTGAGGTTGACCACCTAACCGGGACATATGCCAAGCACCCCAGAGCCATTAGTCATGAAAGCTGAATTAGGCATGGCAGGCCTTGACCCAGGAATGGGCTGTTGCGCCAAAGGGTTTTTTTTTTATCTATTATAAGTGCATATTCCCAACTTCATCAAAATATATTGTGTGACATGCTCAGAAATGTCTATTTGCGCCAAAGAAAAGTCATCCACCATATATATGTAGTCCAGCAATTCACTTAAAGAATAGAAAAATCTCCATCGAGTTCCGGTGCAGCTCCCAACGAATTTTCACACGTACAGCATGGGCAAACATAAATCGAGGGCGAACCCATAAAACGTCACTGCCTAAGTCACATGAGTTTGGCGAAACTCTTTGGCGTGTTTGCCAGACCAGACAGCGAAATTGAGGTCTTTTTTAAATAGTATTGATCTTTTTAGCCTACCTTCCTTTTCCTAATTCGAAAGAATGAAAAAGAAATGGAAAGTAGGATAGATGACATCGTGAACATTTCCGTCCGTCCGTCCGTACATCTGTCAGCGTGTGTTCATGTGTACATGTTCAGTTGTGTCCTATTTGAGTTTATTTTTGTTAAATAGATATGACAACAGATAATTCTCATTTAAACTTTTTATCCGCTTTTCAGTCCATCTGTCCTTTATAAAACGGTGTCATATTTTTTGTTATGACTATACGATTAAAAATCTTTTTGTTAGAAAAATTTGTCATCAAAGATCAATATTTTTGTCTTTCTGCCTGTACTCTTTTTGTCTACCTGTACTATATAGAGTTCAGTGAGTATTAATGTAACGAGAAAGTAGGATGTTTTAGTTTTTATAGAACTCCATTTTTTATTTATTTGATTGTATTGGAATTCACTGAAAAAAAACTTCATACAAAACATTTTTCCACTTTGATTAAGAATTTATATATAATTTCTAGTGCAATTTCAAATAATTACGTTTACGCAAAATGCAGAGATGTCATTAAAAAATGAAGCTTTTCCTCCGATTCAGCGTTCATGTCAGCCCTTCCATTCTTCAGCAATCATTTTTATCGCATTGCCAGTGCTGCATCATCCAACGGCAATGTTGAGTGAATGAATGTTGAGGGAATGATGAAACAAAACAGAAAAAATATTTTGTTGATAGAAAAAAAACTGTAGTTTATTCAACAACCCTTTTTGGTCAATATAGCGCCAATAAAAAATTTGCTGTCAGTACTGTTGTCAATACTATTTTGTTGAAAAAGTTTTATTGGTTCAACCAGATGATTTTGCTGATTCAACAAAAAGTTTAGTCATTTTTACTAAATGATTTTCTTGATTCAACAAAAACTTAGGTTCTAAGTATGTTCGAACTTAAAAGATTAAACGAGCACGTCTGTCTAAGTATAGTGATTTTTGAGAGACATTTTTTTCAGCATTAACACTTTTGTAGTGCGGCTTTTATACGAACCAGAAACCTTCTCGATGATAAGTCGGTCAATTATCCACCTCGGCCACAAACAATCGGTCCTTAATGTCGATTGAAAATTTGTCTTCACTCCTTCAATTTACATTTCTGACGTGATGCCACAATTAAAAACAACCAATAGCAGGCTTACCTCAACCAAGCAATTTTCGTTGAGGTGAAACTACAGGCTTTGTTGGGACAGTTCAAACATTGTTAAATCAACAAAATTAGTCAACAAAAACAAAAAATTTGGTTCTCTCAACAAAACATTTTTTCTGTGAACACTTTCTGTAATGGCAACGTGAGGCAGAACATCTAACAGACGATGTCAAATTTTACCGCACTTGTAATATGAAAGCTCTCCTTCCATATACACTGTCACAGCGGCACCGTAAACGCAGCAAAAATTTCCGCAACCGTTGTGTGCAACGTGCCACTGGTACTCGGTGTAGTTCTCGCGCGGGTCGTTGGCGATGAAAAATGCACCGGAAAAAGAAAGTGTCCCGACTCGCGTATCGTCTGCTTTTTGCCTCCAAGGGATTATTCGACGCCTTGATGATACACGCAAACGATGCATCATCACTCCCCATTATGGGGACACACTATACATCAAGTGCAGCGTATTTCGGGAAACCTTTATCTGAAGAATGTCAACAAAAAATGTATTTTATGATGTGCTCTTTTGGCGGGATTGTAGGCTCAAAAATAATATTTCTAGTGGACGTCAGAGTTTTATAAATTATCATATTTGGGTATTTGTTTAAAAAAAATGTAAGAACTGGAGATTGAAGTTATTTAATCACGAAACAAACGTAAACAAAATTGTTATTGCTTTTAATGACACGCATATGAATTATATTTTTCACTTGAAACAAAGTGCTTCTGGATTTCTGTAATTTGTTGTTTAACACGCTCCTCTCGTTTAATTGATTAACCATAGAGAACTCATTTTCCACTCAAGACGTGAAACATGACCATTGAACCGATTTTCTTTCTACTTAAAAAGAAAACAAATACTTGTTATAGGTACTAGTTCAGAAAAAAAGTATGCTCAACCATTTTTCTTAGTCGATTTTGCCATTTATTTACGTACTCCAGTTTAATATATATTCCAAGTGTTTTACTGCTGTACCAAAACCTACACAGTAAGCAGATACTCTATTCCATTAAACTAATGTCATAAACTGATACACGAGCTCTTCTGCTGGAATATAATAGCTCTAATTTGAGCCAACAACGCCCGTCATTGTACGTTAATCATTCCATAATTCATAATTAGGACGAGTGTAAGCAGTGAGTTCACACCTAATATCATTCAGAAATTTCCGAATTTTGTGACGCATGGAGATTGATGAACGCATGCTAACGGAAATCATTATGACAAGTTCGCAGGACTAATTAACGTATTATATTGTATTATTAACATATTATTATTGTAGAAATAGGATTCAATACTTGGTATGTTCAATCGTAACCATTATACATAATCTAGAATGCAGCTTTATGGAGCACTAGCTGTATGGTCCCGCCTTGCTGAGAACTAGGGGGGGGGGGGCGAAAAAACTTTTTTTTATTTCGAAGTTGTAATAGCGGGGAAAAGTTGCTAATTATAGAGACAAAATACGGGAAGTAACAAGAAAATCATAAAGAACTAAAATAGCCTACTTTCCTGTTACTTAAATACTCTAATCGGGAAAAAAAACTAGGTTCCTAAAGTAAATATCATCAACAGCCGTTTCTACACTAGATTTATACACATTAGAAAAAAAATCGAAACACAGCATCCAGCTATAAATTAAACTTCTAAAAGCCAAAATCAACTATTTTCCTTAATATACTTTCGCAAATTAATTAAATATTATTTATCGTCTGCTCGCGATTTATTTGTAGTTCGAAGAATAATTAAATATTTATTAATAACAAAAGTAATGAAACTACTCCAAACTGCATTAAAAAATAAGAAATGTAAATTAAAACTAAGCATAATTGTATGCAAAAGTATGCCTTGCCGCTTTCTTGGTAGATAATTAATGAACAATCAAAGAATCAAATTGTGCTACATTTTATGACGTCATTCCAAACTGATTCATGAAAAGATTATTTTGCTTCAAATATGTTTGAATAAATAAAGTTTCTCATGCCATTGTTGATTTGGCAACTGTGATTTAAATGACTCAAAATTGAATTTCAATGCTAATTCAATGGGAAATTCGCCGACAGATAGTAGATTTATGTCCGTCCGGACGTACAGACAGACGGACAAAAAGTATGAAAGTTGGGTATCTGAGGTCATAGCTTTCTAACAAAAAAAAAAATTTAAGATCCGATGGATAGAACCGATTTTGGAAGGGGGGTACGGACAGACAGACAGACAGACGGACATCGACCGCATGTCAATACCTACTTTTTCATTTTTTTAATTCTTTCAATTAAAAAAAGAAAAGTAGGCTAAAAATTATCACAATCGGTTGACATCTTCCGGTCGCCTAAAGTTTGATAAAATTTGAAAAAACTTCATTTTTGCGATTATTTTTTAAAATTTTTAAATTAGATGTTTTCGTAATATAATAGTTTGTATTGTCGTCAAAAAGAGCGTAAAAACATAGTGTTTTAATTTGGTTAATATTGGTTAATGTCTTCCGGTCGCGCATAGAGCCTAAAATTTGCCAAATTATTGAAAATTTTACATTTTTACGACTTCTTTTAACTATTTTGAATGTACTTTTTTAAACGTAATCGTTACAATATTTTACCTAAGAATATAGTGTTTTATTATGGTGTGAATAAATGAACAACTTCCGGTCGCGCAATGACCCCATTGCCATAGAAAAACCGTACTTGAAAATATATATAGTTAGGCATATGAAATGATGGATGAATCAATAGAAAATGTGTTTCTTTTTAAGAGGCATGTCTATTGTAATAAATATTTACAATATAATAAATATTTTAAGAACACTTTACACTTCTACTGCTACGGATTTCGGGAAGCAAATTTCAAGAAGGTTTCAAAAGAAACGAAAAACTCTTGGAGTAGACTGGAGTTATGATTTTGTAAGTCCTAACATGGCCTGCTGATCTCTGCTTGAAGTACGATGTACAACAAAAACAGTTCTTTTCACAGAAAAACAAATATTTAGGTTTATTTCTTTAAAATAGATGAAACTGCCGGCACATAAATACCGTTACACTTGAAACGTATCGCTACAAGCGAAATTCTAAAGATATTTTTCTAAAACTTAAACTAAAAAGAATGTCGCGTGCGCAAAACATGAAAAACGAGACAATTTCTAAATGTACAAAACTAAGCCTCGTGCACAAAATACACAATAAAATGGCTTGTCTCCAACATCCTCCCACCTTTTGATAATTCAACAAATAATCAAAACGAAAACGTCTAAAAGTACTACGGTGGGTAAAAGTTCAATGGTCAGTCTTATTCATTCGAGGAACCTTGAAGGGAGTTTAACTCTTCTTCCACTCTTGGTCACAAAAACTTTGCCCTCGACTTCAGGTCTAATCGGAGTGGCACTGCTTGGTGCTGGTTGGTTAGTATGGTCATTCTTGGTGGAATCCACATCAGCAGTTATCTCAAGTGGGAATATTCTTTGTACTGGTCTCACAAGTTCACCAGAAGTAGTTTTTAGACGAACTACTCTGACGTTGCCATCTTTTCCTTCGTATGTCTGAATCACTCTTCCCATAGGCCATAGAACCTTCTTTTTGCCTTCGTTTTCAATTAGGACGATATCTCCCACAACTACTCGTTGATTGGTTTTATTCTTGGTCGGACGCATAATGAGTTGTCCAAGGTATTCGTCCCTAAACCGTTTTCTTAAAACGTCTCGGAGATTCTGTTGATAACGAAGTCTTCTCTTTAGGCTTACTTTGTCGATGTTATCCAAGTCGGGTACACCAGACTCGGTTAATTCACCTAAAAACAATGCAGGTGTCAACGGGATCAGGTCGTTTGAGTCTTCGGAAACATACGTCAGGGGTCTTGAGTTTACAGTACTTTCACAATCAATGAGAACACTTAGAAGTTCTTCGTAATTCAGTGAAGATTTACCTAAAACTTTTCTCAAAAGGGTCTTTACCAGCTTCACCATGATCTCCAAAAACCTCCCCACCATGGGGCAGCAGGGGGACTGAAGTACCACTGAATTCGATTAGTTGTAGCCTCTATCTCAATAGATTTCCAATCTATAGATTTGAAAAGATTGTTGGCTCCAACAAAATTTGTTCCATTGTCACTGTAGATGACCTTTGGTCTTCCTCTTCTTGCTATGAATATTCGAAAGGCCAAGAAGAAACCATGTGTGGAAAACGACTGTATCAGCTCTAGATGGACAGCGCGGTACACGGCACACGTGAAGAGGACCACCCACGCTTTTGATTGGTTCTTAAGAATAAGGGGACCACATAGGTCGACTCCGCTGATTTCAAAAGGAGACGCATCTCTCACTCTATTTTCTGGTAAGGCAACAGGAACGGTTGGTATAGGTCTAGCTTCGTGTCGTTTACACCTCATACAACGGTTCAGGACTTTTCTAATTGCCTTTTTGCTCTGGATTATCCAAAACCGTTCTCTAAGCTTTGACATCAATACATGGGAGCCAGCATGGCACATTTTCATTTGCAAATCCAAAATTATGCAATCGACAAGGTTATGTTTGCTAGGTAGTAGAACAGGAGAGATAAAAGCAGTGTCATCTTTTCTTTCGGTCAACTTGGTTTTGACACGTAGCAGATCTTCCTCGTCTTTGAACACAGATATTGTTTTGAACCTAGCAACGTCTCCTGGGGAAAAACCATCTGCTGAACTAATTTTGCCAATCTCTTTTCAGCTGCTTCTAATTCAGAAACTTTAAGTTCGCCAGCTTTTCTCTCTTCCTTCTTGAGATGTAGATTAGTTGCGAACCTCAGCATCCAAGCTACCATTCGTATAATCTTTGAATATTTAGAAAAATAAGAGAAGATCCATGAAAGATCTGAATTACGGTCGCAAGTTGAGAGTATGATGTCAGAAGTTATTTCTTTGTTGTCGTTGGGATCCAATGGAAGCCCGTCTTCTTCAGTTGAGTGGTTGCAAGTAACCAGAAGACCGCCTGACTTTAACCTTTCTTTTGCAATTTCTTCGTCATTGCTGACATCAACCTCTGTTGTAATGTCCCAACTCGTTTTTGGTTCTTTCAGCCATGTTGGACCCTCCCACCATTTCAAAGCTTTCAAGGTTTTAGGAGAACATCCTCTTGATGGAAGGTCTGCTGGGTTCATTTTCCCTGCAACATGACGCCAGGAGGAAATGTCACTCAACTTTCTTATTTCATCTGTGCGATTTCTTACAAAAACCGACCAGTTCTCTGTCTTCGAAATCCAAGCAAGAACTGTAGTTGAATCGCTCCAAAAATATTGCTTGACATTCTTCCAGTCGAGGGCTTGCATAACTGATTGCGCGAGTCTAGCTCCCACCAAGGCAGCAGTTAACTCGAGCCTAGGTATGGTCCCTCCTTTGAGTGGCGTAATACGAGACTTTGCTGACAGAAGACTGATTCTAACGTCATCTTCGTCTTCAATTCTCAAGAAAACCACCGCTGCATAAGCCTCTTTACTAGCATCACAAAATGTATGTACAGAACAGTTCTTTAGATTTTCTGAGGTAACTTGAATCCACCTGGGAATCTCAATTTCTTCCAATGTTTTCAAATCTGCATACCACAGAAGAAATTCTTTTTTCAGGTCTTCTCTGATCTCTTCATCCCAATCAACGCCCATCACCCATGTCTTTTGTAGCATCAACTTAGGACACAGCATGACTGGAGCGGTATATCCGATGGGATCAAAAATGCGGTGCGCCACAGACAGAATAGATCTCTTGGTGACTTTTTCCATGCTTATATCTTTCAACCAACTCATATTGACTTTGAGGGTGTCTTCGGTTTTATTCCATTTTAAGCCTAATATTGATGATTCTGAGGGTAAATCCTTGCAACGTGAGTGTTCCCAGCTCCTCAACTCGAAACTGCCTTTCTGCATCAACTCAATGGAGTTTTGTTTAAATTCTTCCATTTCAAGTGAAGTATCCACGCTGGTTAAAGAATTGTCTACATAGAAACTCTGCAAGAGCCTTTTCTTGAAATCTGCATCGTAGCCTTGAACATTTTGTATATGATACCTAATGACAGCTGCCAAAAGGAAAGGACTACTCGTAACTCCGAAAACCACTCTTGCATGTCGAAATATTTTACACGTTTTATTCTCTTCGTTCTGCCACCACAAGAACCTTAAAAAATCTCTATCTTCTTTGGAGACACTTAACTGTAGAAACGCTCTTCTAACATCTGAAGAAATACCGATACTTCTTTCTCTGAAACGCAGCAAGACATCGGGGATAAGTTCGATTAAATTTGGACCACTGTGCAAACAGTCATTAAGGGAAGGATGTCCCTTCATTCGGGCAGAAGCATCGAAGACTGGCCTAATAGGGGTGGTGCTGCTTTCCTTTATTACCGCCCTATGTGGCAAGTAGTTCCCTGGTAAGTCAATTTCATCAGAGGGTACTTCTTCAATAATTTCCTCGTCCAGCCAGCTTTCGAAAACCTTTTCATAGTCATTGTAAACATTCTTAGATTTCAGCTGAACTGTTGTGCGCTCTAATCTTTTCTTTGCCAAGTTATAGTTATCGGGTAAAAAAGATTCGTTTTCTTCCCATGGTAAACGGACTTCGTACCTTCCTTGATCATTGACCTTTACTGTCTGAAGAAAATGTTCTTGAGCCTCAAAATCCTTTTCCATTTTCGACTTCTTCTCAATGGGATCTTTGATTCCGATTAAGTCTAATCTCCACATATCGGCCATCTCAGCTTCTTTGACAAAAAGTGATATTACTGACATGGCGAGATTTATTGTACTAGGTTTCTGATGAGGTACCTTTCCCATTAAGGTCCATCCAAGATTTGTTTCTGTTGCAACCATGCCATTTGCCAATACCTTTTGCTGTCCAGTCAATAACCTGCCTATCATATCTGCTCCTACTAGTATGTGTACTTGTTCATAGGTCTGGCTAACATCAGTCAAATTAATTCTAAAACTCTTTAGTTCTTTTAGCCATGGACCACTGCTTACTGGTAATATTTTCTCACAAATAACCTCTTGACCCATGACTTCCAGCTTGCATGAGAATTTTCCTTTTAGCGATGCAACTGTTATTTCATACTTCTTGTGTTTTCTAGCATCAGTGGTTACACCTCCAAAAAGGGAATGAGCCACGTTCATTTCTTCAAAAGGGGTATACATCATCGACTTGGCAACGTTATTGACGATGTAGGATCTCTGCGATGCTGTATCAATCAAAAGACGGACATTCATTTCTTTACCATTGGCTACAAGCTTGGCGACCAAAGTTTGCAGAAAAACTTCTGGGGTCTGATTTAAATGCGTCATATTTACATCATTTACAGGCGTCTCCGTCTGCACACCTTCGCGTTCTTTCGAAGCTGATTTACTAATTTTTTCCAGGCTATCACACATAAGTGTAACGTGTTTTCTACCACAAATAAGGCATTTTACGAAACTCCTGCAACGCTTAGCTACATGACCGAGAGCCAAACAGGCAAAACATCCTTTCTTACTTTTAACTATTTCCTGCCTCTCGGCTAAAGACTTTTTCTGGGCGGAAAAACAATCAGAACTATTATGCTTACCATCACAAAACAGGCAGCCTCTTCTTTGTTCTTTTGCGTAAGGAGCTGCGTGTAAGACAGACGCTGTTGATGGTGCTCCGATTTTATTCATTTCATATGCAACTTTTTTCTTCTTTGTAACTCTGGTATCTTCAATTTTGAGCAGGCCAAAACCATCCATCGCTAAGTTAATTCGAGCTTCACCCTCCACTTCTGATTTTAGAAACACCATCAGCTTGTTCAGCCTTTCTTTTGCTTCTATTTTAGGAGTTGAAGAATTGCTTCGATGATATGCCTTCAAAAATTCTTCCGGAAAACAAGATTCTACCATCGGGTAAAGTATAGATGCACACTTGTCTGTAGTAACTCCAAGAGTGTCTAATGCTCTTAGATAAGTTTCCAGTTTATCATATAAAGATGTAAGCGGAAAAGATTTATTCACCTGAACATTGATGATTAATTTGAGAAGTTCCCTTACGTATATCTCGACTAGAAGATCCTCATTTCCAAATCTTGATTTCAGACTGTCGACGGCTTTAGTATAATTCTCGCCAGTTGGCGGGAAACTTTCTACTATCTCTCTCGCTCTGGAACCCATCACAGTGGCTTGAATCAGATATTGGAACTTGTCTTCAAGTGCAATGTCCGTATCATTATCGATGTGCTGGAATTGGTTCCAAAACGGGAGCCACTCTTTGACATCGTCGCCAAACTGTCTGAACTCTAGTTTCGGTAAAGTAAACTTCCTCCTAGAATTCACTGCTTCGGCATTAACGGAACTTGGATTGGCGACATTTTGAGTATTCACTTCTAGACATTGCGCCTGTATCTTGGCCATTTCTAATTCGTGAGACATTCGGGCTTTTTCCAACTCTGAGGCTTCCTTTACTTTTTCTAACTCTATAACATCTTTTTCTTTTTGAAGAAGTCTTTCCTCTTGTTCTTTTTCTTTTTGAAGAAGTATTTCTTCTCGCTTTTTTCTTTCACTAACGGTATCCTCAAGTACTTGTTTAACGAATTCTGGATCCTTTTTATATTCGTTGCTAGCCAAAATCAAGTCCTTCAATTTTGCTAGAGTTGATCCAACCGGCACTGATTCACCAACTTCTTCTAGAACCACTAGCAAATCTGCTTTCTTGTATCCACTTTTAAAGAAGCTTGCCATTTTCTATTTGCCGTGGTCCCTGTTCGGGCGCCAAATGAAGTACGATGTACAACAAAAACAGTTCTTTTCACAGAAAAACAAATATTTAGGTTTATTTCTTTAAAATAGATGAAACTGCCGGCACATAAATACCGTTACACTTGAAACGTATCGCTACAAGCGAAATTCTAAAGATATTTTTCTAAAACTTAAACTAAAAAGAATGTCGCGTGCGCAAAACATGAAAAACGAGACAATTTCTAAATGTACAAAACTAAGCCTCGTGCACAAAATACACAATAAAATGGCTTGTCTCCAACACTGCTGATCAAACTAAATAAATAAATTTTAATATGATCGCTGGTCATGCAGTGGACTTAACTCTTAAATATCTTATGCCAAGGAAATGTTTTCAAATTGTGAATGTCCTCTTATAAACCAAATAGAAAATATAAAATATCTTAGACTATATGTGGATCAAACATTTAAATGGAAATTACACGTAAAAATGGTAAATGATAAGCTACGATTAGGTATTTATGCATTTTATTACTTAAAAAATAGTCTCAGTAAAACATTTTTAAAGCAATTATACTTTGCGTTTATACAATCAATAATACAATGCGACATAACCTCATGGGGTGGTGACTACCTAAATAATATCAGATCTTTAATAAATACTCAATCCAGACGGATTCGAATGTTAAACTGTGAACCTGAAAATTTAGATAACCCGATTTGAACTATTTTAACTATTTTTTAACTATAAGAAAATTATACGTATACAATAGTCTTCTATATTTATATAAAAACACATCATTTTGCACCCTTAAAGACCCTGTAAACTACAATTTAAGAAATGCAACTATTTACAATATACCTAAAGCAAATAAAGAAATCTTCCACAAAAACTTTATGTATTTAGCAAACAAATTTTTTAACTCTCTGCCTGAACAAATAGTAAGTTTAACTCATAAGAATACATTTGAAAAAGAAGTTAAGCGTCACATCTTAAATATTGATGTAGAGATTCTTTTCATATATGTGATATAATTAAAAAATAAATTATATCACGTCCTGTCAACTAAATTATATACATTGTTATTTCTTCTGTAAAACCAATAGTGAAGTTATGTATTTTACCGTTCTGTAAATATGTTTATATATCTCGTGTGTCCGATCATTTGCCAGATTTTGTTAGTTTTTGTTTTATTCCCTTTTTTTAGGATATAATTTGAAATATTGCTTTTAATTTTCCTTGATGATTTCAATTGTATAATTTTTTGTATTTTCTGGAAGGGCCCAGGGGCCCCTTGGCAACCAATGTATTCTGTTTTGCGCAAAACGAGTTATGGAAGGACAGAAGGACGGATGGAAATCTCTACCATCTCAAAAACCAGCTTGTCATTACACTGTTAAAAAAAACTGAAATTTCAGGAGAAAAATTACTGACTTTAACGGAACTTTCCCGTATTGGCTGAAAACGGGTTTTTTCCATCTGAAAACGCGTTTTTTCTTCTAAAAACGGAAAATGTCCGTAAACCACGAGCGAGAGATGAAACGGGTTTTTTTCCATCTGAAAACGGGTTTTTTCCTTCTAAAACGGAAAATGTCCGTAAACCACGAGCGAAGAGATGAAAACGGAATTTTCCCGTTTTAAGCTGCAAACTTTTTTACCTATCGTAGATGGCGATAATGCACTAAAACGTGAAAATGTCCGTAACTCGAACATCAAATACCTGCTCATACCACTCGGCCCGTCCGTGGTCGAGTGGTTAGGAATATCCTAGAGATTCAATTATATCAGGAGTGCGGGGGTTCGAATCCCACCTACTGCCAGTCATTCTATAAATCGGATCTGTGCTGGAAATAGTAGAAAAATCCTCAATTCACGGATGGGCCCGAGTACATGGGAGAGACGTGCTCGTTAAATCTGTGGAGTCCAAAGTCCCGACGGCGTTAGCGTACGATGTCGCTCGAAGTTCCGTTGGGTGCTCGCTGTGTCGACCGCGTGACTTGACCAGGGTTCTAAATTACGAGGCATTATTGGCTGTGTTAAAGCTCCTAAAGGAGGCTAGAAATAGGCAGCCGGAAACGATTACCTTACCGATGTATTACCTGTAAAGGGAAATGGAAAATTTTAATAACGGAGAAATAAGAAACGGAACTTAAAGTAGAAACACGGGAAAATGCAAAATGGAAAATTTTAACAACGGAGAAATAAGAAACGGGACTTCTGTAAATACACGGAATAATACTTAACGAAACGGGAAAGTCCCGGCAACTCTGCTGCCGGTACTTTTTCCGTTAATTTCAGTAAATTTTTTTTACAGTGTACTTTTAGTTCTTTCAAATTAAAAAAAATAGGCTAATAAAAATACATAAAAGAAGTAAACAAAACTTAGGCTAATAAAATACCTAAGGGGATCCCCAAACTTCATTCTAACTCACGTCCATTCCACTCTCTCAACGGAAGTCTGTTAACAGCGTTAGGAAGCAGCGCCATTGCAGCTGATGGGATGACCAAGGATGGAATTGTACCACGTGACATCCATTTGGTGTGGTCATTATGCCTTCATGGGGGGCACAAAAGGTCAAGCATGAGTTGCCAGACTCGCGTTAGGTGAATTTTACTGTGAGTACGCAATTTTTTTTTTTTAACTTTTAATAACGTGAGCCAGAACTGGGTATATTAGTCTGCGGAGCGGTTTTCTATTTTCCATCTTGTTAGTTATTAAACGTAATATACACAACTTAATTTTAAATTACAGCTATATACATGACTAGACAATGTTCTTTAGAATATCCAAGTAAGAGAAATAATAATTCTTCACCTATTTTATTTTTGTTTAAATTAACTAGGGGGCTCCGCCCCCGTTGATGGTTCATATCAGCAGCGTTCTAAAAATATAAACTTGAATGTTCCATTATTGTTCATGGCTTTCGAAGTATTGCAGAGCTACTTTGCGTCATAGCAAGGAAACAACTTTTTGAAAATGACTGTAACCCTCTTCTTTGTGAATCTCATAGTGACAATGAAAAAAGTGACTGTAATTCACAGGATTTAGCTGGAGGGTTTCAAAAGAGATACCAAATAAAAGCAACGTGAAAAATTAACATACTCCCTGAAAAGAACAAATAATTATAAAACACTAATTAACTATCACGCCCTGAAAAGAAAATATTTTACATAGTACAAACGAATAAAAATATGCAAACGAAAATTAATTATAAAACACTAATTAACTATCACGCCCTGAAAAGAAAATATTTTACATAGTACAAACGAATAAAAATATGCAAACGAAAATTAATTATAAAACACTAATTAACTATCACGCCCTGAAAAGAAAATATATTACATAGATACAATTATAATACACTAATTAACTACGCTGGTACGATGTCGCCTTAACGGTTGCGTTGGGTGCCTACTCAGGTGTCGGCTCGTCACTTGACTGTGGTTATAAAATATGACGCCCGTCACCAATAGCCCTCGTGTAGCTCTAGTGCGACGATATTTCAAACTAAACTAAACTAATTGACTATCACGCCCTGAAAAGAAAATATATTGCACAGTTCAAACGAAGAAAAATTTATGAAAACGAAACGTAATTATTAACTAAATTACGAACTCTTAACTCTAAAAATACTTCTCTTCTTGTTCCAAAGCTTCTTCAAATAATACACATAGTAATAATTGCCTGATATGAATAATAATTGAAGCAATGGACGCTTATGCGAAATGCCGATATATTAAAAGGTTCAACCACAAGTGTTGCCATTTCAGTTTCAAAATGTAGTCTACAGTAAATTGGCTTTGCCTCTAGCCGTAATATTTAAAAGAAAATGCAATTTTAAAGTTAATAATTAATTCTTTTTGACTTAAGAATGACTTTTAAAAATGACCCTTAATACGTGAATCGTTCGTATGTAAACTAATTGCTGATTTTGTTAAATTGACTTTTTTATTTTACGTAGCGTTCATGAAAGGTATTAAGTCTTTTTTTCCCATTGGCCTCTTCAGCCGGCACAGCAAAAACAAAATACGAACAAATAATAAAAATACAAAAAATACGAGCCATATGCCCGCCATCTTGATGGCTTTTGCCATGGAAATTGCGCGAATTTTTTTTCAGAAGGCTTGCTATGGTTAAATAATGAAGATGGTAATGTATAGATAACTCGTAATTGAAATTGTTTTGTTTTATCCTGTAATATATTATCCAAGGAGATGCAAGCACGTATCCTCTGTGCTAAAAGACTTGAATTTATTCGATGAGTTTCACCAGCAATAACTTGTCATTTTTCCATAGTTTCATCGTAACTGCTTAGTCAGTTTTCAATCAAGTTCCATCGCTAAAAGGTATGTCAGTTTATTTTGAATATCTCTTCCAATCATGTCACGTTAGCCTTCTCTACACTATCTGTTATTCCATTAATAAAATTCCACAAAGCACTTGAAAAATCAATAAATGGACTGTGGTCTATAAAGAATTGCATTTCCTTGTTTAGATCTAAAAAAATCTTTCGTCATTCTTGCATGAGTTAGGTCAACGGTAAACACTGGTCAGCAACCTTATTGCATAAGTTATTTCACTGCATTTCGAATGATATAATAGGTTCCATGTTGACTTTCAGTCATTCCTTTTCCATTCATTTAATACATTTCATAAGGGTTTGTCCAATATTGCTTATTATTAGGTACTCCATGTTTGTTATTCATTGAAGCGTGGCTACGAGTCGCAAAGTAACAAACTTTTGTTGGACATCTCAATAATGACAAGGGATGGTTCCGTCGCGTGCAATGAAATTTTTCTGCCATTTTTTCATCGTTTCCTTCCAAAATCATCTTTTTAAATATTTAAGCTTTAAAACCAATAGTTTATTAGTAGTCAGCATAAAATTTCCTTTAATTTGATACCAAACTCAACTTATTATGGTTTCTTGTTATTTTTTTAAAAAAAATAACGTTTTTTCAACATGTTGGCCAAAAAACGTATTTTGCGCGACATTTCGGGTTGCGATTTTCAGTATGTTCTTTAGAAGCATATTTCCTACCATTTGCAAAACAAGAATAGTTTGTGTTCTAATTAGTCCCCCCCCCCTAACTCTATTTCGACTGTACTATTTTTCGAGCTGCAAGTGAAAATTTTGGACTTTCCACTTTCGGGTGCAATTTGCCCGATTTTCAGCGCGCTGTAGCAACTAAACTATTAGTCTAACATAAATGATGTAATTGACTTTTATTTAGCTTGTTTAGAGCACTTTAGCACTTTAACTTTTGCATTGACTTTTTTGTTGAGAAATCAATACTTTTCCTGCTACAAGGAAAAACCAAAAATAGGGGTAAAATTTCGTGATTTTTTCGATTTTTTTAATGTTCCCATGCCCGAATTTGTTCACGAAGTTGATATTCGGATTCAGCATGCTCGAAAACATATAAATCCGTTGAGAAAAAAGTTCTGTATTTTTTCCGCCCCTTTTTGACTACCTGGTTACTGGATTAATCAGAACAACACAAAATCCCCACCAAAATCCCTCGATGTCCATCATATTTCTATTTGATTGAAGAAAGTAATAAATCTTTTTCTGGACTCGATTCTTTCAAATTAAAGGATTGAATCCTTCTATGGTAATATTTAGTTACAATATATACACTATATCAACAACCATACCAATATAAAATTATATTGAACAATATTTTGGTAGTGTGAAAACCCTTCCTGCAGTCCGTTTATGGACTGTTAACATAACACATCAGAGAAGTTAAATAGATTAATGTGAAACATCTGACACGCATTCCCACCTAAATACTAAAAAGAGACACGAAAAAAAAATTTAAGGAATTCATTTCAATGTCACTTTAAACGTCAAGTCGATGTTTATAACTTATTAAATGTAAAAATTTCGTAATATTTGTTTTATTGTTTTTTTAATTTAAAACGGCTAAAGAATTGTTAGAATGTATTGATGAAAAGTATTTTTTTCTGAAGGATTCATATACAGGACAAATTGAAGTTTTGGGTTCCCAAATCTCATTTTCAGAATTGAAGCAGATACAAGAAACATTTTTCACTTACTGATGCCAGAACATATTTCGCGAATAGATACATTGAAATCTAACCTTTTATAATTACTGAATTGCAACTTCATTGGAATGCGTTTCAATGGAATATCGATTAGGATGTGGATAAATTCTGAAACAACATCTACTAAAAAGACACGGCAGTCAACTAGAAATCGAGTCTGCGGGATACCTTTGTGAAAATAACTGGCAACGAAAACAAAACTTCCTATTGATTAGCTTTAAAAATCGCAAAAATATCTCACCGGAAAACTGTTTTATTTATTGTCTGAAAGGACTCATTCAATGAAAGCTAACTTTTGTTTTCGTCTGGTGAGGCGAATAAGACGACGAGGAATTAAAACGCGGCCGGGTGTATTATGCAAATTCGGCAGCTATTATGCAAATACAGTGAATTAGGGAGCAATTGAGAACGGGCGTTGTTTCAGATTGAAAGAACTGGCGATGTTGAAGTTGCTATGAATAGAAAACACTGATTTTCTACTGCTGTTATTTTATATTGAACTCTTACACGTCTTTTGCTTGTTTTGTTCCATCAAAAATGAGTATTCAAAGAAAGTTTTTTATTATTTTTAAAGTTGAAGCTATATACTTGAGCACCTTATTCATAAAATTTTAAAGGATTTGTGAATAAAGAATTGGTGTTTAAAGATTAAAAAAAACCATGATATAACAAATAATGCATTTATGATATCAAAATTGATAAAAAAAAGATTAAAAGTTTTATAAAGTAAGGTATTATAAGGTGAAAAAAATCAAAAAAAAAAAAACACGAAACCTCTACAAAATTCAAAAAAGAAAACTGATAACTCGAGTTGACTAATAACATATCTTTTATTGGGGTAACTTTGGCCCCAAGTCATAGGGGTTTTTTTACAAAGAAGAAAAAAAATTAAATGCAAAAAAAGACCAACTCTTTTAAATCTCTATACATTTTAAGAATTTACTTTTAAGAATATTTTGTAAACATTAATATTAAATTTTATAAATTCAGAAGAATTTAGTATTACTTAAAAAAATAGAAACGGTTAGAGTTCGTTGGGTCAACTTTGGCCAGCGCATAAAATACTTAAGAAATACATCTTATACAATATTTGGAGAAGTGTGTAGCAGAAATAAATGTTAATATTAAATTGTCTGAACGAAAAATTACAAATTTTATAATTTATATATTACTTACTATTCACTTTATACCGCGTCTTAAAATGACATTACCGCAATAGTGTGTATTGCACAACAATATTGACAACCGTTTAATTTAAATATTTAAAAAACAAAATTTAATAACAACTTCACTAAGGACCAAAATAACTGGTATAGGCATACATCTGCGAATTAAGGTGAATAAAACCAATAGGAAGTTCGTCGTTATGTTCAGCAGCGTCTATGTGCTTCTATCATGACAGGTAATGAAAATTGAAAGGATTTTGAAAGTATCGGGGGTTGAGAAATGGAATTCCATATCCATGCATCTCCGAGGTGGAGATGAATTTTGGATTTTCACTTACGACAATTTCACGAGTGTACCATGAATATCGATAATTCAGTAAAACATTAAAACTTCGACACAGCTGCCGCCTAAAAAAGATCATGCAAAAACGGATCATCGACGACGGACGAAAATCATTAAACATGATATATTGCGGATACGTGATATATACGGCTCCAGAAGCCCATATCGGTGAATATTCATTAAATGGTTAACAAGTCGACACTTGTACGACATAGAATCGACATAGACGTTTATCACATTTAATAATCAGTTGTCAATGGACCCGGCTTTGCACGATGTTTTTAAGGTGAAAGCTATGTCATAGATTTGTCGTAGACTGGATTATGGATATTCATGGTACACTCGTGAAATTGTCGTAAGTGAAAATCCAAAATTCATCTCCACCTCGGAGATACATGGATATGCGCGAAGCGGCCAATTGTATTATTACTTAAAAAAGTTATACAACTTAAAAATTTTGAGTGAGCCATTGGGTTTTTAAAAAGGACCTAAGAGTAAAAACATGCTAGGTTAATTCTGCGGAATTAACGGCGAATTCTGCGAAATAAATGGGGGTTGGCGAGTTATAAGTTAAAAAATAAATACAATATAATTTTTTTTAGGTTTGAATGTAAGCATAAAAAATCTCTAAACTTTAAAAAAATCATAAAAAACAGCTCTAACGAAAATATTAAAACACCAACTGAGCAAAGATTCTAGTGAGTGGCATAGGCCAAGTTGCTTCATAAACCAAGCAGATAGTTGGCATCCCCCAACGGCCCATTTCCAATATAATGCCTGATGGGAAAACTTACCCCATGGGAAAACTAGCCCCGGTCTCCCCTAATAAGGAATTTGAAAATGTTTATAAATTTTAGGCATTAGCGATTGTGAATGTAGTACTTTTTTTTGTTTAGTTTAAAATTAAGTTGTTTTTATAATCAAGGATAGTAGTAATAAGAGTATAGAATATCTTCAAAAACAGTTAAACAGAATTATTTCCTGGATTTTTGAAAGTACTAAGTTAATAATAAGAAATCATAACATTTTGGGTAAAAGTTCCCTGAATCGTCTTCACAAGTTTTACGATAACCAATAAATATAAGATAAAGAGTATTCGACATAGTAAGATAAATATAAGATAAGAGTATTCGACATAAAGAGAGTATTCGACACATTCATTGCTGTATATTCATTTCAGTAGATTAAACAATGTTATAGAGTGTTCTATTAAGCTATTTTAAATATTTTAAGTTATAGACAAAAATTCGAAGAAATAACTTAGTGTCGTTAAACGATTGTAAAAATATTAAACGTTATTTGTCTTATTGCCAAAATTTGAATGAAAAACTTTTTATACATAAAATTAAAGCAAATGTTGCCACCTTTCTAAAGCTATAAAACAAGTTAAAATAGGATCATTTTATCAAAAGTAATTATAGATCGAAATGTTTTCGTACTTTTAGGCCGCTCTTATTTACGGTACCCTCCTTCTTATTCATTTCTCATAACACAGGAAAACGAACGGAAGGGTATTTTCTTTCAAGTCAATTTAAAGCACTTCCGGTAATTTAATGCTCAAAGCTAATGGGATTATCAAAGTGTGAGATTTTTAGTTATAAAAGATTACAAATGGAAATAAAAGCAATTTCAGTGATTATATATTCTTTCACTTGAAAATAGGGCTTTGTGAATGAAGCGCTTTACTTTAGATGCTTACTGAAACATTTACTTGGATTTAATAATAACAGAAAATGATCAGCTTTCCATTTTTGCTTAAACTCAAAATAAATTTCAAATATTTAGGGAGATAAAGGCTTTTGATACTTGATATTAAATTATACTATTTTAACTCTTTTAGAACACTTGATAAGCAAGCTTTAAATTTGTGCAAAGTTCTACTGAATTAGGAAAACCCATCAAGATCATCAGCCAAACCCACGTGACTTGGGTAGTGGTTTCGGATATTTTATTAGTTTTCCAGTACGCAGTGTAACCTTACATCAAATATATGTTACTGCCTGGTCTTGAAGTCGTTGCTTGAAATGCTCCGAAAATGGCTCTTTCAATACTTCCAAACGAAAGCGAAGCTCATTAACTTCTCGCGAACTCTTTTCAAAGGCTGAAGAAAGACTAGGAAGAAATAAAGGGGTGTAAATTATAGAGAAGCGCTTCCCTCTGCGACTCGTTAAAACGACAATTAATCAGGTGAAGAATGGGCGGGTGCCGCCCTTTTGCTAAACCCGTATTCTTCAGAAGTAGAGGGTTTCTAGAGAAAGGAGCCTTGCTGAAGCGGGCATATCACATGAGCGGCCCCAAACCAACCCTCACCTCAACCATATCTTCGACGCAAAACTTAAAAATTGGATGTAATATGCGGTATGCTAAAAAAAAACTACCTTCCACACCACACGACCTGGTTGATCCAAACTAGTATTTGAGCCAATCAGATGCATAGATTACTACTTTTGTCACAGCAGAGGTGCCGATCCCCCCCAGAGCCAACGACGCACCCCCCTAGAAATTTTTTACCCCCCCCCCAAAAAAAAGCAACCAGGTGTAAATTTTATTTTATAACTAGCAAATTTATACCCGTTTTGCACGGAATAAAAGTATCTCAAATAATTCCAAATATGTGTACCATATAACCGGTTATAGGATCATAAACTTATTATTGTTCCGCTCGTTATAAATTATAAAATCCAGTTTCATTGCCTTAAAATTCCAAAATGAAAAATACGCTGTAAAATGCACTCATAAATGCCATCACAATTCCCTCATAAATATATATAACCTTTAGCTCATTTGGCGCGTTTTGGGAAATAATTTGGCGAGAAAATAGATATAGCTACCCACACCCATTATACAGCTCAAACACAATGACCTTCGAAACAACCGACCGCTTATAAATTATTTATAAAAGGTATTGCCTATTTGGCGAATTTTAGTTAATAATTTGGAGAGTTTGGCAACGTATTTGGCGAAAAAATAAAGGACATAAAACATTAATAGCTCTAGTGCGATGGCCTTTTTTAACCATCATAGTTCAGTAATAGCTTAACTATACATTTATTGCTTAAATATGCATACATGCAGTCAACAGAAAAAATCAATTGAAAAAATCATCAAATAAAACCCAAATAAAATCCGGGAATGAAGACTGGCGAATTACGTCACTTGAAACGTGTCAATTATTTTTCAAATAATGAATTTAGTTTCTGAAAGTAAACGGCAAAAGAAAAAATAAACATTTGAATTTTAAATGTTTTCGTTAAAAGTTTTATTTAATTTTTCAGCCGATGGCAATCAGGAAAAGAAAAAAATGATCGATTTGAGCGAAAGTGGTGTATTTTTTCAGAAAATTCGAATTTTCTCTAAAAAATGGAACAAATATGAAAAACTAAGCCTCAGGTGCACACGTTAGTATTAAGGAATCTATCTTTAAAAATTCGAATTCTGAGGCAGTATAAGTAGGTCTTTTACGATCGATAACAGACACGCAGACAGACAGACTCTTTTCTTTTATTTATAGATAGACTTATGGAGTACCGAACCTAAGTAATTTACACAGCACGGTGTATATATAGGAATCGTTACGGTGTATACATGAAGCGTTATGTTAAAATGATATTTTAAATACCATCGAATGGGGTAACTTTGTCCTAAGAAATAAAACCCAAGTACTGACTTTCTTCTTGAATATTTTTCTACTGATAGGTAAACGCAGAGTTGCCCCTAATTGAAAAAAGGAAGCACATTTTTAATAGCTTTTATAATACGGAATTACAAATTATTTTTTATTTTCCTTTAAAAATATTTTCTTTATAGCAAAGCTATCGGGAATCTAAATAATCGGTAAAAATTCCGTTGCTTCATGAAGGGAAGGGGGGGGGGTGAACATTTTTAAAATCTAATTTCTTGAAAGTTGTCATCTAATTTTTGGAGATGGAGAGGGAAAACTGTTAAAAAAATCCCGCCACTCTACCGTATTCTAACTAAGATATGTAATTTTATGTCTTTAGTCATCATTATAGAAAAACCATCTATGGAATAATTTTTAAAATCCAGGTGCACATTAAAAATTATAAAACAATGTTTTTCATTATTAATATTGATTAATATTTTTGGTGCCCAAAAATGTTTTAAAGTGTAAACTTTGAAACTCAAATTATCAGTATTATCAAACATAATTAACTACTTAGTATTAGTATCCTTTAAAATCCTATTGTATCCTTTCTCTTTATTTGCCCAACCTTCTGAAGGATACAGACGTATAAACCCGTCATCTGACTGGTTTTCCAGCAACACACATAGTTTTTGATTTTTTATAAATTTAATAATTTTATTAAATTTCAAAATTCAAAGCACGGAGGAGTCATTTATAACCACCTTCTACAGAAATATAATTTTTTTTAATTAAGAATTTAAATTTTCAGTTAAAATTTTAATTTAAATCTCAAGCAGTGAAAACAAGTTTACACTTCAGCTAATTTGATTTCTCAGAGGGTTAACCTAGCTAAAAATATTCAAATTATATAATTACGAAAATCTTACCAGAATCACTGCCATAACACTTCAAAATAAGCTCTCGGAGTATTTTTAGTACAGTGCATTTTAACTTCATCTTAACTATAAAACTTCATTTAGTTTAAAATAGATCAAATAGATGCTTTTAATAAAGGTGTATCTTTGATGCTTCCCTCCGTTTCTAAAACAACAATATAAAGTAGCACTTCTAAGCGGAAAAATTTCACGAATATCATTGGTTCATTGGTGAAAAAGAAATATGCAGGAGTCGTGATTTCATCGAATTGTATGTTATACGGACTGCGGGAGATTTATGACATGAGAAGGCCAGATGTAAGTGTTTTATTTATACCGCAGTTACACTGCCCTGGGCAGAGCCTTGAGCGATGCCTTGAGCTTAAAAAGCTTTAAAGAAGTGATGGGTTGTTTATGGGTAATAAATGTCAGGAATATTCATCAGTTCTTCTTTTCGTAAGGTTCTTAACGTTTTTGGTTACAATTTTTGATTTTGTAGGTTGGGGAGGGGGAGGTGTCTGAAGGGGGGGGGGGGAGACAGATGATTAGAAAGAACAAGAATTTGTTAGAGTTTTATCTTAGACAAAATAAACCATTTACTTATACATTTTTCTAATTTTTTTCGACCCCCCCCCCTAAAATTTTAACGACGCAGTCTGCGTCGTTGACCCCCCCCCCCCCCTGTAGGCACCCCTGTGTCACAGCGAAGAGGTACTACGTCATTATAAAGATGGCGGCTTTTATGCTACTTCTTTTTCAATCGCTGATTTTGCTCACGGGTAGATTCAACCAAAATGGATGAAAAAGGTAATGTTGCACCCAACATAAGGATCAAATTCTATTTATAACTACCCAAAATTAGAATGTGTGAGCAATCGTTCATGCAACTCTGTCCAACTCAGCGAAGCCGAAATTGAGATAAAAGATCGAGTTGCGTTGAGGGGATGAGCTTCCGTGTGATAGGATATAATGTCACAAGAACTCAATGGGAATTTCTTATGATGTCACACTCTCCATACTGCCATTCCATTGGTTGTTTTGTTTTCTTTCACAAAGTGTTGAAACAAGCTCATTGGTTTTTTTTTATATAACATTACGCGCTCCGAACTGCGATTTCGTTGGTTATTTCGTTTTCTTTGACAAAATGTTGAAACAAGCCCATTGTCAAATATACTATGACATCATTCCGCACTTATTTAGATGACATAAATAAATATTTTTAAAGTTTATTTTAATTTTTAATAAAGTTTCTCGTGCGTTTTATGCAGTGGCAACAATGGAAATATTGAATAAAAGTGGAATTTTTACATTATTTCATTGTATATAAAATTTGTAGTTATTTAAATTTTCAATATACTTCTAATTAAAATTTTTAATGAAAATTGGAATGTAGTCTAGCCTCTTTTTTTTGCTTCAAAATGACGCATCCTACTTGTTTGTGAGACTTGCGGTTCGTTCTGTGAAAGTGGGGGATGGGCAGACAGACGGACGGACTGAACGATTACAATACCTTCCCCTTTTTACGTTATAAACGTAGTGTGAAAGCTAAAGGACGAGTCAAACAATAATATCGCATTTAAGGTTTGCCACATATTTGCATATTGACCTTACATCCCCATTAAAACAAATATAAAAGAGGGAGCAAAACAACACGTCGTATTTAGGATATAGCATTTAGTACACTGACCTTATAACCATAATAATTGCGTAACAATAACTTTGGTTTCTGTGATTGGTTACAAACAAAAACAACTACCACAGTTTACTATGTATAGATGTGACTCTAGTGCGGCATTAATTAAACCAACCAATCTGCCAACTCTCTCGATCGAACTCGGTAATAGCAATTTTCCTGACTCCAGGAGCCAGAATAAAGTTTAACTGTATTTCTATCTTCGGAAAAGCCGGCAATTGGTACACGGACCTTCAGAAAGTAGTAAAAAATCGAGTATTGCCGAGTTCAATCCGGGGAGTTGGCAAGTCTACATATGTCTATCGATTGTCTACTTATCGTATAGTAATTCAGATACCCGATAAATTGATAATAACAATGTATTATTAATTGCTCTCAAGACTTAATTAAGTGTAGGTATATGATGCAAGAATATTTTAGTTTTGGTTACTTGCCGCATATTCCTATAATTCAACGTCCGTGAAACAAAATGGCTTTCGAAAACAAATTTATGTGTTGAATTGATTATGAGCCACCAATGCAAAAACATTCTTTTCACCCAAACAAATAAATATTTTGCGTTTCTAATTTGCATTTATAATCCTTATTCCGAATTCTTTCACCCATTGAAATATAATTTACAATACGAACTTTTCAAATCTATAATCGGCTTATCAGCAAAACCTTTCTCAAGTCAAAGCAAAAGTACTAAAGCCGGAAAATTTTGAAAACAAAATTATAGCTTTTTGATAACAAAACTAATCAGGTGCATTTGACCGCGCTTCCTATATTCGGCCATTTTTAATTTCCCCCGAGAAAAAGTTCTCGTTTTGTCGAATTAAAAGGCAACGAGCAAAAAATTGAATTCGAAGAAGAAAAATGTTCGTTTTGAATGAAAAATTTCAAGCTTCTGATATTTTTTCCCATTTATTCGATTTTTTATAACATTCTTTAGAAACTGCTATTTCAGAAAAAAAATTATCTTTTTTTCTTCTCTTTCTGGGGAATTTAAATCTAGAATGAATTAAGTGGTATTCTATTTCTATTTTTTTTTACATTTAAAATTTTTCAGGTTCTTTATTTTTGCTCTTGATAAATAAAAGACTTTTTTTTATCTGGCGAAAAGATTTGTTGGGCGTGATTATGCTTTTATGCTTTTAATATATATTTTTCAACATTATGCTCAGAAAATATACAACGTTACTGTAAAAAAACCCGTTAAAAATGTATTTCCTTTCGTGCCTTTATTTAGCGGTACTTCACTGCAACCACAATACAAAAATAACTTTTTGAGATTTAATTTTAAAGCTATTCCAAACAGATGTATTTTTTTGTTTGGAATTTGCAATTTTTTTCATAATGTGACGGTGGAATTCCTTTTCATACAAAAGAAGGTGAAATTAGCTTTACTTTTGAATTCTTGTAAAAATTCTTCAACCTCAAAATGTTCGAAACTTTGGAATAGTTAGAGTAAGTAAAAAACTTAAAAAGTCTACTAAACGAGAACTAAAATTCCTGCTTTTTTTTAAATTTAAATAAAAATGTACAAGGAAAAAAAAATGTCCCGATTTTTTTTCGCTGCCAGTCAAAATTTGTCTCATTATATTTTTAATGCCACAAAAAAACGAATTTTTTTTATTTAAAACTTTGTTCACATGAAAATACAATTGGCCATATTTAAAAAGACGGTACTCAGGTTCCGGTATAGAAAACTAATGTGCGAAATTAGTTTTCTCTCGAAAATGACATTCAATTGTTAGAGAGGCTATGGACGACATGGTAGAGAGAATACAGTGAGAAGTTTTGCTCAAACATTTTCACTTAGAAGAAGTTTAGAACCACTGCTGCATTCAAGCATAACCCTTCACTGCAGGAATTTTTCTGCATAAAAACTAGGATTTAATATGTCCAGTTGACTAGATTATTTTCAAAATTATTTTAAAAAATCTTCATCTATTCTTTGCCGTCAAAACCACGGAAACCATTGAGAATTCATTAAAATGAGAAATAAAATAAGTGTGTACTTACATTTTAAGACATACGCTGGTTTAAGGCCATTACACAGACATATTAAAGAGGGTTTTTTTTTACAAAATTTTCTTACAAAAAATTTCAATACATGTGAAATATGCTAATTAGAAGTAACAAACCCACAAATGAAATAAAAATTTACAAATTGGTTAACCTATTCTTTGGGTCATTAACAAATGAGTCGAATTAATCAATGAATATAGTTGACAAAAAAGCGCTGCACTTTTTAATCCTTTTTATCCTTTTACAAAGGATAGTCTAGAACATTTTACATACATTGAAATTTTTGTTTTGAAATATCCCTATCATTTAGTTAGGTGAGAAAATATTCTTCTGTTTTCGCCCTCTTAACAAACTCTTTGCTAAGCTGCTTCACATCTATCTAGTCCCAAAATGAAATTTTTTCTCACCACTGTCTTTTTAATTAATATTTTTTCTCACAAATTCATCATCGTTTTAATTAACAGTGCTTTCCAAGCAATGGTTTAATTCCGAAAAGAGCTTTAGTGAAGGCCCTAAGAGTTATTTGCTGATAAACCAAGGAGGGTAAGTAGAGTTTTCTTTTATTTTGCAGTTATCTTTTGCTCCATCTGAAAATTTAATTGTGGAAAGTATTATCTAAAATCCTATTACTCTTATTTTAATGTATAATTGAAACTGTAAATGAGCGAAACTCAAATAAATATTTCTTAAGAAACTCGGATATTTTATTATTGACCTGAAATGGAAAAAAAATTTAAAACTTTTGTTTGAGAAAGTATAGTTGCTTTGAAGTGGGGCTTGTGTGGCAGGTGTTGTGTTTGGAGAGGCACATAGAAAATCAGCTTCTTCATAAAATTGCTTTCTTTTAATGAATGAATGACTATTTACAGCAAAATACATGGAACTACAAATAAATGGTTGGTTGAGGATGGTGGAAGCAAGCAGCCAGGAGTATAGAGGTCCAACTTGGTGGAGCTTGGCTCAAGGAGCTTTGTCGAAGAGCTGGACGGGGAAAAAAGCAGCTTTTTAAAAAGAGGAAAGTCGCTCCCCTTCACTTCACTCGAGGTGGGAAAGAGGGAACACCGAGGCTGCACTGTTGGTTGTTGCGAGTGCCTGAAGAAGAGCTACCACATACTTCTTGGTTCCATGTCACAACAATAGTTATAGTCTTGAAATTTTGTATACATTTTATAAATAACAATTTAGATGTTGGGCACACATACTGTATATATAAAGAGTATTTTTCGACATAATTCAACCTTTAAAATATCTTATGGCATAGTTTGAGAGTATCTTTGTAAAATAAACAGCAGCAAATGGATGATGTGCAATTCTAATTTGACTTCAGCTTCTACCGAAATACTTTACTAAATGACTTATTTTATGAAATATGGTGTAACGTTATCTTTTAAACAGAAAATAGACACGCCATAGGCCGCTTTGTTTTATCTTTCCCTTTAAAAAGCACTTCAAATCCATAAAAAGGATCACACGCACTTTATTATTTTTTTAATCGTGGATGAAAACCCGCAAAATACAAGAGAGGAACACGTTAGGAAAGTGGGCACTAAATTAAGACAAAAGCCCGCTCAAAAACTCCTCTGGGGGTTGCTTATAACGAAAATCCAATCCGCCCCGGCTACAGGCGGAAAGAAACAAAAATAAAATACTTTCCGTTATAGAACTCGACTGTAAGTTTTTTCGAGCTTCGAATGGGTACTAATCCCACCCACATGTTGAATTGACGGGTTTAACGGCTACCTAATGTTGAGAAACAAGAAACAAGTAGGATTGTATTAGTATCTGGCACATAGAATACCTGCCACAGAAGATTTTTTAACCTTAGAAAAAAAATACCGAAAAGGTTCAAATGTAATTTTTAAATGCTGAAGTTGGTTGTTTAGTTTATTTTCTTTCTCACATTCAATTAATATTCCTCATCGTTTCTAAGTTGATTTGCAAAAAAAATAAAAAAATACGAAACTAGATACGCAGATATTAAAATATAGCATTTATAAAAGCTTACACTTTTTACGTTATATGAACGTAGTGTGGAAGCTAAAAACAAACGCATATTAAAACTGTAGTTCGTACAGGAGACAAAAGTTCTACTAAACAACTAAAGTTCAAATATTACTACTGCATAGAATCCTTTCTAATACATTGATTCGTAAACACTTGCGCTTGAAGTTCCGTTGAATGCCAGCTTAGTTCCCGAATTCGTCACTTGAACACCATTCATAAACACGTCTATGTCGTGTACACGTACATGTCTGTGTAGATCTCCCGAATTAAAAAAAAAAAGAATAAGTAGGTAGCGACATGCTGATGTGATGTCCGTCTGTCTGTCCGTCCATAATCCCCTTCCGAAATCGGTTCTTTCGGATCTTAAAAATTCTTTTTTGTTAGAAAGATGTGACCTTAGAGTTCTAACTTACATACTTTTTTTCCGTTTGTCTGTACGTACGGGCGGACATCTGTCCACTAATTGTCGCTGAACCACCTATTATTACACCACTTATTTTGCGGTGTAACGTTACACCAGAAATTTAGTGTAACGTTACTTCGCGAAACCAGATGCATCACTTGTTGCCACATATTTTACGGAGAAAACTCCTTATTTGTGTGTAATGTTACTCCATAAATTTCCTATTAAATTTGCATTTGAATTTAATTGGTTTTAAAAAGCTTAAATTACGACTGGATGCTGCGTTTGGCGATTTTTTTCTAATGTGTTAACATCTTGTGCAGAAGAGCTCTAGGTGACAGTTACTGTTATAAACGTAGTTGTTTTCCGATTAAAATATTAGCAAGTATTTAAGTAACCGGAAAGTAGCCTACGTTAGTTCTTTGGTACTTCTTGTTTTTCCTTTAAAGTACGTCCTGATTTCCTGAGAGTGGAGTCTACCTTCAAGCTTCGTCCGCCATTTTAAATTTTCGAAGAGCGGGCTGAGCAAAAACAAAATGATAAAAGGAATATCATAATCTCGCGGGAAAGTTCTGCTTCTGAATAATGCGCCCTGCTCCGTAACGAAAAGCAATTCTCGGGTGATATGTTCTGTTCTCGGTTCGTAATGGCGTCTCGCGGAATTCTTTGTTGCATTTCGGGGATCTCCTTTTAGAGCCATCTGCTGGTGGTAGCCTTTATGAGAGAAACGCGATTTATAGGCCCGATTCGGGTCTCTTGTTGTAATGATGTTATCATGGAGGCTGCTACAAAATAGCAGCATCGTTTTATTTATTTCCTCTTTTGCGGATTTTCTTTTCCCCGCTCTGCGAATTCATCCTTGAAATTACATGCCGATTGTTTCTTGTTGGATTGTATTAAAGGCAGACTCAGGATAAATTGTATGGCATTCTCAATAAGGGTAAGACACGTTCAGGTAATCATTATTACTAATTTTATAATTATTAGAGAAAAAAAGTTGGATTATTTTTAGATTTTTAAAAGCAATTTTTTGATTAAATTGGATTTTGGTATTGATGATATAATATTTAAATAACTAAACACTGAGCAATCAAATTTTCTAAATTTCGGAACCTAAAGGAAAAGTAACAAAATTGTGAATGAATTTTAGTGTCTCTTTTTTATGCTGAAATGATCAACGTTTATGTCTAGCGTACTTGCAAAAAGTACCTGAAGATCCTTTATAATTATGATACCCTATTTTTTTTTACCATACCTTTAACGGCCTTATAGTGATTTAGGCAATTTTGTACAAAAGATCCTTTGTTCAAAAACTCACATGGACAGGAGTTAGATTTTGCATATGATTTGATACATGAGCTTTGTACAGGCTATATTTTCTAGTATAGTTCACAAAAAAATATTTTAACTTACTTTTAAAATTTGTTTTAATACCTTTTGAACCTTTAATACCTTTAATTTGCTTTTGACATTTTACTTTTGCCAAACAAAAACTTTTATTTATATTTTACTTACCACAACTTTTCATTTCGCTTAAAAATAGTATAAATAATGCCAATGGGAATGTTTCAGATGATGTAACGCTCTTTTTTTTCATATTTATCCGCAGTGGATATCATTGGTTGCTTCGGTTTCACGTACTGCGATTTCATTGGTTGCTTCGGCTTCACTCGCAAAATGACCGATATATATGACAAGAATTTTTCCTTTCGAGCTTTCTTAAACAAATGTTTGGAACAACAAACAGCACAGCAAGAATTTGTCATTTAAAAAATTTAATGAGTAAAATATTTTTAGAAAACTCATTATCGAATACCAAAACATAAGTAATTCCTGGCAAAAAATGACAACTAACCGTTGGAGCTTTTGCCATTCACGACGTGAACAACCCCAACAATTTAATTTATGAGCGGATGTGGCCTGTGGTATGTGACCATCTCCCCTATAGGGGAGACCGGGGCTAGTTTTCGCATGGGGTAAGTTTTCCACCAGGCCTTATATAGGAAATGAGCCTTTGTTGGGAGCCAACTGTTTGCTTGGTTTATGAAGCAACACGGCCTATGCCACTCACAAAAGCTTTTGTTCAGTTGGTGTAGTAATATTTTCGTTATAGTTGTTTTTATGATTTTTTCAACGCTGAGTGAATTTTCATGCTTACCTTCAAACCTAAATTAAACGTACTTTCATTTAACTTATAGTTTTATGATTGCGTATAATAAAAGGTGGTTTCTACCTCTACTTAAATATGTATTTGTTTTTTAAATAAATTTAGCCTCTAATCGTCAATGCACTATTAGAGTCAAAATATGGCGACGGGGCAGGTTTTCCAAAATTTAACGGGGCAAGAATTCCAACAATGCCCTGTATAAACGGGCTCCAACCTTTATAATAATTCATAAATGCAATTATTTTTTAAAGTTTGGCAAAGCAATATAATCCCACATTAAGTTGTAAATGTAAAAAGTATTGTTCCCAATTAAAATTGTTAGTCATAAAAAGAAGGCTGGCAAAAATCGTACCACTCTGAAGCGATATACGTTGCTCTAAAGAGCTGTCAAGAATGGATTTAGAAGCGTAAAAGCATCCACGAACATAAATATTCCCAATATATCGTGAATAATTAAACTATAACGTATTAATTATGCTGCACCCAAAACTTTGGAGTAAATTGGCTGGCTAAGAAAAAGAGAAGCAATCTCAATAAACTTTAGTGCATGTTATGATTTTTTTTGCAATATTTAGGAATATTTTGTACAACCCCTAGAAAAGAGCACCGAACTAAAGGGGACACAATTTGCTTGATTTCAAAGTGATCCAGTTGATAATAATCTTTATATAACTATTTGGTATAGTAAACTGGCTTTTTTGTCACAATTTTACCTATATTCTGTGTATAAACTTTTGGGCTAGTTTACTTAACAATAAAATGAACATAAAAAACAGCAAAATATTTGTCAAGTGTATTAAATACTTTCAAGAATAGTTGGAAAATTTGCCCCAACCATCTTTGGCAGTCTGGGAAAACTTACCCCGTACACGGGGCACGTTTTCCAGCTCAACGGGTTTGAATTCAACCACTTGCTGCCAAAAAGTGTATTTACTTTTTAGAAAAGTAGCAATGCTAAGTTGTAGATAACCATGTGAGAAAGGCAATGATATCTTACTTTCTTCAAAATAAATAAATGTAAAATACATACAATCAAAAAGAAAAAAACGTGGAAAACTGGCCCCGGTGTCTCCCCTACTCTTCCTAGACCTTTTTCTATGTGAACCAGTGAAACTTATGAATTTATGAAGAATTATTTATAACGATGCAATTGTGAATACTTGTGGGTGACAAAGTTATGTATAACTTGCATGTGTCGGGAAATAGCGAAATACCATTTGTAAATGAAACTTCATGCGATTCTAAGAACATCGACATAAATTTTACCTCAATCCGACCATTAGTTTATTTTTAATTAATTTTCAAAGTTTGCGCTTAGCCCCGCCCCTTGAAAACGCTGCCTCTGGCCTTCCCTCGCCGCGTGACGTCAGTAGACCCAACTGGGAAAGCCAGAGATCGGCGGCCGCTGTGTTTTCCGAATGTCACTCTTCCTAATGCTTTTCTTATCGCGTCGAATCCATTAAAGTTATGTAAATTCTGGAAAATATTAGTGCATATGAATGTTGCAAAGTAACTTGTTGTAATAGTACCACGAAAAAATTACACCAGAAAATATATTTCAACTCCCACAGAACGTTTATAAAGTTAAAAGTGGAAGCTTTTAAAAATGCTATATGTCCTTTCGTCACCTAGGGCGCGACTAGAAAAGAAATTTTGGGGTTGGGGCAGTTGTCGAAAATTTTATTTATATATTTTAATTAATATTATTTTAATTTAAATTATTTTTAATTAAAACTGTTTTTAATTGAAAAAAATATTTGTCAATGTAAATAGAGTTATTCCAATGTTAATAGTTTTTTTGCTAATTTATTATTACTAATTATGGACGCATTAATTAGTTTTTGTTTTACATAACTAATGTTTGTATCATTTAATAAACAATGTTTTATTTTTTAAATAAAAATTAAGTGCGATAAATAGGGAAAAAATCAATTAATTACAGAATGTTTTTATTGAGCATTTAACTTATTAGATAATTTAAATTACTTAATTTGTAGTGCAGAAACTAAACGAATTAAATCAATAATGAAATTAAACAAAATTTCATCACAAAAATTCCATTTAAAATTATATTTAAAATTTTAAAAACCAAAAAATTAATGGACATTAAAAAAGAAAATAGAGATAATTCCAGGTGTAACTGGCACTGTTGAAGGTCCACGGAGGCTAGCAATGATTATGTACATATATATACTGTATTAAAAAAAAAGTTTTAGAGAGAGTGGGAGTTGGGTACATTATCTGGCCATTTTTAATTTGATTAAATTTACAAAAGAAGGTTAGTGAAGATCGGCAATTTTGGAAACTAAAGTATAAATTTGAAGTAAATGCTGTGTTTTACGAGTTTGTTTCCAAGTTTTATAACTCGCGCGTGTGTGACAGAGGTTCTAGGTGATAGTTACTTTACACACCTACGTGTTGTAGTTTTCCTAAAGATGTAAAAAAATACGTGTTGACCTTTAGGTTCAACAATGTTCAAAAAGGAAGCAGGTATTTTTATTTTTAATTGTACCATATAACATACTCATGTTTATAAACTAAATTGCTTCTTTGAATTCGAATACAAATTAAAACTAATTTAAATTATTTAAATAACGGCATTAAGAATGAGAAATATTTTTCATAGTTACAGGGATTGGATGAACTTGTTACGAGAATAATGTACAAAACTTGAATTCTGCGTTCCACATAATTACATAAGATAGAATATATCTGCTCGAACATGTTTGTCGTAACACGCGTTACAAGTCGTTAAAAAGGCATTTTACTTATATCTAAGTAACTTATAAAATATGTGATTTAATTTAAAAATTGCAATGTGGGTACATTATTATGTCGAATCCCTGTAATAATGAGAAATATTTCCCAATCTTAAATACAGGTATTTCAATCAATTAAATTTAATTTTAATCTACATTTATATTATATAGTTAAATTATAAGTACAAATACATACAATTACATAATATAATTGCATAGAAATTTATTTTATAACATAAGTCTGTTACCATTAAGAATAAAAATAGCATATCTTTTACAACTCAAGGAACATTAAAAACTGCTTTTCTAAAGGGTTTTTCGTGGTACTAATACAACAAGGTACTATGCAACATTCGTATGCACTAATATTTTCCAGAATTTACATAAATTTAATGGATTCAACGCGATAAGAAAAGCATCAGGAAGAGTGACATTCGCAAAACATAGCGGCCGCTTATCGCTGGCTTTCCCAGTTGGGTTTACTGACGTCACGCGGGGAGGGAAGGCCAGAGGCAGCGTTTTCAAGGGGCGGGGCAAATCGCAAACTTTGAAAATTAATTAAAAATAAACTAATGGTCGGATTGAGGTAAAATTTATGTCGATGTTCTTAGAATCGCATGGAGATTATTTTAAAAGAATAAAAAAAATACATGCAAGTTCCCCATTGTGCCTTCAAGAATCTGTATATAAGTATCCAAAATAATATTTTTGTAATTTAAAGAAATTATTGCTTTGAGAATGTAGAGGAAAAAATCTTTATATACAAAAAAAACGTAACAAGTTTCCAACTATTTGCTATTTTTCCAGCAAACCCATTTAATTTTGTACAGTTCTTTAAGACATTGAATATGGTACATTTAAATATGTCTAAATGTAATAGGAATATTTTTCAATTTACATATTTGTGGGGACTCCTAGAGATTTTCTTCCCCTAGTGAAACTCCTAGAGGTGTTTTCCTAGTGATTTTTTTCCCTGTAGTCCTGATCCTTTCCATGAGATCTGTAGAAGTAGTTTCCTTTTTGTAGTACCTTACACTCGGGAAAGCCAAAATGCAGGGGAGAACTGTCAGCCACATTTATACGCAACTGCGGTAGTGTATTGGGAAAGAAAACCGGGAAAACCTACTTTTTCCTCCCAATTAACCACGGTACCGAAATTCGCGTTTATACGTGCACATATTGTTTCGCGGTAGGGTTTGCTGATATGAGTTAGAACACTGCTCACAACAATTAGGGGAGCACTTTGAGTACTTTTGTTAATCCTTTCAGTTCCAACTTTTTATTTTTATTCTAAAAATCTAAAATTTGTGAAATAGATTCATTATGCATTCAGAATAAAATGGTAAAAAACAGGAGGGAAATCATATATTTTTAAATAAAATATAAGGGGGCAAAAATTGGAATCATAAATTTTGAAGTAATTATAACAATAATTTTTTCAAATCTTTTATTTGTTAAAAAAAGGTAAAATCCATTTTTAAACATCTAAGAATGCAAGCGTGAAGAATTTAGGGTCAAATTATTTTATAAAAATTTTTGGGAGTGAATTTTCTTTTATCATGTTTTTTATATTTTCATTTAATTAAAACAAACATTATTTAATTCTTCAAAAGACATGATTCGTACATCTAACGATAAATAAGTGCGAGCTCAACTTAGTGCGAAAAAAAAATCGCAAGCCTTTGATTCCAAATGAAATCATTGGTGGTCAAAGGGTTTAAACCTCTTGCTCCCCTAATTGTTTTGAGCAGTGTATTTAACAAGTGACTTCTTGAAGAAGGGATCCGACAGCTGGATTTTTTTGATGTAATATCTCAACAAACAGGGAGTGTTATGCTTGTAGCTTTAAAACCGCTTGAAAATTATTTGAATAATGAATTGGATATTAGAAGTTTTGCTGATGGGGATATTCTAAAAGACGAAGGAGAAGAAAGAATAAAAATATTTCTGAAGAGTTGCCCCAAAGTACTACTCACCACTGCTTTTATGCAGATCCAAGTTAAATTTAAGAGACGTGTTTGAAACCCCATACAAAGTTTGAATGAAATGACTTCTGCTCTTTTCCACTGTTTTCAATACCAGATCTCATTTTTTTTATAATTTATCGTTGATTTTTTGAGTAGTTCTGTTAAAACTGCTTTCTGGAAGTTCTTTCTGGATCTTCTTTTGCACAGAGTGATTTCTTTCCGTGCCATATTACTCGTGACTTAGATATCCGTGAGCGTTTAACATTAATTTAATTTCTTTTTTTCATTCCAATTATTAACCATAGTGAAATAACGAAATATGGTAAAAAGGAAACCAATTAGAACAGAAAAAGAGCATAACTCGCATCAGCACTAAACGCTAAGTGTAAGCACACAAGATGGTGGCAATTCCTTATCGTGGAATAAACAAGCTAACCCTGGTCAGTACGTGGGTATATGGTCCTTACGATTAGAATGCAAGCCTCGTTTGGTTTTCCAGAAAATGGCTTGAAGAGCTATTTTTACTTTTTTCCCCCTCACCCTACTTGGGTTTGGAGCATAGATATCATAGTTAAAGTATTAGATTGGCTGATCACGTGACCTCCAATGCTAACGACGGGACGCGCATGGAGGCATTTTAAGAGGGCAAAATTGCCAGTGTTGCTGCCACTTTAAGGGGGAAAAATACTACGAAAAAATACCATCTAATTCTAAAATTACAAAAAAATATCGTAAAAATACTAGCTGCATTTTGGAATCTTTTTAGTGACTTTAAGTCCTTTAATAGTATTTTTTTTGTAATTTTAGAACTAAATGGTATTTTTTCGTAGTATTTTTCTCCTTAAAGTGGCAGCAACACTGGCCATTTTGCCCTCTTAAAATGCCTCCATGCGTGACCAGTCGTTAGCATTGGAGGTCAGGTGATCAGCCAATCTAATACTTTAACTATGATATTTATAGTTTGGAGAGTAGTTGCGTTTCACCTCACAGCAGAGCCACAAGAAGGGTAGGTTTAGAACAGCGACACTTGCATCATTTCTTGGAAAATCACACAATGGGGTGGCCAAGCTTGCGTTGTAATCGTACAGACTATAGCACGAATTCGCGCGTCCCTTTTAATCCCTTACCGTGGTAGATCCCTGCGTATAAAAGTGGCCAGTAATGTTACCGTCAACTGGGGTAATTTTTAATTTAAAAAAAAGAACAAAAAAAAACAAATTAAATTTAAAAAAACTATTTAAACACTTTGAAATCCCAATGCATTTTAAGCATTGTACTTAAGGAATAATTTGTAAGCCCCTTTGCTGAATTTTAATATTTTCCCCCCTTTCATGAATTTTTCTTGGTGGGACATTGCATTTTAATACTGTTTTCTTGTTCTTGATGCAATAAGGATTATTATTATATTAGGAAAAAAATGCGTGCATTGTGTAAAATAGCTCTAAATATAGGGATGAATGATCCCCTTCTTTATTGAGGATTCGTTCAATTCTGGTCTTGAGACTTACCAAGGAATCAAACTCGTGGTTTTTCGATGCTATGTTTTCACCGCTCACGTTTGAAACTCTGCTGTCAATCTACTATACATATCTTTAGCCTTTACTTAAAACCAACCATATAATCTTTATTTCATTTTGATTCATGGAATGCGAAAAAAAAAGTGAGATCATTGGGTAAAACGACTTATTTGAGGTTGTAAATCGAAAAGCACACCTCAAACTTAAGGAGTACGATTCAAGCTGGAATCTATTAAAAAAAACTGATTTTTTTTTGTGATGAATACCATGCCATAACATTCCAATCTTAACCCCATAAGAATTAGCTGCATATATTAACACTTCCATAATCTGCTATCTATTTTTGGCCCCCATCTTCTTCTGCTTAATATGGCCATTTCGGGCCCAATTAATCTCCGGAAATAGCCGTCGTCGAATATAATTAAAGCCTCTCGTTACCATAATGAGCAGATGCGGGTGAAGCCCCGATAAATAGACCCCTCCCCCCTCTTCCGGCGGGATTAAACGTCCATTTCACACGGCGGCGGTGAAGCAAGCGCCATTACGCATCACTACACATCACTATATGGAGGGAAGTTAAATAGTATTGCCACTTTTATTCATCACCTGTTATGCATGGAACCTGCTCTTGGCCCAAAAAAAATCCTCGTCAAAATAACTGCCGACCTATAAATGGCCCGTGCAGTCAAAAATGTCCGATGAAAAATACCCCGTGTAAAAGGATGCACGTTAAATATGCTTCAAAGTCCCTACGTTACGTACGTTGGCGCCCTTGACGGTTGCGTTTGTAGCCTACTCAAGACTGTGGTTCTAAATTACGACGCCCTTCTCCAATAGCCCTTCTGTAGCTCTAGTGCAGCGATAATTTAAACCAACTCACCTAACCAAAAAAATTCAGCTAGTAAATACCGCCATGTCATTGGAATTGGTGCACGTTAAATCTGTCATGCGCCAAAGTCCTACCGCTCCGTGCAATACCACCAGAAGGTACAGACTTGAGTTCCAACTCAGTTAGCGGCCTGGTCACTTGAACGTGGTTCTAAACAATGAGACCCTTCACCAATATCCCTCGTGTAATTCTAGTGTGACGTTAAATCAACCCAAACCCACTCATCACCTGTTTTAACATAAGTGCCATCACATGCTCCGTGACACGACACACAAAACTTAAGCGGGCTTGAAAAGTAAGAAAGGAGAAAAACACAGCACCGTAACTATTAGACTGTTCGAAAGTGCAGAATCCATTTTAATTATTAATTTGCTTGTACGTTTTCCTTTTTACCATTTAACATATAGACATGAATACGTCACATTTTGGAACCAATGTCAAGTGACGAGGTTGACACCTGAGCGGGAACCCAATGAAACTTCGGCTGATATCGTACGTTTGCGACACGCCATCAATAATTAAGACTCCCGCTTGTTCAATGATATTCGCTGCTTTACTGCTTAAGTTGCCCCTCCTAAAATGTAGGTACATGGTTGGATCTATGCCATATAACTGGTAGAAAAAAATCAGTGCATATGGCAAACCTTTGTCAAAAAATGTCAAATAAATCTGAAGAGCACAGAGGAAAATCGTATTCATAGCATAGGAATCTGTCTGCATCAGGTCTCTTTGGCAACGATAGCGAATCGTCGCCTAAACTGGTGTAAGTAAACCAGTTTCTTACTTGGTTCTCCTTTCGCGGTAACCCTGTATCCCGCCAGTCCCACGTTTGTACCGTGAGAGAAGAAGCAAGGGAGAAACCGGTTTCCTATCGCCAACGTCCGCCAAACATATCTGATTAAGGAAAGATTCCTACGAAATTAAGGGGTTCTTCTCCTGGCTTCTTCATAGGCCATGCGTTAGTGATATTACAGTCCAGTACAACACACCAGTCCATGCCTGAGATAAAATTAATCGAAGCTTCAGAATATTTTAACGTCTGACTTTTTAACGAGTTTCTATTCTGTGATTAATGTCGGAATAAAGACTGCAATTGTAGAGCTTAGTGGAAGCACGTGCTAAGTGACAAACACGTGAAAACAAGAAAATGAAACTGTAAAAAAATATTACTTAACTATATTTATGAAAAAGGGTAAACGTGTTATATTTAATGGATGGAATAATATGTTCATTGACACAAAAATCTAATTTTTTTTCAAAAATGTCACTTAGCACGTTCTTCCACATGCCGATGGCTCTTCCATTGTCATTAGTTTCAATGTGACGCATCACGCTTGTTTGATGTGTCGTCATTCAGACTGAATGCAAAAGACAGGTGGACACATGTTCAAGCTGACACGACGTACTGGAAAAAATAATTATAATACCTTTTAAGTGAAAGACGAAAGGTGGAAGTTCGAACCAAAACAGAATGGGATTGTTTCACGGAGGATCTGGCAATAGCTCTGCGGTTTTGTTTTCATGTCTCTCAAATTACTTTTGTTGATATTCGAAATTGAGTTTTCTACGAATAAGTTATTTTAGTTGTTATTTTTTAAAATTACAACTTCTTGCTGTGCTGTTGGTTGTTTTAATCATTTATCAAGGAAAACTTGCATTGAAAGAAGTTGGAATTTAAAAAAAAATAACAACTAAAATATTCTCTTCGAAAACTTACTCCCGAATACCAAAACAACAGTAATTCGAGAGACATGAAAACTAAACCGCAGAGCTATTGCCAGATCCTCCGTCAAACAACCCCATTCTCCTCTTCTCGATAAATAACGTGAATCTCGAATCCCTCTTCTACCCGCGCGACTCATTGGGAATTTGATATCCGACTAATGGTTAGATAAAAATCACAATCCGATATCATCGCGCTAATCCGAGCCGCCCATTAACGGATTAACGGGAATGCAAATTTGAACGAAGGTTCGACGAGAAACCCTACTCTCGGGGGGCCGGGATAGTCTGGTCGGTGAGGTCTTGGACTGGCATCCCGAAGGTTGCGAGTTCGAGTCCCGCTGCCTTCCGAAGACCCCCGTGTACGCTAATGGTGACTGGTGCACGTTAACTCCGTCGTGGTCCGAAAGTCCTCCAAGTTCCCATACCAAATCAATACCTCTGGGGGTGACAAGCCAATTCTGGGGAATCCTCTATTTGGCCTCTGTCTCTAAAAATTAGCTGGATCCACTTATGTGCGTGTGTTGTGACTGTCTTACTTGACGAAGGTTTATAAGCGGGTCTCTGACCAAGTACACAAACCTGAATATATATGTCTACCAACCAACCAACCTACTCTCGGTGCAAACGGGAGGAGGGTCCTGAAATACAGAACGTTTTCGATTCAATGTTAGGAAAAGTGCCACAAATGGGATGAGGAGGATCTGGCCACCAAATTAAGTTATAATTCCACTCATCTATTACAATTTTGAAGTATAGCTAAAAACTAGGCTATAACGTCTCAAGCCACATAAGGGAACTGCGCTTGCAGTTCCCGGGGGTTGACGAGCGATAGCGAGCAGGGCGTGCCCCTAGTTAAAATGTATTTTTCTTAATTAAATATTTTATTTATTGAGTTTATTTATTTATTAAAAGTGTTTTAAAATAATATATTCTTGTTTAAAACAATTAAAAACTTATAAGACACTTTATATGACTATAGAGTTAATTAAAAATTAAATATTTATTATTACTTTAATATTAATATACTTAAATATTTATTAATATACTTAAATGTTTATTTTTTTAATTTATTTTTAATAAACAAATTTTAGGTTGACTGAAATTTTAAATAATCAAATTCAGGATGGTGCCACATCAAAAAGTTTCACTAATCCAGAAAAACACGCGACTTTTTGTGATTTACTAGACGCTCCATCATCTACCTGCTCTTTGACGTTTTTTAGTGGCGCTCTTTTCGAAAACCCGAAATTATAAATATTCTTTAAAACCCAAAAACATGTAACATTTTTAAGAAACAAAATGTCAAGTAAAACTTTTTCCTTGGGATTATTTTGCTAATGGATAATTAAATATTATAACAATATCAAAATTTTCACTATAGTTTAATCACTTAAGTAAGCAGTCATCCAGTGATCGAAATAAGAGACAAATGAAAGAAACTGAATTGTTAGTATATGAGTTATACATATAACCCTTCATCTATATATATAAAAGTCGTGTTAGTTACACTATTTATAACTCAAGAACGGCTGAATTGATTTGGCTGAAAATGGGTGGGGAGGTAGCCTAGGACCAGGAGAAGACAATAGGATACTTTTTATTCGAACCCAAACGGGTGTAAGAGTGAAAAACGTGAGCCGATTTCCCCATAGGAATAGCATTGTAAGATTAGAATTTACACTTTTTATTTCAATTTAAAGAAATTTCGTCGCGTTCAGCGTGACGAAAATTAAGAAAAGTAGAAAAAGAGCATGTGGGTTTCATTTTCTGAATTGTTATTTGAATATCAGTATTTTATTTTATTTGTTGATTTTAAATCTTTTGATTTTTTTTATGGTGGATCAGATTTCCTCAACTAGATTTTAATTATGATTCCGAATTTAATTTATTGATGTTTACAAATAGTAAGAAATGAAGATATGGAGGAATATATTCGGCATAAATAAGGAATTTGTACTTTATATAAAACTTTTCCAACCATACAAGAGGATGAATGTCTGTTTTGTTTTCTGATGTTAAGATAGCATAATGGCGATTGAATTTTGACATTAGCGGCTTTTGACGAAGTTGAAAATTTAACGTAGGGTAGCTATTCCCATCCAGTAGTATGGGTTAGGGTTAGTTTGAATTATCGTCGCATTAAAGCTACACACGAGGGCTATTGGAAACGGGAGCCGTAATTTAGAACCACAGTCAAGTTACGAGCCGACACGTGAGTAGGTACCCAGTGCAACTTTTAAGGGCTACATCCTACGCAGCGTTGGGAATTTGGAGGATATTTAAAGTGCCCTTCCTCTACACGGGGCATTATTCGTCGGACAGTTTTTGGCTGCACGAGCCGTTTATAGGTCGGCAGTTATTTTGGTGATGCCCGGACTATGAAAAATGAAGTGGAATGTTTACTTGGGCAGTTTCGTTTTGCGCTATCGTGAAATAGAAACATTCCATTTTATCATATATATCAAACTTTAAACAATGTTTTAACCTATTTGGGTATCGCTTTTTAGCGTGATTCGAATGGTATGAATTCAATTCTAAATTTAATTACTTCTTTCAAATGTGCGGCTATCCATGAAAGGTTTAATCTAGAACTAGTTGTGGCAAAGTCGATATTTTTATTTTAAAAAACTGTAGGGGGAACCAGGGACATATGAGTTATTTGCTTGGAACTTAAAAAAAAAACACTATTTATGAATGTGTAAATGCAGATAATTTATACTTCATAAAGTAGTAAACAATATATATTAGTATTTTTCTGTAGTATTAACTGTAATAGTAGTAAAATATAAATTATTTAAAACTTTAGTTTTGGGTCATGTATCCCAATGCATAGGGATACATGACCCAGCCATTAGGGATACGTGACCCAACCCAAATATTTGGTAGTAATACTTAAAATTATCAAAAAACTTTTACCTAATAACAACACTACTATCATATTATAAAGTTTATATAGATTTTATAGTATTTTCAGATAAAATTATTACTTTTTATTTTTATCTCATTAATTATGCTTATACTAATGAAATAATCAAATTTAAAAGTAAATTCTGTTCGAAATACAAAACTGGGGCTTCTTTTATTTTACAGAGGTGGTTGAAGAATCGCTACTATTTGATCAATATTATTTTGGGATGTATTATCCATTTCAGGACATTTAAAACATTTTCCATCGATGTTTTCTGCATATTGAATTGTAAGCTCGTTAAAAAAAATTCTCTTGTGCCTTCCCAACAAACCTTATACTCCGTTAAGAACCCAGTCCTTTACTTTTGGGACCCCTTGATTTTTTTAAAAATTTATTTGCTCTACTTCTGTCTACTTTTGTGTTGTTTACTTGGGTCACATATCCCCAATTGGCTTAGGTCAGTTATCCCTAGTTGCACTTTTTTTTGCTTAACCCCAAAACAAAGTCATTTGCGAATAATTACATTAGCACTATTATGCACGTAACTGTAGCTAATAGCATGAACTAAACAAGTAACTTATTGAAAAAATATTTCCTTTAAACCAAAAAATGTAGACCGAAAAACCTTACGGCCTCAAAAATTTACTTTCAGTGCATGAAAACGTATTTCTTCGCATGACTTAACACATACGCAATGATTCAGCTCGATTTTTTCACTATGTGATCAGCTGGCTGAAAGGAAAAAAGTGATGCCAGTTTCAACTCACAAAACTTTTCCATTGCTGAGAAAAAGGCATTGGGTCATGTATCCTTCAAATGTCCCTATAGTTCCCCCTATACATACTTTTTTCTGTAGAAAACAAGTAAGAGAAACCTGTTATTATTATTTGCAATCTATACATTTTAAACAATTTTTTATAAAATTTCGTTATTTAAAATTAAAAAAAAACTTTTATAATCATAATTACTTTCAAGTGTTTAGGATTCAATTCTCACTTTCAATGAGTATTTTAACGCTCATACCTCCAACCCCCTCACTAAACCTAAAAAAACTGATGCGGACCACAATGTCAACGTATTTTGTTTTAAAGCTAACGTTTTTGCCCTTTTAATATAAAAAGTTGTCGACCACTATACTAGACCAACAGTGAGCCCGAAAAGTTTTTCTCTGGCCATTGAAAGTCATAGAGAAGTATTGTCAGTATCTAGACTAGAAAGGACATTTTAACTCAGTCAAAATAAATTTGATCCTTGTAACTCAACCACGCAATGGTAATTCCTAAATGTTTTAGGATAAGTCTTGCTTTTGATCAATTTTGAATTTTACGCCAAAACTTCTAGAAAATCTTTTAAAAAACGAATTTTCGCTTATATATTTATGAAAAATATTTAAAAACTTTGCATTACACCCTCTTTTATTATTCTAGTGGTGTACCGTTACTTGAAATTTTTCGTTTACTTATCTTGAAATTTTCCTCTTATTTACATTTTTAAATACCGTGCTTTGCAAAAGGAATTTCAAAGGTAAATGACGTCATGGGAGTGTGGTGTTGGCATAGAAACGCTTCAATTGCACTTAAAATGTTCCACATGATAGATATCTAAATTTTTAAACCTCTTAGTGATCGTCTTTATTTTGTTCTTACATGAATAAAGTTATTCGTTTATCTTTATATTAAAATCTATAATTCAATTTTTTTAAAAAGAATTTTCTACTCTCGACTTAGCTGATTTATGGTTGTGAGACAAAACAAGGATAGAAGGAAAACCTGAATACGTTTTTTTTTACCAAGTTTTTTATTTCTAAGTTCATTTAAAACCAAGAACTATATTATTGCATGACTTTTTTAAATATTTATTTGCAATTTTCATCTTATTGAATCTTGAAATAGAAGCTTATTTTTATAAACTTCAAAACTAATTTTAAGCATCAAAATAAAATTGTAAAATAATAATTTGTAAAAAAATATTAAATAAGATAGTTTTACTTTTTGTTTATCTTACAATTAATTGTACAAAATAGTGTAAAGTTTCCTTGTTGTTGTTTTAGCTTCCACACTACGTTTATAACGTAAAAAGGGGAAGGTTTTATAATCGTTCAGTCCGTCTGTCTGTCTGTCCGTCTGTCCGTCACCCACTTTCACAGAAAGAACCACAAGCCCCACAGACAAGTGGAATACGTCATTTTGAAGCAAAAAATCAGATTAGGCTACATTCCAAATTTCATTAAGAAATTTAAATTAGAAGTTTATTTAAAATTTAAATAACTTAAAATTTAATCTACATTGAAATAACATGCAAATTCCATTTTTATTCAATATTTTCACTGTTGCCATTTCGTTAAACGTACGAGAAATTTTATTTAAAAAAATACAAATATTTGAAAGAATATTTATTTATGTGATATGATTCAGTTTGGTTTGTTGTAATATCACAATAGAGTTCTTTTGATGGTTCATTATATATGTATGAAGAAAGATGCAAAGAGAATTCTAACTTGGCATAAAAAATGTGCAAAGTTTCGCTTTTATTTTTAAAGCATCATTGTACTAATTAATATTTTTCGAACTGTAATTTAATTAAATCTAATTATTAAATCTGAGAAAGAAGATTAATGAAAATAGTTAATTTTGGCGTTTAAAAGTTTGAATTACAAATAGCTAAAGGCCCTGTTTGTTATTAGAATTAAATCACCATTGCCATTCGCAACAATCGCCCGAGAAACTTAATTCTTTTAGACAATAAATTAAAATAAATTTATTTTGCGACATCGATCAGTTTGAAATGACGTCAAATATATTTCACTACGAAATTCTTTGCATGTTGATATGAAATATTTTCATTCTATTTAAAAGCGAGGAATAGTACATATTTATTCTTTGAAATACAAATTAATTTTTGAAAACGATAAGTAATAATTATTGAATTTTCGAAATAAATAAATAAAACTAGCCAAATTTAGCATGTAAATGTTTAATATAGAATTAATGCAGTGTTTGGTGCCTTTTTACCTGTTTAACACAACTTTTGTGTGGAAGCGGGTTTAGTGACAGATTCTGTTACAAACCTACTTGGTTTTTTTTGACAAAGAATTTAAAACTAATTCTTCTAGCCCTACAATTCGATTCGTTAAATCGTGTGGTGAGTTTTCGCTTTTTACAATTTATTTAAAAGTAAGATATTTAGCATTTATATATCAGCATCAGTAATGCAATGAAAAGATTTATATCGGTACTAGATTCATATGTATAAATATGGCGTTGCACGGGAGTACTCTTAAGAACTTCTATATTACGGAAACTTTTTTTGCCAATCGATCCATTCACCCTCTGGTCAGGGATCAGGCAAAGATATCAGAATATTATAACCCTCCCATACTAATATTAGCATTTTTTTTTAAAAATTGAATGTTCAATTGTATCCCGTCTCTTTTAGCAAGGCTTTCCCATACACCACTTTGAAAATGCAAAAAGTGCACAGTTAGAACTGTTATCTCCATTTTTGGTAGTCTTTAGACATTGTACCAAAAATATGAAAATCATCTAAAGCACTTTTTCCCTCACAATTCATTCCCGGACTTCCTCAGACATCTTATGTATCATACCTGACCAAAGAGGGAGAAGAAAACAAGACATGGGCCGTCTACTGTTATTTAAAAAAATTATAACTATTACTAAATTGCTCCAAAATAGGTTTTAATTACAACATTCTAACACGTTCCTATTTATCACACAGACCTCTCTATGTCAAATATAAATCTACATTATCTAAGGTCTTTATGGTACTTCTGGGGTACCTCAGGGGTCAATACTGGGGTTAATGCTTTTTAATTTGTTTATTAATGATATTGTAACAAATTTTCAATCCTGTTTATTATTTGCTGATTATTAAAATTTTTTTAGGTGTATATCTTCTATTGGTGATGTGATATTCTGCAGTTTGAAACTCAACAAACTTATTAACTGGTGCCAACAAAATAAGCTTTTTCTTAAAATTGATAAGTGCTTTGTTGTAACTTTTACTAGAAAACTCAATCCTATATTGAGCAATTATACTATAAATGATTTTTCAAGTTCTAGAACTACATTTATAAAAGACCTTGGTGTGTTGTACGAATCTAATTTTACTTTTAAATTATATACATGTTCAACACATTACAAAAAAATGCTAATATAAAACTGGGAATGTTAATTTATGTAGTTTTTAGCCTTTTTAATGACTTGGTTACAGTCCAATAGAATAATGTGTATTTGGAATCCTACAAAAGCTTTAAAGATAACCATAGAAAAAATTACAAATATGTTATCGCATGTTTCTTTTAATGTATAACCATTTTATACCTACTATTTGCAGAAAATGTAACTTCGAATGCTTAGATCTGTCATGGTTTTTAATTTTTTCACAGATATTTTATTGCTCGTCATACGTACAATACTAATTTTTATGCTCCAAAAATTACCCGTAATAAATTGTCTTAAGTAAGCCCAATATTTTAAAAAAAATTAATTTAATAACCATCCATTTCTCATTTCATTGACCTAGTTAAAGGGGTACGACCCCCCCCCACCCCCCCGCATAGCGATATTTCTTTGATATTTTCTATTTAAAATGACGACATTTACCCTATGTGTAATTGTAATTGTTGATTCTGATCGTCTTCTTTTACTCTCTAACCTACTCGAAATGACTTGTTCGTATGCTAAAGTTAATGAAAATAATAAAGATAGTAACTATATGTCGTTTGGGTGTAAAATTGATCAATAATTGTTATTAAATTGGGTAGTTGGGTATACGTGTTTTTTTTAAAAAAATTTATCTAAAAATCATTCAGGTAGGAATGCGAAATAAGGCCATTACCTTTCAAATTAGTAAATCTTGTATTTGTGTCTAATTTTGATCATACAAAATTGTATTTTATGAAAAAAAAATTGAGCAATTATTAGTTTCAATTATAGCATTTCAAAATACTTTTTTAATATGTTTAGGAGGTTTTTGTAACTCAACTATCACAATTCTAAATTTTACAGCTAAATGAAATCATTGTCTAAACTTTTGCATCGCAGTGTACTAGAGAAAATAATAATATAAAAGCTGAAAAATGTGTAAAATTTTGGACGCTTTTTTCAATATGACGGGGAAATGCAAAGAGCATGTTACCGGTCTTGAGCGAAAACAAAAATGCTGATTAAAAATAAAATCTTTCTTGATTGATAAATCAATATCAAGTGGGAATAGAGCAACAAAGAAAGGAATAGCATGATTTAAGCTTGAAAGGTACGTCACCTGAAACAAGCCAATATGTCGAGTATGACAACACCCACGTTTATTTACTACCTAGTGGTTCTAAGCAAGATATACAAATCATTATTACCTGATAATTTGTATCTTAAAACCTATTTTTGAGTATCTATTTACAAGAGTAGAAAGACTAATATAGGCAATAAGCTAAGGCCCATAATTCTTTTAATGATGTCGTCAATCCAACCAAACCAAACGCTTTGCAGCTCGTGTTAACTTTATCTGTAACTACTAAACTGAAAATTCTCGGATTGTTTATTTTACCTAAATTTAATGTTTTTAGTTTTTGACGTTTGGATTTATTTTATGTAATTGTATGAGACTAAATTAGTAGTGCCTTAAAGGACTTTTTTTTGATGAAGTTGAAAATTTAAGTGAGAAAAGTTCTAACTAGGAACAAAGAGAAGTAAGTTCTAAATATTTATACAACTGCGATCTTCTACTTGACATATATCTTAAATTTGTTTTATTTGTTATTAAGTTGCAATAAAAACTTTATGTTTTCAATTTTTATAATCATAAGGAGTGCTTTATCGCTTTGAAAAGGAAGCATTGGGTGAGGACGGAACGATATCGTAAGATTTACCTGCGTTATAAAAATGCTTCGTTTATTGTTGTGCTTCGTTTATTTTCATAGTTTAACTGATTTGGACATATTTTTATTGAATTAGTTGCTGAATTAATTTGCCTAATAATAGTGTTTTCACCACAAACTCGTGTTTGATTGGCGTTTGTGGTCTAATGATGTTTTTGTGACTTCAATAGGATGTCCATTTGTGAATAGTAAAAAGTATACGAAGAAAAAAAATGGCTACACAAATAATTCTCTTGCTTAATTAAACTCATTGCTGAGTGTACTGATTCTAAAAGTTAGTAATGCTCTTTAGAAGAAGTGCCGAATTTTTAGTGTACCTACAATTTTGTTGGAAGTTCCATTAGTTGCCTGCACTCGGTTGTGGACTATACCACTCGATTGTAGTTCTAAATTACGGGGGGGGAAAACATTCGCGATGGGTTTGGCAAGTATGAAAGCCTCCGCCTTTTGCTGTCTTTGAAGAGCCAGCCTGCCCGTGTGGGCATTTGGAACAACAACAGTACTTTGCTCTTTTTTAGAAATTGACCTCATATATTTTAAGCGACTTTAATTTATTATCTGTCATTTTATGGCATGCTGCCTGAAGCACTAATCAATTGCTTTATCCATTTGAATAATTAATTGTGTTAATTGCTTACTGTATGAGGCTAAGGCAGTTGGAGTTGGAGGTGTTTCTAGTGGTGTTCCCAGAAGTTTTCATTCTAAAATAGATATTGAATACTATACAATAGATATTGAAAACATAATCAGCATTGTTTGATAAGCATGTTTTCCAGACTAAGTTACAAATACATGATCCTGTTATACAATATGTATTTGGGATATCCACAGGATTTCAAAAAGTCTTGCCAGACAGGTATTGTATGTAAAAGATGACGTTTGCTTATCCTCATTATCCCTGATCAGATCGGTACTTTCACAGCTATACGTAGTGCCCAGCGTGTAAAATAAGCGGTATCGCCTCGCGAAACGCGACACCAGAATGAAAACTTGCAATAGCGATTTAGCTTTGTATCGCATTTAATTGCGATGCTCACAAAGCATCTCCATTTGTCATAACCATGGTGTTTTTGCAAACGATTCGAAGTCAGATCGCTTCAGTTTGGTTGTCTAAGTCATGGAGCTCTATCTCAATTCGAATCATTCGATTCTGGATCCGAATAATGAGTGTGGCTGAAGTACGAATCTAACGGTAACGTTGTTACTAAAATAATGTGCGCTTTATGTGCAAAGCAAGTAGATAACTTAAAATGTCAACAAATTTCAACGCATCGCTAATCAACGGAATTAGTGGTGCGTTGATAAAGATGGACAATATTCAAAAGTGCTATGCATTAATTAAAAATTGCTACACACAAATACTTTGGTGTAGCAGAACTGCTATACACACAAAAAAAAAGTATTTTACATGCTGGTAGTGCCTGTTCTTGCTTCTTACTTGGCAATACATAGCAGATTCGGCGAATTTCAAAAAAGCAATTTAAATAATTCTCACTGTTGTCGACTGAGTCGCTCAATGGTTGGCGTGCTCGCCTTTAAACCACGACGTTGCGGGTTCGAGTCCTGGTAAAGCATGTTTGTTTGTCTCCAACTGTGTGTTGATGAATAAATGTGGCCCCCCCTGTAAAAAGAGGCTGTGCATGAGAAGGATTACGTGTATTAATTTAAGGGTAACAATTTCAGCCCAATGGGTGCTCCTTTCCCAAAATGCCATCAGCCTGTCCCTTAGTAGCAGTGAAGCCTAGAACGGTAAATGACCAGGCATTAAAATAAAATAATAATAATTCTCACTGTTATTTCGTTAGTTCTAGTTAAGGCTTCCTTTGTAATAAATACTAGCCTAATAAACCTGACAATGCAATTGTTCCCTTAATAAAAGTGACTGGTATATTAAATGTAAACTTTTACTTTATATAATAATTACTTCTCTTTCTCACTGGTCAGCACCCATCTGGATATTATAAGACCCCCCCCCTGATGATGTCAGTATTATTTTTAAATTTCATATCATACTTAATCCTGGCTGTTAATTGTACATAAGTATCCCTATATGTTTTCCATTTCTTTCCATTTGTAAACAGCGAACTTACACAACAATTTTTTTTAATTTAAGCCAAATTCGGAAAAATGATTAGAATCTAGTAGAGTAAATTGGACGGATTTAAAATTGAATAAATATTTTTAATAATTAAAAAGATAACCATGTTCGAATTGCCATCGTACATATATTAAATTCACATGATTTTTTGTACTTATACCTACTTTCGATGCATTGAAATATCTTTCACATTAAAAATTGCAATAAATCCTAAGCTTACCACAATGCACAATGCTTAAATCCTGATTAAAAATTGGCTCACGTTTTGCCCTCCGAGACAGGTTTGCATTTAAATTTCGATAATTGACTCTTAATGGGCCTGGAGGTTATTTTGCGAGTCAGTCGGTCAGGTCTTTATTCTTTATATAGATATAGATTAGGATTCTTTGCCTTCTATAGATTAGGATTCCTTCCTTCTCATTATTGCTTACCCACCCCTAGGAACTGCTTGCACAGTTCCCTTTATATATACAGGGGTTGGACAAAATTATGGAAACACCTTTTGAAATGCATGTTTGAAAAGAAAGATTGATTTTAATGACCTAAGTAGATGTTGCTGGCATTTTCGCCTACTGACGCCACCTATACAACTTCGTAAATGCACTACACCGTTCAGTCGTTGTCGGAGCACTGTTACGTGAGGTTGCCATTGCATTATGTCAGAGTTAACAGACTTCAAACATGGTCAAATTGGTGGTGCGCTTATCGTGGTTGCTTCCGTAAGCAAGGTAGCCAACGTTTTTAGTGTTTCAAGAGGTACTGTGTCGAAGATTTATTCCACATATTTGAAACGCGGAAAAACATCATCCGCTAAATCATAGCGCAGACGATAGTGTGTGCTGAGTGATTGTGACAGACGATCATTAAGGAGGATTATCACGAAAAATAAGAAAACCACAGCTGCAAAAGTAACTGCTGAAAGGAATGTCGTGTTACCAAACCCTGTGAGTACCAAAACAATTAGAAAGGAGCTTCATAAACAGGGAATTGCTGGCCGTGCTGCAATTCAAAAGCCATTCATCAGTGATGCTAATGCCAGAAAAACAGAAAAAAGTGGTGTTTAAGTCATAAAGCCTGGACTATAGAGCAGTGGAAGAGAGTAATATGGTCTGATCAGTTTTCTTTCACATTGTTTCCCACTTCTGGCTGAGTTTACTTCTGGAGAACGCCATCTCAAGCCTAGAATGCAGACTGCTAGTCGCCAAGAGTGAAACATGGGCGGGGGTTAGGTGATGGTTTGGGCAACCATATCATGGTTCTCTTCTGGCCCCATGATAACTCTGTCAGGGCATATTACTGCTAAGACTCATGTGAACATTTTGGCCGTTTAAGTCCATACCATGGTACAAACTTTGTTCCCCAATGGTGATGGCGTCTTCCAAGACGCCCCTGTTCACACAGCTCACATTGTCCAGGACTGGTTTTCTGAGCACGAGGATGATTTGTCGCATCTCCCCACCACAGTCACCAGACCTGAATATTATCGAACCTTTGTGGGCTACATTGGAGCGGAACGTGCGTTCTCGCTACCCACCGCCAATATCGTTACCTGAACTTGCCACCGTTTTGCAGGAAGAATGGAACAATATTACCTTGGCAAACATACAGGAACTGTATAATTATCCATTCCGAGAAGACTGCAAGCTGTTTTGAATGCCAACGGGTTTCCTACACTTTATTAGGCAAGGAAACAAGTTTTTTAAAGGTGTTTCCATATTTTTGTTTTGTCCAATCCCTGTGTAGTTAAAATTTTTAGTTATTTAAATATTAAGTAAACTTCTAATTTAAATTTTTTAATGAAATTTGGGATATAGTCTAACCTGATTTTTTTGCTTCAATATGATGTATCCTACCTGATGAGACTTGTGGTTCATTCTGTGACACATTCTAAACGATTATAATAACTTCCAGATTTAACATTCATACAAAGTGTGAATGTTAATATTGTACTTCCTTGTATTAAATGGTAATTCAATTTTTAGTTTTAAAATTTAAATATACTTCTAATTTAATTTTTTAAATGAAATTTGATACATAGCCTTGTCCGATGCTATTGCTTCATTTGGTTTTTTGCTTCAATATGACATATCCCACCTGGCTGCGCAACTTGTGGTTTGTTCTGTATAAGTGGGTGTCGGACGAAAATACACTGTAAAAAAAATAGTTAGAAAAATACTGTTATTTTCTTTTAACAGAACTGATGATTTAAAAGTCCATGGTTCAAACCTGGGTACAGTAGTATATTATTCCTATGTATTATTGTGGTTGGTTTCCCCACCTGTCAATATAGATACCAGGTTCGATTCCGTACAAGGGAGACAAATTTTAATTTCTCTCTTCAATATGTCTGTTAAAAAACATTAAAGTTTATGAATTTTTCTAGACAGATTTTCTCTGTAAATTATACAGTATTTTTCTGGCGCCCCAGCTGACAATTTTTTTTCTGTAAAAACAAAACTTTTTTTTATAGTGCAGACAAGCTGACAGAAGGAATGAGCGATTAAAATACCGATAAAAAAGTACCGATAAAAGCGATAAAAAAGTTAAATTTTCCCTTATGTCGGATCATATTGGTCGTCGTTTAGGCGGAGTGAATTTCACATTATTCAATGTAAATTTCTATGTGTCTATCTATATTTAAATTATGTTGCGTTATATTAAGTTACGTTTCATTGTATTTAAGCTAATCTATATTTAAAGTTACGCTTCTATATTTAAAGCGTCCATTTTTCTAAATATTGACACTTCAAGGAGAACTGCCTTTCTTAGCCTGATCAGTAATATACTTTGCTGATCTGTTCGTCCCTGATTGCCAACCAGTGCGTGTTATTCAGCGGTACTGGAATTTTATTTTTAAAATAACTTAATATTTGCCTGGAATTGAGATGGTTCTAGAACTTTCTTTGCTGTTCCATTTAGATGTTTCACAATATTCTATGTGAATATAAAAGATGTGTCCCAGTGAGTGGTCAGTTCTTTGTTAACTGTTGTCTAGCAAATAAATTTTATTTTTAGTTTAAATTGTATAATTGTGCCTATCTTTGCCACAATATTTTTTTCTAATTAATTTAACAAATAATAAATAATATTAATTGAATTTGCGATATAAAGTTAATGAAAATGTGTAACTGTGGTGACTAAAAATTTTTGATTACGAAAGCAACAGGAAACTTTCTCTTTTTCGAATAAAATACTGGTCATTTTTATTTTCAAATAATGTGAAGTTAAATGATATTGTAATAAGTTCCCCTTCCATTGTAACAGCAAAAAATAAAAATATATATTACATCATCGTTCGTCCCGACCGTCGTACTTTAAACAAATTTTTATAACAACGTGCAAAAAAGTTCACTTTTTTTATATCATATTCATTCATAAATCGTTGCGAAAATGACACTTTACGTGCTTACGTCACAGACAGTGCCTAAAGTAAGTACTTTCGGCTCTAGTGCGGTAAAGTAAATATAAGAGTATCTGATTGGTAGAAAAACAAAATAATGTCATGAATCTCCATGAAAACTAAATGATGTTATGAAACTCACTTATTTCTATTGGTTCATTACTTTTGCATTTTCTAATATCTCCATGGAAACTACAAGTACTACAAAAATTATTAAAGGAAATTTAATAAGACAAAAGTAAGGAACACAAATTTCACGCCAAACAATACTTTTTTGCACGTTATTATAAAAAATATTGTAACCAAGCACGTGCCAAATATTACTTTATTAAGCTCTTGTCATTATTTCACTCGACCTACGGTCTCGTGAAATAAAAGCCACTCGCTTAATAAAGTATCATTTTTGGCACCAGTTGCTTAAATAACTATTAAGTACCAATAAAGACTATTTATTAAATCTGCAAAAGAAAATTAATAAAAAAATGGTTAATTTTGGCGTTTATAAGTCTGGAATTAGAACTGGCCAAATGCCGTGTTTGGCGATTTACTTTCTTGAGTGTATAAAGGATGTGTGTGGAAGCGGTGCTACGGAACAGTAACTGTTAGAAAAACTTTCTTGTTTAAATACTATTTCATAGTTAAATTTTTAAAACTCTATTTTGAAAATAAACCTCCATTGACGCAAACTTGAGTTCGTGCCACTTTTGCATTCATATCGATCTGGCTCTTTATTAAATTTATATTTAGATAAATTTGCTGTCCCAAAATCGATGTAGAAACCACGCATACATATTGAAAATGGTAGCTCTTATCATCGTACGTCATTGGTGCAGGCTCTCGAAATCCACTGGAGAATTCGAATTTCGAACTAACATAAATAATACCCAACTTTTTGAAATGAAATATCCCGCCCTCCATTCCATAGTGCTAAAAAGTATCTTTTAAAAAAATAATAAAGATAACATCTCGCGCATTTCCATTTCTCGCGTTCTCCGTTGCATTTATTATTCCTCTTCGAATGGGGCTGCAGATCCCTTTGGAGTTCCTTAGGGGAAAGACGAGGAGTGAGAAGGGATGCAAGGTATACGGATGGGTCGTGCTGCTGATGCATTTGGCGGCTTATCGCTCAGTTGGCTACTTTTATTTTTATGGTGTTATACTATTTTGTGGAAATTTTGTATTACTTTTAATTTATATAGGCCTCGTGTAGCTCTAGTGCGACGATTATTCAAACCTAACCTGACCTAACTTTTAATTTATTGATTTGTGATCCCTCCGAGTGGCAGAACCTGTCTTTTCCGTATTTTTTTTGCATCAGTCTTTCTAACAATAACCTTAAATTTCAAAATTTGAAAAAGAATAAAATTTTAATTATGGTACTTTTTTTCATTTGGGAATAATTTTAAGATCATCTCTTCAAAAATAAAACTAATTCTGATTTCTTAAACAAATATTTTATTAAAAATAACTAATTTAAAATTTGTGCAAAACAACCATACACTTTTGCCCATTTCCAGTTTTTTTTTAAACTGGGTTTCAAATGGGAAATCTTGAAATTGTTTGACAATGAATAGTGATCTTTTATTTCAATGCCATTGAAATTCTTTTGAATGAAAGAAAAGAGGCTAAAAATGGAGTAATAGAAAAACCGATCTTTCCCTTCAGCCCCTTTCTTCCGATTATGTGTCTGAAAAGTAACGAATAGGGACTAATGAAAATGAGATTATATCGTAGGTGGAGAAGCGACGTACCTTTCTTGTTATTTAATTAAGCGAAGGAGACGTTAGCTTTCCGCTTATATCGCCTGTCACCATGCATAAATCAATTGAAATTTCGCTTTCGTTAAAAGGGAAAAAGATACGGTAGTTTTAAGTAAAATTTGTTTAAGGATTCGAATAGATTTATATATAGACTCTAAGTGGAAAATGTAGAGTATAGGTAAAAATGAAAGAATAGAGTATACGAGATTTGAATCAATTTTTTCAGAAACCCTTATGTCCACGAACCATAGTTTTCGAGAAATTGAAAAAAAAAAAACTTTTTACAGCAACTTTATATCAAAATTACTGAACAAAAAATTTAACAACAATCTCTTAAGGCAGGTCGGTAACTTGTATACGGCTAATGCTAAATTGACCTTTTTCATGTTCCTTTTTCTTTGAAACTAACATACGAAACAACAACAACGACAATTCTGTGCATTATATGCACTTTGAACAATACACTAAAATTAGATTTTATCAATATATAAAGTAGTTTTTTTTTAAATATTATTTTTACATCACAAAATTACCCATATTTTTTTCTCCTTCAAATTTTGAGAAATGCTCATTCCAGTAAGCAAAACACCCTAAAACAATTATCCTGTAAACATTTTAGGTCTATACATGAAATAGTTTTTAAGAAAAAGGTACCTGAACCTGAAAAAACACCATTCTGAGAAAAATGAGATTGAAAATTGAAAACGTACATTATGAAAACACTGCTGATCCATATCCAACCAAATTAAAATTTAACTAGTTTAAACTTGTCTGAATGACATACAAAGGGCATCGTTGGAAAGCTCTTGAAACTTTTTTTTACATAAATACTAAAATCAAAAAATCGATTTTTTGAAAATTACATGGTACTGATCTGCGGTAATCATTACTACAAGTTGAAAGAGTATTAAAAAACATTTAAACACACAAAAAAGCAAACAACAAAACGCACAGATAAATAGAATATATTGTCTGATGTCATTAACTCTGATACTCAACTATAAATTTAAAAATCGGTTGTTGATTCAACCACATCCATCTCAAATCGGTTCCATTTGGCGCCGGCGCTTTTCTCCTCCCGCCAACCCTGTTGAGCATCCCTTCTGTCACTCGTGTTGTTCTTCTCGCACTGTTCGGAACAGCAGCTCTCTCTCGTGTTCCAGGAGATTCCATGCTGGCGCACAACTCATGGTAACGGGGTCTTTCTATATTCGAAATTGGGTGTGTGCATGTCAGGGGAATGAATATATGTGCTTTCGAATATTTTCATTTAAAAAAAAAATTTATATCGTTTTTGAGTCCAATTTTTGAAATTCACAAACTTAAATGTTTTATGATTCTATGTGCTTTGTTATTTTTTTGCCATTCCGTTGAAAAATGTTGTGTGATTTTTATTCTCAGATAGGATATTGTCATGCGTTGTTAAAGGTTTGGAATATTTTAACTATTGTTTTCTTATTTGGTTGTTTTTGTGTATTTTCAAAATATCCTTATTTCGAAATTATTTTTTTCAAACTTTACAAATCTGTACCTTTTTCGGCCACATGCTTTAATCTGTACCGTAGGATGGGATGAACTGGAGCACTTTCCGAGTTTAAACGCCTCTTGAATATATTTTTCGGCATTCTTCGTGTCTAACTTTTTAATTTTAAAATGCGTTTACTTGTTTTATTTATCTGTTACCATTAACTTTGTCTAACCTTAAATGCTAAAATGAAAATCCTGTTTAAGGTGAGGTAAACCTGATCACCTGTAAAAATCGCCCGTAATGTCACACCGGTAAGATTTTTTTCAATTTAAAGCTTAAATTACATTAATGACCTTTTTAAGATCACGCAAGTCTAATTTATTATACACATATAGACATAAAAATAGATTTATTATAAAAAGTGGGTTTAAAGTGATTCCTTGTCATTATTGGAAATGTTTTTACAGGTAGCTGGCTAAAAGTGTCTTTCTGTGCCTTCTTGATTCTGACGATCTGATTTTTTCGAAGCACATATTGTCATTTTACAAGTTGTTTGGTATTTTGTTTCTTTGAGGCTTTATTTCCTTATGAGTCTTTCATTTTAGAGTTGTTCTATCAAAGGATTAGAAGCCTATCATCCTTAACTTAAAATACTGCATCAAATGATTGCATCTTACTTTCCTAAAGAAAGGTCTGTTGGACCACCTTGCGCATCTTTTTAATTTCACTGTCTCTATCGAACTTTGTTTGATGCAACTCTTTATAGTTACAGACACTTAAAATCTTTTCACACACACGCCAAAATTGATTCGATTCAGCCCACTTTTCGGTATTATGCTTGTTTTAGTAAACAATTGTATTGAAAACTGCTTTATTTGAATTGGATTATGTTTATATTATTATTCAATAATTTTATTGCATTGATATTAGTATATATTTTTTAGCTTCCACACTACGTTTATAACGTAAAAAGTGGAAGGTATTATAATCGTTCAGTCCGTCCGGCTGTCACCCACTTTCACAGAACGAACCGTAAGTCTCACAAACAAGTGGGATACGTCATTTTGAAGCAAAAATCAGATTAGACTACGTCCCAAATTTCATTAAAAATTTAAATTAGAAGTTTATTTAATATTTAAATAACTAACAATTTTAACTACATTGAAATAACATGCAAATTCCATTTTTACTCGATATTTTCACTGTTGCCATTTTGTTAAACGTACGAGAAACTTTATTTAAAATAAAAATAAAACTTTTGAAAGAATAATTATTTTTGTGATATAATTAAGTTTTGATTGTTGTAATATCACAATAGAGTTTTTTTATGGTTTATTATATATGTATGAAGAAAGATGCATAGAGAATTCTAACTTTGCATAAAAAATATGCAAAGTTTCGCTTTTATTTTTAAAGCATCAATTTTACTAATTATATATTTTTCGAACTGTAAATTAAATTATGGCGACTAAAAGATATTTATTAAAAAAATTGCATCACTATTCTGCGAACTTCAAACAAATTTAGCAAGCGATAATGAGTAATTATTAATTTGCGAAAGAAGATTCATGAGTATAGTTAATTTTGGCGTTTAAAAGTTCGGAATTAGAAGTCCCTGATAGGCGAATTTCTTTCTGAGGTGTATAAATAGTGTGTTTCCTATTGAGCATAAATATTGTGTGGAAGCGGTTTAAGTGACAGATTCTGTAACAAACCTATACTTGTTTGTATTAATTTTTTTTAGATTTATTTTTTGTAGTTCCGTTATAAAAAATAACTAGAGTGCTAAACCCCCTGCTCCGCTAACGCTCTGCCAGCTCGTCCGTCCGTACTCCTTTCCAAAATCTGTTCTATCCGTCGGATTCTAAATTTTTTTTTTTTTTTAAAGAAAGATATGACATCAGAGACCTAACTTTCATACTTTTTGTCGCCTGTCTTTACATCCGGACAGACATCTGTGTAGCTACTGTTTTGTCGTCGAATCAACCATTGAATTCGCATTAAAATTTAATTTTTACTCATTTTAATCGATGTGCCACATTAACACTAACATGAGAAACTTAATTCACTTAAAATTAATATTTAAAGAAAAAATATTTTTGTCAATATGAATCACTTTGGAAAGTTGCATAAAATGTAGCGCAATTTGATTCTTTGATTGTTCATTATTTGTTTACTACGAAAGCTGCAAGTCATTACGAAATAATCCTAAAATATCGGAGTTTTAGAGATTTTTACGTTGATATTATAGAAGAATAAGAAGCTTGCGGCATTTAAGGCATTGACGCCATTTTCGAATTGTCGCCAGAACGGACGCTAGTATTTTAACCGAACATTTTAACATAACTATTCTTCGAAATGTATATAAATTCAACAAAAGATAAAAATGCTAATTTAGTTAGCGAATGAAAATAGTTAATTGTGGCTTTTAAAGTTTAATTCATTGTTCGACTATTCATGGAAATGGGATGCCAGAGCCTAGGGAGGTTGGACTTGTTTGCCTGTAGTCGTTAGCTGAGCATAATGGAACGGCCTTCACGCCTTGGTGACCCTGCCAGGAGAAAATCTCCCGACGTACTTCGCCCGTTCCGCCAGTACACCCCCTCGCCACTTTGAGGCCGACTACTAGGACTTGAGGGCAAGAAGATCTATAGAAGCTGTGAACATTGTCCTGATACACAGCTTACGCCTACTCACATCTATGAGTGTCCGGCTATGAGCGCCAGCCTGAGAAGATTGGAGTACTGCCGACTATGCTAGATCCGTATGGAGACAACATCAAGCAAGTCGTAGAAGAAATTATCAAAATTCACGGACACATATATAGAGTTCGACTCTCATGGAACGACAAAAAAAAAAAAAGTTTAAATTGCAACTGACTGTTGTGTTTGGCGATTCTGTTTCCTAAGGTATTAAATCTTGTGTAATATAGCAGTTTTAGATGACAGTTACTGCTACAAATCTACTTTTTTCTCGAATAGAATTTCAATAAGTATTTAAATAACAGGGAAGTGTGTTATTTTACTTCTTTTATAACTTCTTGTTTTTAGTAATGAAATGTGTGAACTAAAAATATTATTTTGCAGCTTCAGTACAAGTAAATTGAAATTAATACGTACGATGTTGCCGTCGTGTGTTTAAATTACTTGTTAGGTAAAAATAACCAGGCCTTGGTAAATGACACTAGCCTTCATGAGTTACTGAACTGTGCTCACTAATTCCCATGTAGTTTGGAGTGATCAGTTCGGAAAAATAGTGGAAAAATTCCTTTATTATTTACAATTCATTTAAAAAAATCAAACTGAACTAAAATGAACCAATATGCGATTTTTTGTCATATTTTCGGGATTATCGTATGAAAGCTACATTTATCGTATAAAACATGTTTGTAAAAAACTCAATACCTCCGGATGAATTAGACAGCAAATTATTTTTCCCGATTGGATTAACACAGAGAGCTCGCTTGTGAAGTCGATTGTTGGTCTCCATTCAATGTGCCCCTGTCTGAATGTTTTCCTGCATACAAACGATATCAAAGAAAATCCAACTTTTACAGGGACACTTTTGTCGCTTTTTTCGGAAAATTGGAATGAATGATCTTTTGTTTCGAAAATATAAGTCTTTTAATTAAATTGAAAGGATTAATTTAATCTCGTGTACAATTAAAGGTTTGGGTTCTTTTATGTAAATTATCTTACTTTGTACACAATTTAAAGTTGCAAATTATTTTTGTCAAAATTTCATGGAAATTTTAATTTTTTTTTGGAATAATCTGGCATGATAAAATTGGGGAAAAAATTAAATTTAATATTCAAAGAACACTGACTGTGCCTGGACTTCCTTATGTTAAAAGATGGCTAGTTTATAAACTTGAAACCAAAAACCAAGGGGAACAAAGAGCTTTCTTCTTTAGACTTTTCATTAGTCAATGATTACCCTTTAAAAAAAAATATCTTGATTGTCTAAAGAGCATATAAAATGGATGATTTGTATAATAATTTTCAAGCATGCTGGCTTTAGCTTAAAGTTTTATTTTAACTAAAACATAATAAAAGCAAGTGGTCATTATATTCAGCAGTAAAGTTGTAATTGTGTTTATTTTTTCAACAGATGGCCGAAGACTCCTGCCCCAAGTCAAGCCAGAGTAGGAGCGTGCACTTTGCAGTCATTGCTGTCGTCTCGCTCCTGTGCTACTACAACGCGCTCGACTGCGGCTTCGTGTTCGACGATATCTCGGCCATCAAAGACAATAAGGACCTGAGGCCTGCCACGCCCCTGCACAGCATTTTCTTCAATGATTTCTGGGGGACGCCCATACACAAGGTATCGTTAGGGGAGGGGTTAAGAGGGATTGTCAGTTCCTATAGAGCTAATGCATTAGTTGTGGAATCACAACTTCCGCAGAAGTATTGCTTTGCCATGTTTGCCCTTTTTCCCCAGGTATGGGATTTAACATAACATCGAAATGATCAAATTTGAAACATAAATGTTATCTAGTTATTTAATTGTATATTTTTGAAGTTTCAAAATGCCAAAAATATACAGCAGATGGCAACACTATTTTAAAACTTTATCAATTAATAATTAAATAACTGGATGTTATTTTCTTTTCAATATTGTTTTAACTTGATGTTAGGATGATTCCCATACCTGGTGAAAATGGGGTAACATGTCAATGACTTGCTGAAGCTGTGATTTCAAAACTAATGCATTAGCTCTATGGGACTGACAGTCCCTCTTAGGGGGTCATGCCACGGAAGATGCCTTCCAGGGTTCTGTCTTTAGAATCTGGAAGTAATACAACTAAATCTAAAATTGTGAACATTTAAAAACGTTAAATTGACCCTCTGAGGGGTAAGCTAAGCATATTGCGTGAAGTGTAAACTTGTTCACACAGTACGAGTTTAAAATTTAAATTTTTACCAGAAAATGTCATTACTTTACATTTTTTAATTATATATCTGTTGCAGATGATTATAATTGGCTCCTCTGTTCTTCAAATTTTAAAATTTAGTAAAATTAAATTATGTTTGTTGCTGAAAAACCTGATTGTAAGGTGACAGGTTTATGAGTCCGTACCCCTCAAAGGCTAAACCTGATTTTATCAGTAATGCATTGTGTTAGGACAAGAAAAATCTTACTGTTGTCCTCACATTCTATGTTGTTTTCTTTACAGGAACATACATTTTTCATAACTGCTAGCTGAATTAAACCAAGTCCATATGGTATTACAAATACATTTTCTAATTGTATATGTCGAAAATTACTATGAAACTAATTTGAAGACCACTCAAAGTTATACATTCACTAATTCTGACTAAGTTAAAGTTTCCAATGTAGATAAGAACGTTCAATGTTCCCTAAGGCATCCACTCAAATAGGCTAAGAGCAGACACTACGTGTTTCACCAAGGCATTTTTTATTGGCAACTAAAAACATGTTAAAACTCATAAGAGTAAAAAAACAGGAAAGTGTTGCCATTTGGCGGTTAACAAAATGGTACAAGTTAAATAATTCCAGGTATAGGTGAGAATCATCATCAATTCTGTATACATTGTTTGGATGCACATTCCTGTTTATTAATATGAGCAATGAAGGCTATTTATGTAGTTATATAGACATGTTTCTTTTTTACATTTTAGTTTTATATTGTGAAAATGTTATTGTTGCCAATGTATACAGTATTTCTTTCAGGAGCACAGCCATAAATCATATCGACCCCTGTGTGTTCTAACATTCCGTATCAACTATGCTCTGAATCACCTCGATCCATGGGGCTACCATCTATTCAACATTATTTTACATGTTCTGGTGTGTTTGCTATATCTTAGGTGAGCAACCTTTGATTTGGATTATTTTTACAAATATTAGTTTCAAATATATTTTGGCTATTGAATTTGCATTATTTCAGAAAATAATTTAGGCATTGTAATGTTCACTTTTTAATGCATTGCCTCTTAATGAATGCCTTATTTTTGGTAGATTAAAGAGTTAAAAAATTATAAAATAGCTTCAAAGATTAAGCAATGTTATAAAATCATTCTGACAACAACATGTATATGAAAATTTAGTTAAAAAATCAAAAGGTACATTTTAGAACACCCATTTACATTTTGACAGCAATTCAAACTTTTGTTTTAGAATTTCTAATTCTTTCACTAGAATTAATGTTAAAATAATGTTTATGTATCGGAGGGCAGTTTATTGGCAGTGATACATGCATCTTACACTTAACTTGATCTATACCTTATCACTTTTTTAATCTCATAGGTTATGCCAGCTTTTTTTATCATCTACTGCAAGTTTTATTGCAGCCTTCTTATTTGCTGTTCATCCAATACATACCGAAGCAGTAAGTTATGTACTTCCTATGTAGAAACAAAAAAAAATGTTGTGTTAAAATACGCTTACTCATTAACTACCATTAGCAAGAAAATTTGCAACTAGAAAATATACTTACTGCTTAACAAACAAAATATAAAACAAATTTAGACCATAGTACCAAACAACATAGGTGGGACAAATTAAGCTACACAAAAAACGACTTTAAATTTCTTATAGCTAACATTTTTATTTGGAAATGAAGGTATTAATGATATTTATAAAGTTGTCATTAATGGATTAAAGAAACTCAAACTCATTTATATTAATATTTTCCAAAAACTGTATGAAGATATACTGCTCAAAATAATTAGGGGAGCACTTTGCATACTTTTGTTAACCTTTTAAGTTCTAACTTCTAATTTTTTATTCTAAGAATCTAAAATTTGTGAAATAGATTCAGTATGCATCCAGAATGAAATGGTAAGAAACAGGGAATTTTTGGAAAAATTTTTAACTAAAATTTAAGGGGAAAAAATTGGCATCATAACTTTTGAATAAATTATAACAATAGTTATTTTAAATAATTATTTGTTAAAAAAAAGTTCAAATCAATATTTAAACATCTAAGCATGCAATATGAAGAATTTAGGGTATTAATTTCATAAAATTTTTAGGGAGTGAATTTTATTTTACCATGTTTTTCATATTTTCATTTAATTAAAACAAGCATTATTTAATTCTTCAAAACACAAGATTCTTCCATCTAACGATAAGTAAGAACAAGTTCAACTTAATGAGGGGAAAAAACGCAAGCTGATGATTCCAAATGGAATCATTGGTGGTGAAAGAGTTTAAACCATGATTCCCCTAATTATTGTGAGCAGTGTGGTTTTAAAAAGTTCATTAAAAAATCCATGAAAAAGGTCCTTAAAAATTTAAAGAAATTTTATTTTCTGAAAGTACTTGTTATGTAACTATAAGTGTGTGAATTTCAATAAATCTGCAACAACCATATACAAGAGAAGGAACTAGATTAGTTTTGTGAAATATACTTTATTTAAAAAATGTTTAAAATTTTGTCTTAGTTGAATTTAAACATGCTTCTATTTAGATTATGCATTGTTCAATTGTTTATTTTATTTAATCCCTGACATTGTCAAAATTTTGAGGCAGTAATTTGTGTAATTAAAAAAAAAGGATTAGTTAAAAGCTTTAGTTTTTTTGGTGAATAAATGCACTTGAAGTTTTTTGCATTTCTATTACACATAAATTTATACAAAAAATATTCACTTTAGTTTATGATAGTAATTGTAGCACACTGTGTATATCCTATTCTTTTGAGTTAGATGTTTAATATTTTGAGAAAGTTATTGTTTGTTGTTTGCAAGAACTTGCAATTTACTTAATTATAAACATTTTATGCTGCTTTCTTGAAAATTTTTCAATCTTATTGCAGGTTACTGGTATTGTTGGAAGAGCAGAAATTTTATCATCCTTATTTTTCCTTTTGGCGTTTTTATCTTACATTAAATGTAGCAAGTCCTTCCAAAGCACAGGTAAATCATCTTTTAAGTATTTTTTTATGACTATTGTATCTTTTATCATTAAAAAGTAACAATGCTTATTCTTAATCAATGCAATTTCGAGTTTCTTATTGCAATGATGACGTTCATACAAAAAGGTATCAAAGTATTTTACTTGTTTAATTTACCGTTACAGAAAACCTATAGACTGGTTTGTGTTTCTGCATTTGTATTCCAATATTAAATACTGTAGTACAATTAACGACTGGTTAACTTCACCACTAGTCTGTTTCTCAAAAGACTTAGTTATATTATATTTGACACTTAACTGTCTATTGATTACCAAATTCATTATCTACTTAAAATAAATGCAAGATAAACATTCTTTAAAAAGCAAGATCTGCTCTTTTCTTTGCAAAACGATTTCAATTAATTTATAAAACTTCTTAACCACCTGAGCATATAATCAAGGGATTGTTGGTTTTCCGAGCAACAAGTATCAATTTAAATCTTTATTATTTTTCAATTTCATTAAATTTATAGTATCGAGGAGGTTTTTAAGGTAGCTCCCTATACCTTGAGGGGTCTAATTTTTTAATACTTTAAAATTAACTAATTTTTTTAGTGGTAATGATAAATAATAATGTAAAATGGAATATTTGACCAAAGCAAATTAAAATAATTTTTTTTTTAAATAAATGGAAATTTTGAAGAAATTTGCCTTAAATATAAGCCTTACGCAAACGTCATAAGTAAAAAAATAATTCATTTGTTACCTAAATATTAGGCAGAGTCATTCATTAGACCTTCTTACATGTTTTGAAATGAGATTTAAGCAAAACTCCTACTATTTTAGGAATTACATGGTATCAAAGCCATGTTTATAGAAATTTTTTCAAAATCAAGGAAATTTTAATATTAAAAAGTCCATAAAATAAATTCTATCAATTATTTCACTTAGATCTCCTTTCAAAACACACATGAATTTATAATAAACACGCAATAAAAAATTTATTACATTATATCAAGTAGTTTTTGAGATCAGGTTTAAAAAAAAAACATTGTTGTTGAAAAATACCATCCTTCAGAAAGCGCGTTTAAAGTATAAAGTTCTATCTTCCACTTCCGGTTTGGTTAGGGCAAAATTTGACACACTATGCTTTACTGAAATAGCCATAACTTTTCATTAAACTATCGTAGAATTAAAATTTTAACAGTTTTTTAAACGTAAATAATATTAGGGCTTTAAAACAATAAACAAAATTTGTGAAAATTGTCAAAATTTGCCATTTTCAAGGTAGGGAAAACCATTTGCGAGATAAATATAAAAAAATAATTAAGGAATCCAAATTTTCAATCTAATGCAGTGAATACAAGTTGGCACTTTGGCCAAAAAGATTATGCTTTAGAGGTTTATTTTATAAGATAGTTTTTTTATTTGCCCCATTGATTGTAAATTAGGCATCTTCTTATATATATATATATATTACTATAAAAAATTGTTTAATTGCATTTAATTATTCAAGTCATTAAAATGGATGTTATCATATCCTTTCAGATCGTCTCCAGTTGCTGTGTTGCCTGTTCTTCATAGTTTGTGCCACATTATCCAAAGAGCAGGGCATCACAGTGGCAGGAGTTTGTTGCCTCTATGAAATATTTGTTGTCCAAAAGGTAAACTATTTATTTACCTATGAATTGATTAAATTTGTTGTATTAGTGTCCTTGTAAGGAATTAAATTTTGAATAAAAAAATACAACATGTGTTGTAGACTGTCTCAAAAGTTTAGACAAAACTAGTTACTATTAGTTTTCAACAAACATTTGTCGTCACAAAATATCACTTAAGGGGGACTTGGAGCGGTTGTTGCCAAGTCTCCAAACCGCAGTCTTCTCTCTGTTAATACTATGCAGGAAAAAAAAAATGTAAGCACTCCGGCTGAATTTAATATTTTTACAAACTTTTTTTTTATGTGATACATGCAGCTGCCTTACAGGGCTCTAAAATCCCAATTTCAAAATTAGTTTGTGCATTTTAAAAATTTTTAATAAATAAGTAATTATTTAGTTCGAGCAGATACAGATAATTGAAAAAATAATGACTGATAAAATCAACTTAATGCCTATTTAATGACATAATTTAACATTTTCTTAGTTTCTTGCATTTCATTTTTATATTATAACTTGAAATATGTGATTTTTTTTTTATTGAATATACAAGATTTTGTAAATTCAATAAAAAAAATTACATATTTTTTCAATTATCTATATCTGCCTGAACTCCATAATCACTCATTTTTTTCAGCCACATTTTTTAAGTGAGATTTTGTGCCTTAAAAAGTTTTTTGTCCTTTCTTCTAACTTCTCAGTGATTTCATGTGACCATTTCATTGTTTGCTTTTCTCTTACAGTTGCAACTCGTAGATTTCCTCCAAATTGTGCATGTGTTTTCCATGCCCAAAACTTCTCCTCCCCCTTGGTTGAAAAACATGTTGATCCGGTTGATCGTCATTGGTTGCACTGCTCTTTGCCTGCTCATTGCAAGAGTGAAAGTGATGGGAGCTCAGTTGCCAGTTTTCACCAAGTAAAGTTTTAACCTTTTAATCATACCTATTGCCATATTAAACGAAACCTATAAATATTAATACCCTTTCTTGAAACAAAATAAAGCTGAAATTCTATTCAAGTAATTATTTACTATTTAGTCTGGTATTAGTTGTGATATTTTTTCACTTAATCCCGCTAATGAAATCCTAATTGTAAAATAATGTTATTTCTAGTCGATCTCAATAAGGATTTGTTTGACTAATATGTTGGCGATAGATCTGGTGAGAGCATGACGATCTCCACACCATTTCAGCTTTTCAGAGTGATCTTCTATACTTTTACAAATATTTATAATGAACATTACATTATTGGATAGTCGTTTATTGCTATACACTGTCATTTAAGTTGTTAAAGGAAGGCAATCTACTTGAGTATCAACATGACTTTGCAATGATTGATTTAAAACAATCCTTTACATAGTTATAAATAAATTCTTATTCAATAACCGATTCTACTTTTTCATGTAACATTAAAAAAAATTTAGGTTTATAAAAAAAATGCAACTATTTTTTTTTTTGCCTAATGTTTTTTGCCTATGGTTGAATTTGTTCAATCTTGTAGGTTCGACATCCCTGCGGCCGCCTTCCGCATTAAGCTTATATTTAGTTATCTTATGTTTAACTTTTAACAATGTTAAATTTTCATTCTTTACTTCCTCCGATCATCCCTAGTTCTTTAGTCTTGGTTTTCTTTGAAAAACAGCAAGGTGGTTGAATTTAAATTTTTCCTATGATTTGAAATTTCTAAGAGTAACTGTGATTATGTGTAGTTACTTTTTTTAATGAAGTAACTTACATTACTTTTTTAATGAAGTAACTGTAACAGAGTTACTTTTTAAAGTACCTTTCCCATTCCTCGTAGGTTCGACAACCCTGCGGCCGCCTCTCCCACCCCTGTGCGTCAGCTGACCTTAAACTACCTGCTCCCTGTGAACGCGTGGTTGTTGATCTTCCCCTCTGACTTGTGCTGCGACTGGACCATGGGCACCATCCCCCTGGTCCGGTCCCTCCTGGACCCCCGGAACGCGGCCACCCTCCTCTTCTACGGGGTGTTGCTGGGATTGGTGGGGATGGCCAGGAGGGCGGACACGCGGCACGCCCAGTTCCTGTGTGTGGTGAGGAATCAGAGAATTTATCTCTGTTATGTAATGATATTTAGTTTGAAAGCAATATTATTTGTCAGTGTTATAGGTTAACTAGGGGCATTTGCCAAATGTTCCAAAGCTAACCTACAGAGTTTTAATATTAAATCATATTTCACAGTGGGAAAAATTATAAGGAACTAAGTAAAAAAATCCTAAGCTAAAATTTATTAAACATTAAATTGAAATGAAAATCATAACTAACACCTCATCGTACCCCACAGCACATAACTAAGGCTAACTCGCCAGAGTATACAAACAAAACAGAAGCACCTGTATTTATACAGATATCGGTGCCTAGTATGCACAAATACAGATTGCAAAACCAAAAAAGTTCCTATTTTTTTCCCTACTAATTATAAGTTTTTCTTTACTGAGGCAAGGAAGGCTGATACACAACACTCTTAATTCCTGTGTGTGGTGAGCGAGAGTTGCAGAGCAAAGACAGAAGCGCTTCTCTGTTTTGTAATGATATTTAGTTAGAAAGAAATGTATTTTGTCAAAAGTTCCTATTTTTTTCTTACTGAGTACAAGTGTTTCTTTGCTGAGTACAGTGCAAATAGCAAGGAGGGCAGACACACAACACTCCCAGTTTCTGTGTGTGGTGAGTGACAGTTGCTCTTATTCTCGGTTTTGTAATGATATTTAGTTTGAAAGCAATATTTTTGGTCAGAAGTTCCGATTTTTTCCTACTGAGAACAGGTTTTTCTTTGCTAAGTATGGTGCAAATCACAAGGAGGGTGATACGCGTCATATGGTTTAAATGGAAAGGTGGACTGTGATATGCGCTACTGTTAGTTCCTGTGTGTGGTGAGGGTTGAGGGAAATTTTTTTTCTCTATGTTTTTAAAGATGTCAGAGTGGTTTTTAATTCGCTTTTAGCACTAGGAACTCTGATTTAAGTTTTGCTTCATTAAATGACTTTAAAACGTCACAAATAAACTTAAGAGTTACCTGGAAAATTTTGTTTTTGTTGGGAAAAACCTTGAAAAGTCAGGGCAGTTTGAAATTGTTATTGAATGGACACCTTGTATTTAGTTTTTAAGAGATCTTTACTGTCAAATGTTCCTCTTTCTATTGTATAAATATGTTTTGAGCACATTTTACATTAACTGGAAAGTCCTCAAGTTCGCCTTGTAAACATGTAAAGTCCTAAAACTGTTTCATTATCACTCCAAGTACTTTTTCTTCTGCATCAGTGCTTCAAGTTAATTAAAATTAAAATTTAACTTAACTAAAATTTCACTAAACTACCAGGTACCTATTAATACATTATAATATCTAATTTTAATAATATTTGCAAAATGAAAAATTACTAAATAGTCAACTTTTATATACATTGTGCAACAATATTGAAACATTACTTTGTATCTATTAATGATTTTTTTTTTTTAAATCTTCACTTAAACAATGAGTGATTTTAATATGATATACAGGGTGGCGCAAATTAAAGTGGCCCCTTCATGGAGATAAGAATACAATAGAATTGTTGCCAAGTCAAAAGCAAATTTGCTAAGTGTAGCTATTGATCGCTTCAATGTTAGGCCCCAACAAACACTTGGTGAATTATTTGCCGGCAACTATGCTTTTGACAAGCTAGTTGGAATGTAATATAAATTGAAGGTTTATGCAGTTGTGAAAAAAGTTTGCACTAGTGATTATTTAGGCCGTTATTTATCCTAAAGAATCGGACATTTTTGTTAATAAAAACATTCTAAATTGATTGCAAGACGCAATATTGGCCTAATGGGGCAGTATTCATATAATACGCACAAAGATCTGAAGTCGCCAATAGTCCATGAGTAGCTCTAATTTGATGCTAGTCCCATGCCAAGTGAAGCCATTGAGTAATCTTTTGTTTCGACTTGGCGGCGGCTTCAATAGTCGCCAAGCATCTCACTGCTTTCCTATCGCCACTTTTAGTTGCGCCACCCTGTAATTCAACTCCCTATCAGTGTACCAGAACTTGCTTTCCAGGCCCTGTCCCTTCTGGGGTTGCCCTTCCTGCCCGCTTCCAATCTGTTCTTCCCGGTGGGTTTTGTGGTTGCCGAGAGGGTCCTCTACATTCCCAGCATGGGCTTCTGCCTCCTGGTTGCTTATGGATGGAACATACTTTACAAGAAAATGTAAATGGCTTTGTTTATTTTATTCTTAGGTGGTTTTAAATTTCTGTTTCATTTGTCTTAAGACGGGAAATATGTTGTTTAGTGAAACTATTTTTCTTTTTTTCCTGCTTTTTCTGAAGAAGACATTAAATTGTGTTAATTTCAAAAATTAACTACACTAAATAATCTTAAATATATGAATTTTTAAATAGGTTTTGAACTGTATTGTTTTAATTAATTATTCAATATATACAAAACCATCATCATATTTTTTAAGCTTTATTCGTACAAAATTTTATTCCTGAAAAATTGGCTATAGTGAACCAAGTGTTTGTTCTGTAGAGGGTTTACTATAGCGGGGTTCAACTGTAATTCTCTATTAAACATTTACAGACTAAATTTGGCTGGTTTCATTTATTTTATTTCAAAATTTCAATAATTATTTCTTATCATTTGCTAATTTAATTGATTTTTCAAAGAATAGATCTGTTATATTCCTCGCTTTTAAATATAACCAAAACATTTCATATCAACATACAAATAAACAATCTCTTAGTGAAATATATTTGACGCCATTTCAAACTGATGTCGCAAAAATAAATTTCTTTTAATTTATTTCAAAGAAATAAAGTTTCTCGGGCAACTGTTGCGAATGGCAATTGTGATTTAATTCTAATAAAGTTTTTTTTTTAATAATTGAAGTACACTGCTCAAAACAATTAGGGGAGCACTTTGCGTACTTTTGTTACTCTTTCAGAACTTTTTTTTTTTTTGTTCTAAAAATCTGAAAATTGTGAAATAGATTTGTTACGCATATCCAGAATGAAACGTAAAAAACATTTTATAAAATCTTAATTTTTAACTAAAATATAAATTGAAAAAAAATTGGAATCATAACTTTTGAATAAATTATAACAATAATTTTTCAAAACTTTATGTTAAAATAGTAAAATTTTAACACTAAAATGAAAGAAAAATAGGTAATTTTCAATTGGTTAAACATCTAATAACAAATGCAAGTTCATGAAGGAATTCTTAGGGTAAAATTATATTAATGCAAATTTTATTCAATATCTTAGCAATTTAGTTATTATACTATTTTTAAGTTTTGCCAACAATTATTATTTTTATTTTTAAATGTAAGGTATCATTCAACTGCAAAAATTTTACAATGTTTTTATTTCTGCCATTGTATTTTTCAGTTTAAAGTATCTATTTCATTATAACGCCATGAGAAAAATAGGAACTTTTTAATTATAGTAAAATTGTAGTTAAAAGCCTTTTCAAAAATTGTATCAAAAAATTTTTATTAACAACAACTAAAAGTAATATTTTCTTAAGATTTCGGAAAAATAATTTGATATCATCAATGAAAAGAAGATCGCAGCCTTTCAACAATGGTTGTTTTCTGTATAAGACCCAAGAGAAATTTAAGGAAATTTTTTTCCATCAATATATAATGTGGTGAATCCTTAACAAATGGTGTAAAACTTGTTTTATTTGCAAATTACTTAACACAAATTTTCTGGGTTCGAAAAACTTTTGTGCTGGTAATGAATAAAGAAATGCCAAGCTGTACAACAATGTTGGTCATGCCTTAGAGAGCAAGGAACTTTTCAGCGAAGCTTTGGGTTATTTCCTTCAAGCATCTATGTAAGTAGTGATATTTAATAACTGCTCACAAACCTGGTTATTTTGCAAATAAAATCAACACAAATTTATGCATGATTACTGTTTAGCTGGTAATGAATGAAAGGAACAGTTTAATTTGTACCTCTTTAAAAATAACAATGATATCAGTATCTTTGAATTAGCACAAAAGCTTACAGTTTTGCATATACATAAAGAATTTCATTAAGTTTTAATGTGTTTTTATTGTGGTTATTATTCCTTGTGCTTCAAATAAAAAAAGTTTTATTTAGGGATTTTTTTAATATTCTAAACAAATCAAATTGTCTTTTCAATGTGCTTATATGCCTATTAAAAACTTATCAAATACAGTTAAACTTGGTTACAGCAACCTCGTGTACAACGACAACTACTTTTGCTTACTGCTCCCTTGAATTGCCTGGATAATATCATGCTTATAAAGACAATTTTTAATTAACTCCTCAGCTATAATGCTAAAAATTTCTGTTTATTGATATCCAAAACGCCTTCTTAAGGAAAAACAAGTACTAGGTTTGTAACAGAATCTGTCACTTAAACTACTTCCGCACAACATTTGTACCATATAGTATTATACACCTTAGAAAGAAATTCACCAAACACAGCCTTTAGCTAATTCTAATTTAAACTTTTACATGCCAAAATTAACAAATTTGCATTCATCTTTCGTAGATTTAATTCATCGTGATTATCTTTTGCTAAATTTGTTTGAAGTTCAAAGAATAATGATGTAGGAATTTTTATTCTTTTTGCTATAAAAATGAAAGCGAAACTTATAATATCATTTAACTTCACATTATTTTGAATTTTTTTTAAAATTATGTGAAAGAACAATGTTCTCTGTTGTGTTTTTAATAAACAACTTTTAGTCGCCATAGTTTCTCATTTTCATTAACTTTCTTTCAGAAATTCAGTTGTTATTTATCGTTTGTTAATTTATTTTGCATTTCAAAGAATAAATATTTAGTAAAATTGATGCTTTAAAACTAAATGCGAAACTATGCATATTTTATTCCTATTTTTATGCAAAGTTAGAACTCTCTTCTTAATACATATATAATGAACCATCTAAAGAACTATATTGTGATATATAGTGTGACATCATTCCAAATTGATTTATATCCCAAAGTTATATATTTCTTCTAGTTTTATTTTTATTTTAAATAAGTTTCTCACGCATTTGATGAATTGGCAACAGTGAAAATATTGAATAAAAATGGAATTTTCTTGTTATTTCAATGTAGATGTAATTATTTTAGTTATAATATATTATTAGTTATAATTATTACCTTATAATTAAATTTTTTTGAATGAAATTTTTGAGCTATCCTTGCCTGATTTTTCGCTTCATTTCTTGTGTCCCACTTGTTTGTGAGACTTGTGGTTTGTTCTGTGAAAATGGGTGACAGACATTATGAACGATTATACTTTTTTTTTAATGTTATGAACGTAGTGTCAACCTAAAATTCATTTTCACTATTTATATTTTATTCACCATGATGCGGAAAGTTGTCAAATTTGAAATTTAATTTCGCTCTGAAAATTTAAGAGAGAAAACTTCTATTAATGCTACATATAGGTAACATTTATTCATAAGATGTCATTTTATAACTTTGATTAATAATATGAATATATAATACATGATTTACTGTATATATTCAACTTTTTTTACATTATTTGTTTATAACATCATAAATATTGTGGTCCCTTAAATGACACTATAATTGAGCTATACTGTATGTTTCTAAACATCTGAACAAATAATTAATTTTTTGTTATATAATTTGCAGTGTACAACCAGATGATATAGGGGCCCATATGAATGTTGGACGCACATATAACAATTTAAAAATGTATGACGAAGCAGAAGCAGCTTTCTGGAAAGTAAGTTTTAGCAAAATAGGTTGGAAAAACTTTTAACTGTAAAGAAAATTTTAAGTATTTTTTTGACTTAAAGTAACTACTCTTCTTAATTTTAAAGGCTATTTTAACAAATTTTCTTATTAGCCATTTGAAATAGCTTTGATGGGATTGCAGCAAAGTAAACTCCCTCAGATGAATATCTAAATTGTACTTTTTATTTTCATGTACATTTTGTACAATAGAGTGATGTATTTAAATTGTGAATTAAATATTTATAAAAGCTATTGAAGTGCACACCATCAACAAATAAAACTAATGGTTTTAACTTTTCGGCACCTCTGCTGCCATTTTAACAGTAATTATGCTCACAGTAAATGTCCTTCTTGTATATGTACACACAAGAAAACATTTATCACAAATATCCCATGTGTAGCTTCAGTGCTACTTCAAATACAGCAAAACCTGCTCATCCTGATTTTTAGATTCAGAAACATGGGTCTGTACATTCTATAGTCGTATGTATATTTAGTTATTAGGATATTCTGGGGTGTTTAGAATAATTTTATTCATTAAAAATTAATGATATGGGTTTGTGCGGATTTAATTAGGTTTTTCTAGTTCCCATGTATTACACAAATGTTGGGCAAGCAAATGAAAAAAAAATATGTAATATGATGTTTTAAAAGGAAAATCCCTTGCATCTATATAACCATTTACTGCAAAGGATTAAGATTTTTTTTTAATCTTTTGATTATAGTCTTCTTTAGATTTAAAAAACCACAGTAAATGGCTTTAAGATTAGCTTAAGCCCTTTCATCGTAGTTAATATTTGTATAATTAGAAAAAAGGCAATCCTGCAATGTATATACCAGCATTTGTATCCCTCTGAGGGTAGAACTTTCTAATTTTCCTAGGCCAAAAATCTCCTACCCAAGGCCAAGCCTGGGAAGGCGTACCAAGCCCGCATTGCACCCAGTCACCTCAATGTCTTCCTCAATTTAGGAAACCTCATCTCCAGGAACGGCACACGACTGGAAGAAGCAGATGCAGTTAGTTTATTTTTTTTTCCTAGTAGCTGAACAGTGATTTTTTTTTGTCTAAATTATATCCTTATCACTTATACACAGCACCTAATCTACAATAAGGGTGGGCCTAGGGCCTCCAAATTTTAGGGGCCCCTAAATTTTAGTTTCTATTATGCTAAATGTCGTAGACCCCCACAATTTAGTAAATTAAAAAAAATTCCGAGATCCCACTTTATATTTAGATTGACTTTGACTTAGACATTGACCTAACGACATTGGTTTGATCGATTTTATAAGGAAGCCGATAAAATAGAAGCAAAAAATTGAGAAATCGACCAACAACCATCATCATTACGGGCAATCATACACAAAATTTTCTGTCCCTCCCCCCCCCCCCCCCTCCCAGCCAAAATTTTTTGTGCCTGTAGTCTGAGTTTTCCTAGATCAGGCTCTGACTATGTATAATTCCTTTTTTAGGAACGCAACTACAATATTATTAGGTTAATTTTTTTTAAACCAACACAATTTCCACTTGCTTAATTTCCAAAATGTATCTGTCTGTTTCCTTCTGTTTCATATTGCTGAATAAGCATTACACCTTAAATAAATACTTAAAAAATGAATTTTAAAGATTTTTAAGGGGGAAATGAGCCCGTTAAGTTTCCTTAACTTTGATGTATTCCACAAGTCAATTATTTGTTGTGAAAATAAATCTAAACAAAAAAACAAACTAAATCTATGTAAAATTTTAGTTCATGTGAGAAGTTTCTAATTCAACAAACTTCTCTGTATTTCAGTTGTATCGTCAAGCCATAGGAATGAGAGCTGATTACATCCAGGCATACATAAACAGGGGTGATATTTTAATCAAGCTAAACAGGTATTCTTGGAATTCCTCATTCATATTTAGTAAAAATACTTTCACATCATCATATTTCAGTTTCACTCATGGATTAGATTTTTTTATATTTGTAATACTTTATTTATGTCGTGAATGGTTTGAAAAACCCCTCTCATGACGTTATATTTTTAAATGTACTATTAATAATTTAATGTAATTGAATTGAATGATTTAGTACAACTACTGAATTGTCACTCAGTAATGAATTGAAATGCTCTTCCCCAGGACTACAGAAGCACTGCAGGTCTATGAAAAGGCATTGCAATTGGATGGCAAGAATCCAGATATTTATTATAATGTAGGTTTATTTTACACTTAAATGACTGATTACTTGCAACCCTTCAGAATATCTTCTAAATTGTATTAAATCTTGATGTCTAATGAGCTCCATTATTTTATAAGAACACTCCACTTCCCTTAAGTGGCACTTGTTTATGGTTAATCGATTGTTATTTATATATATTTTCAAATTTGTTTGTGTGTTTACATTCCTGCAATTTGCTTGTTATGTTTTAGTTGGGTGTTGTATACTTGGAAAAACGTCAAATCGTTGAAGCTTTGACATATTTTGATAAAGCTCTTGAACTGGATCCTGAGCATGAGGTACAACATCATTTTTATTCACTAACTTTTTTTGTACCATTAAACTATTGAGGGCAAAACCATAGCATATAAAAAAAATTCATTGTGAATAAGTATGAATAAGTTTGACAGTTTTTATTTTTTTGCTAATACTCTACTCATTAAGTTTTTAACAACACTAAAACAATCAGTTGAAACTAATATGAATAGTAAGGCGTTAAAGAAGCAATTGAGTGCATTGCAGCTGCAATTAAAAATAATCTCTGTTGTTCTATTTTTTTGAAGCAAGCCTTGATGAATTCTGCAATACTAATTCAAGAAAGTGGGAGCTTACAGAAAAGACAGATTGCATATGAAAGGTTGGAATTGGACTCTTTATTATATTTTTAAAAATGTAACTGTAAATAAATTCGAGCATGTAAAAAATGATTTATATTTTTAAAAAAAAACTGAGCATGTCAGCAATTGATATCACAAAATATTATATTGTGTTTTTGAAGTGTCTGATATTTCTATTTTTACTGTTCACTACTTAAAATCATCAGCAGACATAAAAAATATTCTATTTTCTTGTTATTATTTCTGAATCAATTTTTATAGGTTATACAAGCTGATTAAAAAGGGAAACGGCAATGAAAGAGTTTATTTTAACCTTGGCATGTTGGCAATGGATGACAAGAAAATTGTTGCGGCAGAAAATTGGTTTAAAAAAGCTGTTGAAGTAAGTAAAGTTATTATTCATGTATATATATAGTTTAAGTATAGAATGAAACAAAAACAAATGCTTGAAATTTTTTCTTTATGTATGGTTGGTAAAATAAACATATGTTTTATGTTAATATTTTATAACTCTTGTACTGTTTTTCCCCCTCCAGACAAAAACTGTTATGTATTTTAAGTGTTTAAAATTGCCACATAATTAAAAAATTAAGGGAAAAGACAAGGTTCTATATATTACCTAGTTTATTTGTAACTTTTTTTAATGAAGTAATTTTGTAAAATATATTTATCAGTGTGGTTGTTCAAAATTTAATACTCATTTTTAATTTTTTTTTCAAAATGGTTTGAATCCTCCCATTAAAAAAAGAAATTCTGGGCAGGATGTTAGGAAGGGGCTTTGTTCGAATAATTCCTGCGGGTCACCTCACAAGTTTTCATGCTCTGATTCAGTTCTCATTCAATTCAGCAATGTGAAGACAAAAGATTTCAGGCAAATATTTCAAAAGCGATTCGTTAAAATGGTTGAAAGTTTTGACGTCACTAAGTGATTTCTTCAGTCGGTTAATGTAAAATAAACTTGGTTCTAACTCAAGTTCTATATCCTATAGTTCCTATTTCTAAATTGAGTTCTCTTTCTTTAGGCTGCTTGGCCCTTACTTTATGCCCATTGATTTGGGGGAACCTATGAGTATCATAACTGAAAATTGATTCTAAAAACTTTTGTTTTCCATTCAAATGTAGTTTTGTTACTAAAATTTATTGAAATGACTACAACCCCTGTAGTAGTTTGTAATGTTTACTTGGATCTTGTATGTATTTACATTTTTTTTAAAGTGATATATCACTTAAAATACGTTGAGTTTGCTTGCGATCGAATATTTTTTTTCCCACAAAGAGATGATTGGAAACTTTTTTCCTTCACAATTCAATGTAGGGAAAATTTTTAACTTTAATTTTATTTGCTGTTTATATTTGATATTTTTTGACTAATTTAGTCATATTTCACAAAAAAAACGCAAAGGTTTGAAAAAAATATTAAAATTGTAAAAAAATGACGACTGATGTGAACGTATCGTAGGCACTGCTTTCAGTGATCAGAGGTTGTATATATGAATTTTAAAATAAATTAGAACTCTTATAATATATAATAATATTTTCTAAATAATAAATCTTATACTAAAAAAATTTAGTTAACTTCATTTTTAAATTTTGTATGATACCTATCTAGTACCAAAAGATTATGAAGTCCATTATTTGTTGTTTTAAATTGGGGCTCCTTATTATAATGAGCACCCATATTTGGCATTCTTGTCCGGCCATGAAGTAGCTACCCATTTCAACTGAGTTTGTCTTGCAGTTGAAGAAGAACTTCCGAAGTGCCCTTTTCAACTTGGCCCTCTTGCTCTCCGATGACCATCGCCCCCTGGAAGCAGTGCCTTTTCTAAAGCAACTGCTGAAGGTAGGCCCTTATTGATTAAAGGTTGGATATCCGTAAGATAAAATAGCCTTTTTAAAAAATCCCAGTATTTACTTATCCTCATTTTAAATTGAATTAACTTTGAGAAATGTAAATGAGTGTTGATTTAATGTCCTTTTGATTAAAAAAAAACATTATTTTTAAATGTACTTTAATAAATAAAAATACTGTACACTAATTGCTAGATTTGTATTGACTAACCATATTAAATACATCCCTGACACTTCTGTTGCTAAAATAACATTTTTACTTGTGATTTAATATGTGATCTTTTTTTTTGTGTTTGTAAATTATTAAATTATATCTACTTTTTTATGTTTGCCAATATGGTCTTTGGTGTTCTGACTACTTTATGACTATTTTATTTGTTTATTTTCTTCAAATTCTTGTCTGTATGTTTGTGTGCAATAAAATTATTATTATTAATGTATACTTTCAAGTTCAATTATATAAGAAGGTTTTTTTTTTGTTAAATTGTTCTGTTTCTCCATATCTGTTGGTTGGTATGATAGTGTTTAAACATGAATTCTGTTCATATTTCAGCATCATCCTGACCACATCAAGGGACTCACTTTACTTGGAGACGTTTACATAAACCATTTGAAAGATTTGAATGCAGCTCAGAAGGTACAATAAGAAAATTATTTATCACAATTGCTTAAAGGTCAATTGCATGTAGTTCATTTCTAATCAAATTTAGACCCAAGTTCAATTATAATGTAAATTTAAATTACTATGTGTTTTTAGTTGCCATGAAACATAAAATTAAGATGGTTTTCGTAAAGATTTGTTAAATATATATTTAAAAAATAACTTATTTCTAACTGATTTTTCTACAATTACCCATTTGATTTAAATCACTCCCTGTATTTGATAAAAAAATACTTATAATTACTAAGCTGGCAAGCACTAGCATTGTGTGTGGCTAACAGAGTTGCGGTTTACAGTGTTCTGAGTTCGATCCTAGACTTGGTTGTCCTCAACCATGGTGAATGAATCGCTTTTTACAGTTGTTTTGAGTTGGTATGAGGGATCAGTGGTGGCTCACAGTGATGTCTAATTGTGTGTGCCCCAAGTTCACTCTTGTTGATGGAGCCCTCATTTAATGACTTAAAATGACTGTAAAAAGGTTCACGGTTTGCAACAATTCATTCGTTACCATTAGTCTTGAATACAGTGCAAATTACTTATAGTAGTGCATTACCTCTTAGGAGATGGCTAAACTACGTATAAAGTGTCTCATTTGCCAACTACTTAGACACTTTTGTCAAATATTTTGTTGGAGTTTTGATTGAAATAATGTTGCACCATTACTATGAAAAATAATATACTCAGAATGGTTAATAGTCTATGCAAGTTTTTATTATTAATCAAGGCCTTTTAAAATTTCAGTTATACTTTGTTTTATTCATATTTCAAACATGAAACTACAACTTTTTATGTTCAACTTTTTATGAAAAAAAAGGAATGATAAAATATCTTGCTTGCTAATTTTGCATTATTTATATAAATGTAGGGTGTTTTGATCCACTATTAACTTATTTTGAATGAGTCTTAAGCTAAGTGTCCACATGCAAGAAAAAATGCACAAGTTTCATGTAAGAGACTTGCTTGAGTGTTTACATGGAGCTTGCAATTTTTCTTGCGGCAAGGCTCTACAAGATATTTTATAGCTTTGTTGCACGTTTCACTTGCAGAGCCACGACAGTACTCTGAAACCGTGGTTTGTGTCGGCTATAAATATAAACAGTGATCGGGATCGTCCATTCCATCCTCATTCGCCATGAATAAAAGGAAAGCTGTTCTAAAAGAAAGGGTTCTGAAAGAAAATGATCTAGGATTTTTTAGAAATTTATTTCAGGAATTATCTATAGAGGACCTTCAGCGATTAAAAAAATATATATGTATGTCGGCATCCGATTTGGAAACTTTTTACTGAAGATGAAGACCAAACTTGCGGCAGTAGGAGAATCCGTCCAACCCCCCTCCCCTCTTTAAAAACAAAAGTAGAAGCTATTATCACATGTGTATTCCAGAGATCAATAGCAAGCAAAACAAAAACAACCATGCACCTAGCTACACAGTTTGCAATAAGCTTGCAAGAATTTCCAATCTGTTGGAACCGAGCAAGTTGAGTTGCACAAACCGGTTACACTTCTTCAATTTCTTCTCGCTGCAATATTGCTGAGAGTTCCTGCTAAGTGACTTGCTGGGATGTATGCACGTGCAACATGGGTTGAAAACTTATAACTTGCAAACAACTTGCACAAGTTTTCTTGCTCGTGGACACTAACCTTTTGACTGCTTCGAAGAAGAAGAATTCAAAGGGTTGTTATCTAAAATAAAGAATGAGTAAAACTATTTCTCCAGTCTATTCTTCCAGTAAAAAATCTTTACAACGTTTATTTAGACTTGTTTTGTAAGCAAATCATCAACAGCAATATTCTTTATAATGCTGTCATTGATCATATTGTGTTTTTTAAAATATTAGAATTCCATGTTCTATGAGCAGTTATAAGATGCAAGTTGTACTACATAATGTATGGTTTTAGGCTCTTAATAAAAATATTTAATCTTATAATAATTTGCACTTTTTGATGCTAGTCACCTTCTCAACAAAGTTTTGAATAGTTTAGGAAATAATATTCTATGCATTATTATAGGTAGGGCTGTTACTTTCCTTTTTTTGTATTGGAAAGAATTAAGAGAATCAAAAAGTAGGTATTGGCATGCTGAAAATGTTGTTCGTCTGTCTGTAACCCTTCAAAACTTTGTTATATTCGTTAGATCTTAAATATTTTTTTGTTAGAAGGGTATGACCTCAGAGACCTAACTTTCGTACTTTTTGTCTGCCTATACGCTAGGGTGGCTCGAAAAAGACTTATTTTCGAAAATCAAAAACGGCTAGTGCGGAAAAGTTGCCTTATGGCAAGGTCATTAATGGGGTAAAATCTTAACTAAATCAAAAAATATCTTCAGGTGCCCAAATGACCTTGAAATTTAGCCATTTTCTAAAAAATTGTCTAAAATTTGTCCGAAATCCCAATAGCTTCAAAATTATAAAGGGTAAAATTATTTAATGAAGAAAAATAGTAGTTTGACACTTCAACTTGCATTTAAAACCCAAAAACCGTTTTTAAAAAATCATAATTACTGTATGTAATGACGCGGGAAGCGGCCCCCTGCTTAACCCACAATATCTACATGAAATGTGGTAAAACGGTGCAGCTACCCCGAAAATTGTTATTTAGATTTCTGTCAAACAGAAAGAAACTTTCCAAATATTTTCTAGATGTGTTTAACTTTTAAAAAGATGTCTGTGTCATTTCGATAAATTTCCGGCAGGCCCGTCGCGTGGGCTGGGGACTGCAGCAGTCACCCCATTTGCAGCCTCTTTACAGTACTATTTGTGGTTTTCTATCTAACACCATGAAACTATCTAAGCAACATATAGAAGAGTTGAAATTTGAAATGATATCTATTAGACTTGCCTACAGGCCCGTCAGACTGGCAGGTGACAGAGACGGTCACGCTCGATAAGCGTTTATTGATGGTTCAGTTGTGATTCCTTTTGAAATATGTATTTTGACATGAAAATTAGTAAAAGTACTTACCAATTTTTATGCAGCTCTTTGCAGCTTGTTTTCTTTCAAAAAAAAACCCAGAACTCACCACGTGAAGGTGGCTGAAAATCGAGTTCCACCACCCTCACTCACTTTCATAGATGTACTTTAAAGTTCTCATATAGCTTTCAGGAACTGACATTTGTTTTCAAATGTTGGCAATGCATTTCTTGATGCAATTCTGGATATTATAAATATCCGTCACGTGCACCATGTCCACAAACTGCAGCAGAAACCTCTGTAACAAGTTTAATACAACGCTCTACTGCTTGTGTATGGCATGGATATTTTACAATATCAATTTCATCAGGAACCTCCAATATCATGGCATTAAGTTCATCATCAGAAATGTTGGATATTAGAGGAGAGGAGGCTCAGAAATGTCAACGTGACTCCAATCAATCATATCGAAATATTCTTCTGCTTCAAACTTGAGTTTAGGTATTTCAAATCTGTGAATATTGGGACTTTCTTTTGGCAATTTTCTGCACTTTAGAATTCTTCGAAGGCTAAGTTCTCTAACATGCCTCCTGCTGTCAGTTATCATTGACAACAAAATGTTTTTCGGATGTCCAATATATCCATTTCTTTGTATAGTTTGATTAACTATGTTCTTAAAATCATCAGGCAAATATCGAGACTTTTTTTTATCATGTTAAATATATGCAGACTGCTATCTCGACATGATGACTTTGTGTTTATTTCAATCCATGAACTTGAATAGACCTTAACGACAAATTATGCTAAAATTTTTAAGTTTTCTGGTGGTTCCACTGTTGCAACGTACAAACGTAAAATTCTATTGGCAGTGGTTAACCATCTGGAATGGTTTAGTTTCCCTGGATCTTTGTGTGCTAGACTGGCTGAAATGGATCCTTCAGAAATACCAATGCACATATTATAACGGTATCTTTGATCTGTACTTAATAGATTTTCATCAATATTCGGCTAAGTTACTTCAATTTTCTGAATTTCAACGACTGGCACCTTTTCGCAAGGCTCTAGTTTTCTTTCCTATTTCTCCGCAATATTGACTACTCATATGCTAACGTCCCATCATCAAACAGTCATTAGATATAGTAGTTATGAATTTTTTAACGGTTTTTTGGTTTTAATTTCAAGTTAAAGTGTCAAACTATTATTTTTCTTCATTAAATAATTTTTACCCTTTATAATTTTGAAGCTATAGGGATTTCGGACAAATTTTAGACGATTTTTTAGAAAATGGCTAAATTTCAAGGTCATTTGGGCACCTGAAGCTATTTTTTGATTTAGTTAAGATTTTACCCCATTAATGGCCTTGCCTAAAGGCAACTTTTCTGCACTAGCCGTTTTTGATTTTCGAAAATAAGTCTTTCTCGAGCCACCCTACTATACGCCCAGGCATCTGTATATAGATATTGTATAGAAACATTTCTAGGTGTAGTAACTGTTGCAAACCTACTTGTTTTCTGATAAGAATTTCAGTATTTAATAAATAGGGGAGTAGTGAAATCACAGAGAATCGAACTCAGAACCTCGACACTGTAACCCACAGATCTGACTGTTAGCCATATATTTACACACATTACTACTGCTTGGCAATATATAAATTACAATAAAACAAAGGTCAAGATCGATTTAAAATAAACTTGAAAATGAAAATTGAGGGTTTTTTGTAGAATTTTTTGTTTGTGTAGAAATTATCATGGTTGGTAACAAATACCTATTTTAATTTGCTCGAGTCTAAGCATTGCCAAAATAACTGTCCACTTAGCGCAAATATCCCATGTAGCCAAAAAATGATTCCAGCCACAAATAAAACCTTGTGTAGAAAGCAAGGGCGTACCCAGGATCTGATTTAGGGAGGGGCAGGTAACACTAGGGGCCCTTATTTTCTTAATTTTGGATGGGCCCCTTTAGGGAATTTTCCTTTGACATCCCCCCCCCCCCTTGTTAACTCATATAGGGGCGTTCATAACACATGTGATGCGATTTTGACGATTTTTTTAACCCTCTCTCCACCCCCCTCGTTATATGTGGCTTGACCCTCCCTCCCCGTAATCTCGTGAGACATTTTTCAAAATTCATATATTTAAAAGTTTTTATTTAGACGTTTGATACCCGGATAACTTAAAAACACATACTAATCGACGTCATACCCCAAACTTGGGTATTCTAAGCGACAGCTGTATCATCTCATGGTGGTGAGAAAGTACTTATAAAAAAAATCACATACAATGTACATTTTGCATACTTTTCCTTTGTTAAATGTGAAAATACTTTGAACAAGTAATAGTATCTTTTGGTCTGACTTGAAACTAATAAAGAAAACAGAAATAAACAAGCGTCAATCGAATCTATATAAAAGAACGGGTCTTTTTTCCCCCTAACACTTTTAGGTATGGTTCGGAAAGCTGCGATTGCTTAAAATTAGTGTGCTATTTCAAAGTGCACTTATTAATTAATAAAATCAAATTTTCCAGAAATAAATTGTATTAAATTTTAAAAAAAGCTAATGTGAAAATTGAAAAGCAAAAGGAAATTGAACTCTAATTGTAATAAACAAGAAGCAGGTGAGAATCTTGTGTTCGAATATGAATACGAATACATTCACAGTCGAGTAGAAGTGACAATTTATAGTGTGTAGAATGGGCGGACTAATCTTTAAAGAGGGTTTTTAAATATGTTAAAATTTCTTTTTCTTGAAGAACCAAGAACCGCTAATTTATCAAAGCCACCAAGTTTGGTAGAAAATACTTGTGAGTAACGTAAACGAAAACAACATGATTTATCTTTTGTGCAGATTTCTTGTAAATTATATTTATTTTTACTATACAATTATTTAGAACTATATAAAAAATCTATTTTAAGCACTCAATTTGTTTTGCCAGTTTATTTGCAAATGCTGCAACCAGCCTATGCATTCTCTCAAAGGGGCCTCTATTACTTATTGTGGCTTTAAAAGGGGACCTGTACTTATAATACTTGGGGCCTGACCAACTGTGGATTCGGGGCCTCCTGCAAATTATTCAAAAATAACCGCATTCAATTTCTATAATTATATTAAAGTGCTCAAAGAAATGCAATATTTCAACGATCTTGAATCAAGTAAAATTTGTTTAAACAAATATTTGTTTTTTCACAATTAATTCTAAGTTTCTTTCATTTCTAAAGACTATAAAATCTTCTATCTTAATGCTGACAAGCTAAATTTTGTCTGACAATTTTTCTTGATTTTGAACAAAATTCGGAGCCCCTTTCATATACAATATATAAGGGCCCTCCACGGCCTGATCACCGCATAGGCAATTGAAGACATGGGATTCCTCTTTAAAATTTGAAGGCCCCCCCCCCAAATCAACCCTTAAATAAATCTATGCTATCACCTATTGCTTTACCATATTGGATTAAGAATATAACAATGGTTATAGGAATTTGATACAACAACAATTACGTAGTCTTGGTTAATGTATGGTAAACTTAACCATTAATTTGACTCAAGTTGGTTGCCCAATATAAGTTTATTGGCCCATTAGTTACCCATGTATTATACAGACGCTGGCTTCAGGGGCCCCCCAAATCCAGGGCAAGCATCACTTGCATAAAAATCTTGATCGGGTCCTGGGGCCTCCAAAGGCAGTTGGCCTAATTGGGATCATATTATGCCCAATTTAAACAAAATACGTAAACTCCTTTTACACTTAATAATATCGTACATTAATATGAGGTTTCAGAGGAAAGTGGGCCCGATTTGAAAAATATGTAGGCCCCTTTATATATAATATATTGGGCCCCCTTAGGCCAAGTGAGAACCAATCGGGAACATGGGCCTCAATTTGAACAACATTTGTAGGCCCCTTTAATATAATATATATTATATTTAGGGGCCTCTAGAGGCAAAGTGGGCCACTGGGCCCCATTTGCGAACAAATGGACTGTATTTTTAAAAAAATTACCTCCCCTTTCACATAATATACAGGGGCCCCCATAGGACAAGCGGGTCCCTGGGCCCACTTCGCCCTTTCTAGGGAGGGGCAGCTGCCCCCCTCTGCCTAATGGTGGGTACGCCCATGGTAGAAAGAGGGAACATTAAGTATGCTTTGAAGTTCCAATGCTGCTTACAATATCGTCCTTAATGGTTGCGTTGGGTGCCCACTGAGGTATCGGCTTTTCACTTGATTGTGGTTCTACAGTATGATGTTTGTCACCAATAGCCCTTTTTGTAGCTCTAGTGTGACATTAATTCAAACGTACCACCTTACTGACAAATAATACCCTATGTAGAGTGAGTGTACGTTAAATACGAATTCCCAACGCTGTGTACATTGGGACCCTTAATGGTTGCAGCATTGTGTGCCTACTCGGGTGTTGGGTTGTCACTTGACTGTGGTTCTACATTACTAAGCCCGTCGCCAATAACCCTCGTGTAGCTCTAATGCGACGATTATTCTAACTGACTTTACGTAATTCCTATTTTAAATGTAACTTCTATGTGATGGATTAATCTTTTAAGTACATTCTTGGAGGGCTCTTCCTGGCATTATCCAAAGTAAGCATAATTGACTTAGGAAACAAAACGACTCGACCCAAACTGACAGTATAAGATGAGTGACTTTGCTGCGGTTCTGAAGTACGAAGCCCATCACCAATAGCCCTCATGTAGCTCTAGTGTGAATTCATAATTCAAGCTTATACTCCATCCATTGTCACCGAGTGCTGTTATGTGTAATAATGAAGAGACATAACTAATATTTGATTAAACTTAACTTTTAATAACAAACTAAACATAACTAACTCGTAAAACATAAACTGGTAAGAAAAAAGGTGTACAGTTAATAAGTAGCAAATGTTTTAAATTTATCAGAGCTTTAATATGCATGTTTTAGTTTAGAGTTAACAATGTATATTGTAGTATATAGTAGAATTCAAACAGTATTACAAATATATTTATTGGTGTTTGTTGAAAGCGTTGTGCTGAAACTGCGCTCGCTCATAGCTGAACTCTTTCCATCTCTTGCAGTGCTACGAGCGTATCCTGTCCCTGGACCCCTCCAATGTACAGGCCACCCACAACCTGTGCGTGGTGTGGGTGGAGTCTGGTCTGCTGGCCCAGGCCGAGTCCTGCCTCCTGCGGGCGGTGTCCCTGGCCCCGGGGGAGGAGTACCTCCTGCGCCACCTGGCCATCGTGCAGGCGCGCAGGAGGAAGCAGGAAGAGGACGCCCCCTCGCAAGATACCACAAAGGTCTTGTTGCACATTTAATTTATTTCCCCTGTTTCCCAATGCCACACATTTGTTTTAATAGGGATTGTCGGTCCCATATGGGTAATGCATAAGTTTTGGAATCACAACTTCCGCAGAAGTGTTGCTTTGCATTGTTAGCCCTTTTGGCCCCCAGGTACGGGAATCAACATAACATCGAAATGAAACAAATTTGAAACGAAAATGCTATCTAGTTATTTAATCATATATTTTTGAAGTTTTAAAATGCCAAAAATATACAGCAAATGGCAGCAGTATTTTAAAACTTTATCAATTAATAATTACATAACCAGATGTTATTTTCTTCAATTTTGTTGTCTCCCTCCATCATGCAGGCACGCAGGAGGAGGACCCCCCCCCCCCCCTTCTACAGATACCCCAAAAGTCTTGTTTTCATTCACATTTCCCCATAACAAGCCAGTGAAGAATCATGAGGTGTCACAAAATGTAACAATTTTGCAAAAAATGGAAAAGCAGTCGTTTTCATAACTAACACAAGCATATGCATTTTTTAGCTTACTTTTTAAAAAATATTCTAAAGCATACTTATATTTTAAATTTTATGCATTAATGAATTACTGTTTAATTACTGTTATCTGTAAAAACGAGGATATTTTAAGGAAATCTGTAAAATGAATTATCACCCCTGCAAAGGAGAAAATCAACACTGGGAAAGGTTGGGAGGAATATAAAGTCCTTTCAGTGGGGAAAAGTTAAAAAAGTTTTTTTCTTTATATCAAGCACATTTTCCGTCTTTACCAATGTCACAAATTTGTTTTAAGGGTTAATGATCGCAGGTCTCCAAAAGTAAGGGCCTCTGTGTTCTAAATGGAAAAACATGATTTTCTCAGTCACATTTCTCCTATTTAATATTTTAACAGACAGGTTTATATGATAAATGTAGCTGACTTGCAGGGATCTATAAACCCATCTTTTTAAATTGGTGAGAGTGTTTTACAAAATATTCCATAAGTAATTTTACAACACATATTCATATAAATTTCTAACAGTAGGATTATAGAGCCTTGTAAGTCAGCTACATTGATCATATCATAAAATCTGTCTATGCACATACAAAAGTATTCCATACAGACGGAGAAATGTGACTGAGAAAATAATTTTCCCCTCATTGTAATTAACATAAAGGCACTTTGGTTCAGAGATCTGTGGTCGTTTGGTCTCCATTAACCAATCCTGTATTTTCTACAAGGGATTAATTGACATGATTTGTCAAAATATCCCATGTAAACTTCTGCAATTCAACAGAAAATAAAACCTGGAGTCATGCAGGGGGGCTGGGGAGTCCAGTTGGTTAGGCGTCCACCTGGCATGCGAAAGGTCCCAGGTTCGGGTCTGGGCATCGCCAAAATAACTGCCTACCTATAAACGGCCTGTGCAGTCAAAATTTCCGACGAATAATAACCCGTGTAGAGGGATTGCACGTTAAATATGCTTCAAACACCCAACGCTGTGTACGATGTCGCCCTTAACGGTTGCGTTGGGTGCCTACTCAGGTGTCGGCTCGTCACTTGACTGTGGTTCTAAAATACGACGCCCGTCGCCAATAGCCCTCATGTAGCTCTAGTGCTACGATAATTCACACTAAACTAAACTCCAGTCATGCATTTTTAACACTTTTGGGATGGGTTAGGACCTTAAGGCTCAATAAACAAGAGTGAAAGTCACCAAAAAAAATGAAACATTGCTTCTTCTATGGAAGAAATAAATTAAATTAAGTTAATTTATACTTTTCTATTCTCTGATATTTGTCCCTTAAGGGAAAATTTCTTCAATTTTTTCCCTATCAAAGGATTGTTTATATTCCTTCCAATCTTTCAGTATTTAGATTTTCCCCTTTGTAGTGGTGATAGTTTTTCATATTTTTACAGATTTCCTTTAAATATTCTCTTCATTACAGATAACAGTTTAATGCTTAATCTATAATAATAAAAATGAAGTTGCCAATGTATGTATATTCCGTATAGACTCTTAAACTAGACATCTGTTTGACTGGTAACTTGGCACAAATCATAGTTGATGATTTTTGAACTTTCAGGTTTTAAAATGTTCTATTTTTGGAGAAAATTGGAATTTTTTGAAAAAACTACACCACTTTTGCTCAAATCTGATCTTTTTTTTTCCTGTTGCCATTGGCTGAAAAAATTAAATTAAACTTTTAAACGGAAACATTTAAAATTGAAAATGTTTATTTTATTCTGTTGCCATTACCTTCATAAACTAATTTCATTATTTGAAAAATAATTGATGTTTCAAGTGACGTAATTCCGCCAGTCTACATTCCCGGATTTTATTGAGGGTTTATTTGATGATTTTTCCATTGATTTTTCTGTGGACTGCATGTATGCATGTGTAAGCAATAAATGTATAGTTAAGCTATTACTGAACTATGGTGTTTGATAAAGGCCATCACACTAAAGATGCATGTTAGGGTTTTATGGTTTTTTTTCGCAAAGTACGTTGCCAAATTATTTACTAATACGGGCAAAATGTTTTTTTTAATAAATAATTTATAAGCTGGTTGGTTGTTCAAAGGTCATTGTGCTAGAGCTGTGTAATGGGTGTGTTTATAGCTATATATTTATTTTCTCGTCAAATTATTTACCAAAATGCGCCAAATGAGCTAAAAGGTTTTATGCATTTATGAGGTAATTGTGATGACATTTATGAGTGCATTTTATAGCGTATTTTTCATTTTGGAAGGCAATGAAACAGGGTTTTATACTTTATAACGAGCGGGAACAATAACATAAGCTTATTATTCTATTAACAGATTAAATGGTACTCGGTTTGATATATTTTTAGTTTGTGCGCAAAAAGGGTATTTGAATAATTCTGAATTTTGAAAATGAACTGAGTAATCCTGTAACAGGTTATGTACACATACTTGGTTCGATTTGATATTTTTTTAATTGGTGTATTCATTTGCTAGTCTGTAATAGGGATGCTTTAGACTAATTTTCAAAAAGTAAACTAAAAAAATACATTTGCTTGTGTTTGTTGTCAAAACGATTGCTTTTCCATTTGCAGTATAATTATTAAATTTTGTGACACCTCATGATTATTCACTCTCTCGTTATGTAATCGGAAGATAGTCTCAGTATTTACATGTTTTTTTTTTTTTTTAGTTCAGTGAATTCCTTTCGAGGATAATAATAAATGGCCCACGCCCTTATTATCTTCTTTGTTAACTTGACTTAGTTTAGTTGTTTAATGATTTTATTGTGTTTAAAATAAAATTATTATTTTCACTAAGTTCTACCATTTAATTTACGTCCTCCCATACGTAGTAAGTATAAGTAATACCTAGAAGTATAAGTTTATGGGATGTCAAATACAAGTAGCATATTTTTTTAATTACTTCTTTTTCATTTTAGCCTTCTGAGGGATAAGCAAATTGGTTGTAGTGTAAACTTGTTTTCACTGCATAAGATATAAATTAAATTTTTAACCAAACGTTTAATTTCTTTAATTTTTAAAAATTATATTTCTGTAGTAGATATTTATAAATGGCTCCTCCATGCTTTAAATTTTAATAAAATTTATAAATTTTTAAAAAGTATGTGAGTTACCTACTGGCTTTCTGGTGATGGGTTTATACATCCCTCAGAATGAAAGATCTCCTCTTAGTGTATGTTACTTAATAATGTTCACATTCCTCCAGGTCTTCCCTGCATCCAAGCCTGGCATTCCGACCAGCGGAGCCCCGTCTACTGTGGTCCCGTCAAGTTCTGCATCCAACTCTGCCCTGGATAATGCCACCGTTCACAGATGAGAGCTGATCATACTTTGATGGAGGTATCGTCACACCCTTGTCATGTTGTTGGGGAAGAATGCAGAGAGAATGCAGGGGTGGTCTGTATTATTCACAAATAGTCCTTTTATATACAGAAAGACTGAAAAAAAAAAAGTTGTCCAAATTGTCAACTGTTTAGGAGCAGCTATTTATGGTTATATTTTTAGTTATATTGATTATTATATTATTAATTTATATTATTAACATTTTTTAGTTAAAACAACCAATCACATCTAAAAATTAAGATGATTTGGGTTTATAACTAATGCCCCCCAGTGGCCTTAGACTATATAGAAAGAAGTTTTTTCTAGAACAATTAATGTCCTCCCCCACCCCTAATGGTTAAAGATATTTTTTCATCAAAATGATTTTTGGAACTTTCCCCCACCAGAAAATGTGAAGGAAGGAATGTTAGGCATTCCATTTCGTTATGTTTATGCAAGTTGTATTGTGATATTGATGTGTTTCAATATTCCAGTACATGTGTTTTTACACTTTGCACACATTTTCTTAAGTTTATGAACTAACAAAGTTACCTATTGTTTTAAAGTATTTTGTATTTAAAATTATGTCTGTGTTCAATGAGCGTCTAAAATGGCTGAATGCTAGACTTCAGCAGTTGGAATGATGGCTACTCTTATGCAGATGATGTTCACATCGTTGTATTGTTTCGAGATGGTGCTTCAGAAAGACTGTGTCTAAAATATCCTATCTTTTCTGGCTTCCAGAAATGCGGTCAATTTTCTGTGATTAAAATTGAACTTGACCATAGTGTCAAGGTATTAATCTGAATATTGGAGCCAAAAGATATTCTAACCATTTTCAGAGTCAAAAACTGGTAATGGTGTTTCGACCCTCATTGCCAAATTGTTAAACCCATTGCAGGTTGGTATTGTTGGGAAATTCATAAAAGAAGTTAATACAGGATTGCTAACAAATTGGACCCTTCTAAGAAGTGAATGATCTAAAATTCTCATAATCATCATTAAATGGGTATTTATTGTATTGTGTTACACTCTTTGCTTTTTTTTAAAAAATTACCTAAAAAAGTATAGTTGAGAAGAGGACTTCAAAAATTTGTTAAAATCATGAACTTGTTAAAGCGTTGCCTAAAATTTTGAATAATGAATATTACAGACAAAATTGTATGCATATCTAAAATTCTTTTGATAACTAGTTTGGTATTTTTTCTCATAATTTCAGCTTAAATATTCTTAAATTTACCAAAATGTGCAGAACTGAATTAATTTGCATTAGTTTTAAATTTTATTTTGAAACAATTTTTTATACATACTATCGCTTAAACGTTGACTGCCACCGTACGAGATATCTTGTGATTCACTGATAACAGCACATTCTGATAAAATTCCAAATACCATTTCACCAATTGTTCTTATGAGTTCTTTTGAAAGCTTGATGATAAACATGGTTTTTTTGGTCAGTCAAGCTAAACGATCTAGCTATTGCATCCACCCCTCATATGATATTTACCTTGTTATGGGATTGAGGAACTTCCCTACATAGATTATGCTGTTGTTGCAAAGTGTATCTTTCGCCTATTGACGAAAAATATAATCCAGTCATAATTTTGTAGGGCACCTATATTTCAATTATGTTAACAACACAAACAAACACTTTTGCAACCGATTCGACTGTGTTTGGAATAATACTTAGCATCATTCAAAAGAGTTATTCCATTTCATATTACGAGATAACTAAATCTTTCGTCTTAAGTGTAGGGTTACCAGACGTACTGCATTTTGCAATGCGTTCGTTTTACATTCAACTATCTTATCTATAAAAAAAATGTGCAAAGAGTCTCCCTTTTTTAAAAAGGTGAAGAAATCAAGTGCTTTAAAGAGTTCCACAAGAGGATGTACCACAGAGGTACATATAATTATTACATAAAATTAGAAAACTACTATTGAAATGAATTTAACAAAATGTTAGCAAACCTGTTTGTTTATCGCACTATTAGCTAATCACAAAAGTTGTTTTGTGATATTTTGTTACAATTATATAAAGGAATATTTAATATTAATGGGTTCAAATGCCATCAGGATACCTTGATGTTATTTCTTGAGGGTCTTATGATTATTCATGGCCTTATTTGGTTGGAAAAAGCCAGGAACAATACCTCATATTGTTACGACTGTTTATTCCTTTTCATTGTAACGAATTGGTTTTAAAACCGGATGTTTTTCTGCTTCAAATCAGTCTCTGTCGATGAAAATTTTCTATCCTTATCATGGTAATGGATGTGTTACTGGTGAAAACATGCAATTTTAGGATTGTTACATTTAGAAAGAACTTTCTGCAAAGCACTGTAAAAAGGACTTTCTTCCACATTATTTTAACAATGTGCTCCTAGACATAGGTCTACTGAAATGAATGGTGCAACAATTCCCAGAGCAATTTGATAATTTACTCTTTGGGTGCTGAAAAGTGTGTAAAAAATATTTTTCTACTTGTGATATAATTAGAGGGTGTATATCGTGTGCCTCGAAAATTTTTCCAATGTGATGGAACCAAAGTATTTTTCACTATGAAAAACACATTATTGATATCTCAAAGTGTCTCCTGAATTGGTAAGGTCATATCATGTGTGCTAATCCAAGTAATTCTTTCAATAATCTCATTGATTGTATTATAAATGTTATAACCAAGTTGTTAAAAACCTGTATTGGATATGTAACATGCAAATAATGCAGTTAATTGTTTAATAATTTTTAAAAGTCATTCTCAGGCATAAAGGTTAATTGATAAATGAAGTTTAAGATGCAGTCTTATTAATATTTTGGAACTAAAATTAGGGTTTCAGTTTAATTTTAAAATCCCCCCTCAGAATAATTTTCTACCTCTAAAACACACCAAAAATTATTTTCAACAATTACCATAACAACCTACATATCTTTTACTAACTATAATAGCCAATTTAAATCTTATTCTTCATTTTTTCAAAATATGCCATACATTTCAAATTATTTAAGGTATCCACCTACTCTAAAATACCCGTTTTGTCCAAAAAGCTACCCGAAAAAAAAATGGCTGTAAAACTTGATCTTAAAGATATACTACTAAATTGTTAGGTTTATACTGTTTTATGTATTTATAATTAGATAGTTCTTGAAAAAAAATAGTTAAATAACAATTTTTGAATGTGATAAATTTTCCTTAATTTTTTTTTTCAAGGCAAGATTTCTCACAAATTTTTAGAGGTATCTTAAAACCCTTTTTGAAGCATTTTTGTTAAATTGTTTTATCCACTGTGCTCTAGTAGCTACGGGTTTCAATGGTAAGTTTATTTGTTATTGTTTTCGGTAGTAATAATTTAAAAAATATATTTGTTTTTGCAAAAAGTCTGAGTGGTATTTTGATTATCAATATTTTTTCCCCTTTTCAAGATGGACCTTATATTTTAATTAACAGGGTTACCACTGAACCTAGTTAAAAAAAATAATTTAGGTATTTTAAGTACTTTTTATGAAATGAGGTTTAAATTTAAAAAATGTTGTTTTTTCCCAATTTATAATCAAAACGACTAAAAAATTAATTATAAAATGGAACTTAACAATAAAACAATACTTTTGAATACTAGATTTTTTTAATTCTTTTTATGTGGTAGTTTATTAATAAATGTTTAGAAAATTCATATCAACATGATTGATAACTTTAAATACATATATGACCTTGAACGTTGGTGGATACTTTAATAAAAATCTTATTTAGCCTTAAAATATTTTTCACAAAACATGTAACATTTCCAAATGTTTATAAAAGTATTGTAGAATTATCCCTTGAAAATGTTTTAGTTCTTCAATCAATGACTTCTGATACCGACATTCACTTTATTTTACTTATTTCCGGGAACAGGGAATTATTTCCTTTTTATCTCCTGAAAATATTTGATTTCTGCCCAAAATTTCCTGCGATTTTTCCCCTTTAAACCTGTTTTAACCCTCAAAAGTCATTTAAAATTATAATAAAACCAGGTTACCATTCTGGACTTCCAGTACTTATTAGCAATGTACATATTCCAGTGTGTTTTTATATTGTGACGTTATCTGAATCTATTTGCAAATGATGCCTGATAGTCAAATTTAATGTAAACTGTTCTTAAATCTAATGTGTGGTGCATATCACTTATTTTGAAACCTTGTAAAAAATATACCATTTATTGATTAAACATTTTTATATCCTCTATAAAATTAGCTTATTATCAGGCATGAAATTTCAAACTATTCTTATGAAAGTATATTGAAATTACAATTTATTGTGAAATATTTCTTCAAATTAAATCTTTATATAGAGAAAACTTGCTATTATCTATTTTAGCGTTTCAAACTTTTATCTAATTCTCTGCTTCAAAGTGTGCTTTAAGAAATGATGCAGATATTGGATGATGAATGCAAACATATGTATTAATGGATGGAAACATGGGTTGTACGTTTATTTGAAACTCCTTGTTTCGATGAGATACTTTCTTAAGACATCAGAATTATTTTTTCATCTAATCTAGATTCTTAAATTTCTTTATTTTTAATTAATGTGTGGCGCTAAATATGGACTATGAATGAAAAACAAAAAAGATTTTTACTTTAAAAATGTGAATTTCTGGAACCTTTAGACTTTTTTTGTTGTTGTTGCAATAATTAGTTTTTCATGTACTCCCAATTGACATTATATGGTATGCAATGCATATAATACTAATGTTTAGTCAATTAATAGTTATTAACATCTTATACACAAAATATCTTCTATTTTGAAGTATCATACCAGAAATAGTACGTTATCTTAAAAAGTCCTAAATTTCCACAGAAAGAAATGTAAACAAATGGTGGATAGTTATGTCACGAAAACTATTTATTATTTTCAGTTTTATGCACAAAATCTGCTTTTCTATTATTATACCATTTTTTAATATGTTTCTTTGAAATATGAATTCTACTTTTCTAAATTTAAAAATGACGAAATTGAGTGCTCTTACAATGAATTGAAAAACGACACTATTTTCATATGTGCAGTGTTAAAATGTATGCTCGGACAGTTCAAGTCTGTATGTGTGCGTAACTTGCAGTAACATCGGAGCATTACCCAATCAACAATAGATTTGTGCTATTGTTTTAGTAATATTTATAGATTTTTTTTGTCAATTTACCAAGTTACATATAATTCTCTATCCTCCGCCCTTTCTGGCTTCTTATGTTTAACTCTTGAGTGATTTTGCCAATTTCCATTTTGATGCCTTTTCCTTAATAACTCGAATGTTTATTAAAACATCATAAATAATTACTGTAAAACTGCAGGGAATGTTATTAATAACTTTGTATTAACTTGCATAGTACACTTTATTTATTAAAAGCAGCAAATGTCATCTTTTATAATGTTGTTTGCCTCTATTTTTTCTTAAGTGCAGATTATGTATAATAATTTCGAGAATACATGCATTCCGTTTCGTTTTTATGGAACACAAGATGGAACTAAGTAATTACTATTGGAATCAAGTTTTTTCTTCTTGTGTTTGCATTTATTTTCTGTTTTAAAAATCTAATCATTTATTTTCTCTGGAAGTATTGGCTGTTGTAATCATTCTTCATAAAGAAATGTGTTATTGTTATGTGTGTTAAGTGTATTGTTATCAAAAGTATTTTCCAATCTTCCTTGTTGTATTTTATTCCTATTGAAAATTCCAAATTTTGCTAAAGTATTGAATAAATTTTAACATGTGTTTGTTAAGTTGTTTTTCTCTGTACTCTTTATTCTTGTCACTAAACATTGACGCTTTTCATGCATAGTTATATCCATTACACCATAACATTAATAATACCATCAACATTTTTTTCCTAGCTTGTTTCCAATATCAGGATTGATAGTTACTTTAAAGAGTTAATAACAATTTATTTAAGATGCCTTTATGCAATAATTTTGAATTTAGTCTATTTTCCCCTATTCATTTGAAAATAAGCTCACTCTTAAAAATTCCTAGTATAACCTTTTTATTCTTGTATTACAAAATGGAGGCATTTAGGAGAGGGAAACATTGAAGTGAGTTAAAATTATGCTTTTAAAGTAACTCTTACATATTTCTTTAGTCACCTCTTAAATAAGCCAGACTTTTTCAAAAGTGTCTAGTGAAAAACAGCTAGAATGTTATTATTATTTTTTTTTTGTTTTAAACCTTTTTTTTTGTAGTGATTCACACTTCAGCCTATATGCACACAAATAATTATTTATTGTTATTTTGGTTAGGGTCTTTTCAATACTCATTATTGAAAGGCAAATCAACATTTTGCAAATATTAAAAAAAAATATTGTCCCTTAAAGTAGTAATTATTTTACCCCCCCCCCCCCCCCCTCCCCACATTAATATTTAAAAAAATTCGGTCCCACCGCACTTTCAGCTTTTTTCATATTTTTGTGTTCTCACGCTTGTGCTTTCAAAGCAACTTCAATTAGTCAAATTTTCAAATTTCTTTTTAACATTGTTTAGAAAGCAATAAGGTAAGATGATACAAATCGTCAAAGAACTAATACAGTCCCCTGATGATCAATCCTGGGCCAGGAAGGACTTTTACAATTTGAGTAGCATCTCCATCCGAAACGCCTCTTTAAGAGAAAATGAAATAGGAACTTTATTTTTCTCTTTAAAATATCAATGTGTATAAGTCTTCTTCAATTTGTGAAAGAATACCAAGAAATAACTTCTTGGTTTTATCCCCAAAATTTTGACCTGGACCACTTTCTTACTTGCAGTGAATTGAAATTGTCAAGACTATTTTAGCTCAATGTAGTTTTTTTTCACATGTAATGGTTTTATTAATTATCTGTTTCCTTACAGACATTTTTGCAGATTTCTTTTTCATTCTTACATTTTTGATATGTAGTCTATTTAAAGAAGTTGAAGTAGTTAAAATTTCTTGCTGCATAGGTTTTCTCTCTTTTTTTGCATTTTACATGGCTTCCTTGTAAGCAATTGCTAGCTTGCAGAAGTGTGATTGCAGATTTGATGTGCTTTCAAGGAGAACTTGACTTATTTTGACTCCGAAAGTCTGACATGATGTTTACCGACGTCGATGCTGCAACAGCTTTTTTTAATTGATGATGTGATTGCCATTGATTAAACTGTTGAAATTGTGCCTGGAACATGGTTTGAAGCATTTATTTTTCATACTATATCTTTCGAGGAAATATCCCACTTCTTTTGAATCCACCAACACTATTTTCGGATTGAGGGGATTAAAATTCTTGAAAGCGGTTTTCTATAATGAAAGGGACAAGGAATTTCAAATTTGCAGTCATTTATGACTAAAAGAGTGACAAACTAATATTAAAAGCAGTTTATAAGAATAGTACACTGCTCAAAAGAATTAGGAGAATGCATAGTTTAAACCCTTTCACCCCCCGTGATTCCATTTGGAATCATCAGCTTGCGATTTTTTTTCTCACTAAGTTGAGCTAGAACTTATTTATCGTTAGATGTAAGAATCATGTCTTTTGAAGAATTAAATAATGTTTGTTTTAATTAAATGAAAATATGAAAAACATAGTCGAATAAAATTCACTCCCAAAAATTTTTATGAAATAAATTGACCCTAAATTCTTCACACTTGCATTCTTAGATGTTTAAAAAGTGATTTTAACTTTTTTTTTAACAAATAAAGTTTTTATAAAATTATCGTTATAATTTATTAAAAAGTTATGATTCCGTTTTCCCTTTAAATTTTAGTTAAAAAATTAAGATTTTTTCCTCATGTTTTTTACCATTTCATTCTGGATGCACAATGAATCTATTTCACACATTTTAGATTTTTAGAATAAAAAATAAAACGTTGGAACTGAAAGGGTGAACAAAAGTACGCCAAGTGCTTCCCTAATGGTTTTGAGCAGTGTAGTTATTAGAAAGAGATTTAAATAGCAAAAACTTATGTTAGTTGTATAATGTGTGCTTATAGCCCAATCAATTTTGAAATATGACCTATTTTACCATTTAATATACACGTACTTCTATATTTTCTTAAAACAAAAACTGACCTATTTTACCCCGTGACTTATTTTATCCCACTATTAACGTGCATTTGAACTTTGTGTTTTTCGATCAAATCATTCTGATCGCTTTGTACGAAAGGTACGTAAAAGAATTGCCAATATACCGAGTGTTAGCGCAGCGAAAGGTTTTATTAATCGTAAGTAAACTCATGAAGATATTTAAAGTAATTTTAGCCCGATTTAATTATTACAACTAATGGATTTATTAACCGGAATATTACGGTTCAACAGCTTGCAGCATCATAAGGTTGATGAGGAATGATTCGCTAACGACCAGAAGTCCACTAGAAAAAAAACTTCTTTTCTACCGTCTTAAACGAACTGTTTGTAAAAATCCATTGAAATCAACTATGTGTAGAAGATGCACGTTAAATGAGTTGTGGCCCAATGCAACGCAAGGTGCCCTTTCGGTAGTTCTCTTCTGTGTCGTTCATGCAGCAAGCACACTTTTTTGAAAAAATATCGTCTACCATTTTGTCAAAATAATAAGAATTCCTCTACAAACGCCATCCATGGAAATATCTTTCCGTAAAGTTGCTGTAAAAAAGAATAATCCATACCTTGAACATAAAAGGGCGTTCAAAAATCGATTTTTAACTCATCATGATCATTTGAGTCCTTTCTCTCGTTGAATACGGTTATAGATATAATTTTTTTTATCCTTCAATGGATGTCATAAACTTCTTAAAATGAGATGAAATGTCCCTTCGTGTATACATGACATCTTTTCTTTAGAGCAAATCTTTTCTGGTGATTTTTTTTTTAAATATTTGAGTACCTTAAAACTTTTCAAAAAATATACTTTCGGCGATAAATTAATCTTTCCTGTCGGTCTTGTAAAGTATTCAAGTTTAAAAGTTTTTAAGAATGCAAGTGATTATTTATTGAATACTATTCTTTCTTCTTTTAAGATGAATTGCTTCGTAGTGCAGTTAGCAGTAAGAGGTTCTGGTACTTTAAGTACCTATTTTCAATGAATTTAAATGAAATAATGTAGATAAAAAGCATGCATATTACAAACAGAACCAAAAGGTTTAAAGAGTTTTAAAAACACTTAACCTGAACACTTTAAAAAAAATTGTGTGAGGCGATATTAAAAAAAAATCAGTGAAACACTTAAGGGGAGTCGGATGGTTCTATCTCGCCCATGTTAATTTACCTAACTTTAGGAACGTTTTTCTCAGGAACTATATGAGATATCATTATAAAAAAATTTAGATTTTGTTACTTACATATAGTTCTTTTATTTAAACTGAGGATATTTCAAAATATTAAAAAACACTTTTACACTGATTTTTTTAAAAATATGTATTGAAAAACACAAAAAATCAGATATAAACTTATATAATTTTTTATCAACAGATATATTTAAAATTCATGAGTTTAAATCAAAGAGCTATTAATGGGGAAGAAATAAAAAACAAAATATTAGGGTTTAACCTTATGAAATGACCTTAAATGAACAGATGACACTGCACCCGGGTTAATAAAAGTGTGGAATCACCCTACTAGCATTTTATTAGACTACTTTTAACCTTTCACCTGGCAGGGGCATTAGTTACTGCTATCTTTTTTTCATAGTCATTCTGGGCTTTGAAGATGTCGTGTTTCGTGCCAACAAAGGGTCATTTGCGGAAAATTTTAATCCATTAATTTATTTTGAAAATAAACTGCTGCTGAAGCTTTTCAAATGCTTTAGAAAGCTTTTGGAGACAATAGTCCATCTGAATCAACTTGAAAATGGTGGTTTGGTCGATTTAAACTGCCGATTTTGATGTGACAGACAAAGATAACTACCAAAAAAATTTGAAGATGAAGCATTGCAAACAATTTTGGATGAAAACCCAATAAAAACTCTGGTACATATTTCAGAAATATTAAATGTAACTCAGTAATGTATTAGTGATCGTTTGCATGACTTGGGAAAAATTCTCAAGTAAGGAAAATGGGTACCACATGCTTTAACAGAAAGACAGAACCAAAAAGTCCCATCGGACAACTTTTGAATCGAAAAAAGAGTTTTCTGCATAGAATTGGTGATAAAAAATGGATATATTTTGACATTCCTGTTACCTGTACGAAAAAAATCGTGGGTTTTTCCAGGCCAACCCTCAACATCGAATCCAAAGAGAAAACGCTTTGAAAAGAAGACAATGCTCTGCTTTTGGTGCGACCAAAAGGGCATTTTTTAGTATGATCTGCTTAAACCTGGTGAAATAGTTACTTCTGACCGATATCAACAGCAAACAACCTATTGAAACCTCGAGTTTATCAACAAACGGCCAGAATGTGCTCGCAGACACGGAAAAGTTATTTTAACAATGTGCGACCTCCCACCACAAATAATGTTAAAAACACCTTAAAAAACCTGAAATGGGATGTTTTATTGCACCGGTTATATTATCTCCAGACATTAATTAGTCCTTCAGACTACCACTTGTTCAAATACATGGCACATGGTCTGGCTGAGAAGCACTTCGCTATACTTTTGATGAAGTTAAAAAATGGGCATCTTCCTTTTTTATCTCCCAAGACGCAAAGTTCTGTCACGAATAAATCCATAATTTACCAAAAAGATCGGCAAAAGTTACTGATTTTGATGATGCATACTTCGATTGATTACCCTCATCCAGTGATGCAAAATTAACCGGCAAGTTTTTTAAAAAAAAAAGGTCATTTCATAGGTATACCTCTAACATGTTGATATTTTTTATAGTTCCTGAGAAAAAATTTCCTAAATGTTGAAAAACCTTATATTTCAGGAAACGCAAAAGAAAAGTAAGATTTAGGTAAGACTAATATTAAGAGTTTCTCAAAAATGTTTATAAAAAGAAAACCACTAAACAGAAATCGATAATCTTGGTCTTAAATTAAAGTTAAAGATAAGCAAAAATAAAAAAAAAAAGGAAAAACAGAAAATCGATATTTTTTACCCAGAAACCCATCCGAACAACAAACTCTCTTCTCAATATGTGAACTTTATAAAACTACAATTTTGCAAAGCTATATATTAATGATTTTAATAGAATGGAATTTTTACAAGCAAAAATCCTGGGGTTAAATAATAACTAATTATCCTACTGGCTTGTAGTTTAAAGTTTACAAAACAAAATACAAATGTCTTCCGGGGGGGGGTAAAAATCTATTATTTTAACTGTAAGTGTATCGCTCATACATTTTAGACCTAGTAGGAAATAATACACAGTGACCCCAATCAAAGTGGTAAACTCAAAACACAATACAAAAAGAACCCCTGATCGTAAAACGCTTCAAATTTCAAGTGAATATTATTGAAGGAGGTTGAAAACTTATGGCATTAGAGAATGATAGTTCAACATTTTTGCGTCTAGTGATGCTGTAAGCAACTTAATTTGAACTATAAAGAATTCGACAACAAATACATTATAAAACGATAGCCTTAAGCGTAAGTTAACATTAAACTAACTGCATCAACGTGGTGTGCATGAACTTACAGGTTTAAACCGTAGTTACTAAACAAGGCAAAAATGTATCAGATGAGAAAAATTTGTTTCATTCAATCAGATTAGCTTTTCAGTTCAATCCATTTAAGGTGTAACTTTACACTTTAGCCGTTGCTTCATTTATTATTTGTAAACGAGACCTTTTTTAAGTTTCGATGCGTGTCATCTGTCGAAAAAAAATCGTTGGAACCTATTTTTTTATTTCTTATGGCTTGGTATATGCTTTCAAATACAAATACAAAAATTGTCGGCCAACCCAGGTAGCACAACAATGTTGGCCGACATTCTACCGACATCGGCCAACATTGCGAAATTCGAGGAATGTTGAACGTTGTAATCGCGACATCTGTCGACATTCACAGGCATTGGGAATTTTTTAAAATTAGTATGACTTTAAATTCATTTTATTTTGATGTTGGAAGAATGAAACAATAATGTTAATAATAATGCAGATAAGTTTTAGTCATTATTTAAAAAAATAATAATTTTTGAAAATATTCGAATATTGTGGGGACATCTGGCGACATTGTGGATACAACGTCGATGAAACAACATTGGCCAACATTGATCGATGTTTACTAGGTACTCGATTCACGTGAGTGTTAAGCCTACTAAGTGACGCGCGGAAATAGGACTTCTTCGAGTGCTTTAGGGATGTGAGGTTTTTTAAAAACGGGTTTTAGGTTTATCGGTGGCGCTGAGATCAACATAAAAACGTTAGCTTTATGGTTTGTTTACATCAGGGAGGAGAGTATGATCAAGGCTGTATTCTTTTAAGTTTTCGATTATTTTAGTCGTTTAAATCTATAGTAATACGCCAGCTTTAATGAAAAAAAATCAAAAACTATTTGTATAATGAGTTGTAATAGAAAGTCGAGAAACAAACAGTATCATTGTTTTGTTCCTGGCTACAGATCGAACAGTAAGAAACTTTCGTTGTTTTCTGTGCCAAAAAATGCAGAAGTTATTGAAACTTGGATGAAGGCAATCTTGTGAAGTGCACTTTGAAGAGGATTTTATTGAGAGCCATTATAAATGCATAATTAACAATGAAGTTTTAATGCCTAGAGGTAAGACTGTTATAAACAGAGTCAATTCCAACCAAATTCCCTGACTTTCCCCATTATTTATCAAAGAAAGTTCCTGTAAAACAAAAAATTCGGTAGAAGGAGGAGAAAAATCTTGAAGATTAGTGAACCAGAAATTGATTTTAACGCTTAGAACATCACAGAAGAAAATAATATCGAGGACATTTACAACATAGCTTTGTGTTGGAGACAAGCCATTTTATTGTGTATTTTGTGCACGAGGCTTAGTTTTGTACATTTAGAAATTGTCTCGTTTTTCATGTTTTGCGCACGCGACATTCTATTTAGTTTAAGTTTTAGAAAATATCTTTAGAATTCGCTTGTAGCGATACGTTTTAAGTGTAACGGTATTTATGTGCCGGCAGTTTCATCTATTTTAAAGAAATAAACCTAAATATTTGTTTTTCTGTGAAAAGAACTGTTTTGTTGTACATCGTACTTCATTTGGCGCCCGAACAGGGACCACGGCAAATAGAAAATGGCAAGCTTCTTTAAAAGTGGATACAAGAAAGCAGATTTGCTAGTGGTTCTAGAAGAAATTGGTGAATCAGTGCCGGTTGGATCAACTCTAGCAAAATTGAAGGACTTGATTTGGCTAGCAACGAATATAAAAAGGATCCAGAATTTGTTAAACAAGTAGTTGAGGATACCGTTAGAGAGAGAAAAAAACAAGAAGAAATACTTCTTCAAAAAGAAAAAGAACAAGAAGAAAGACTTCTTCAAAAAGAAAAAGATGCTATGGAGTTAGAAAAAGCCCGAATGTCTCACGAATTAGAAATGGCCAAGATACAGGCGCAATGTCTAGAAGTGAATACTCAAAATGTCGCCAATCCAAGTTCCGTTAATGCCGAAGCAGTGAATTCCAGGAGGAAGTTTACTTTACCGAAACTAGAGTTCAGACAGTTTGGCGACGATGTCAAAGAGTGGCTCCCGTTTTGGAACCAATTCCAGCACATCGATAATGATACGGACATTGCACTTGAAGACAAGTTCCAATATCTGATTCAAGCCACTGTGATGGGTTCCAGAGCGAGAGAGATAGTAGAAAGTTTCCCGCCAACTGGCGAGAATTATACTAAAGCCGTCGACAGTCTGAAATCAAGATTTGGAAATGAGGATCTTCTAGTCGAGATATACGTAAGGGAACTTCTCAAATTAATCATCAATGTTCAGGTGAATAGATCTTTTCCGCTTACATCTTTATATGATAAACTGGAAACTTATCTAAGAGCATTAGACACTCTTGGAGTTACTACAGACAAGTGTGCATCTATACTTTACCCGATGGTAGAATCTTGTTTTCCGGAAGAATTTTTGAAGGCATATCATCGAAGCAATTCTTCAACTCCTAAAATAGAAGCAAAAGAAAGGCTGAACAAGCTGATGGTGTTTCTAAAATCAGAAGTGGAGGGTGAAGCTCGAATTAACTTAGCGATGGATGGTTTTGGCCTGCTCAAAATTGAAGATACCAGGGTTACAAAGAAGAAAAAAGTTGCATATGAAATGAATAAAATCGGAGCACCATCAACAGCGTCTGTCTTACACGCAGCTCCTTACGCAAAAGAACAAAGAAGAGGCTGCCTGTTTTGTGATGGTAAGCATAATAGTTCTGATTGTTTTTCCGCCCAGAAAAAGTCTTTAGCCGAGAGGCAGGAAATAGTTAAAAGTAAGAAAGGATGTTTTGCCTGTTTGGCTCTCGGTCATGTAGCTAAGCGGTGCAGGAGTTTCGTAAAATGCCTTATTTGTGGTAGAAAACACGTTACACTTATGTGTGATAGCCTGGAAAAAATTAGTAAATCAGCTTCGAAAGAACGCGAAGGTGTGCAGACGGAGACGCCTGTAAATGATGTAAATATGACGCATTTAAATCAGACCCCAGAAGTTTTTCTGCAGACTTTGGTCGCCAAGCTTGTAGCCAATGGTAAAGAAATGAATGTCCGTCTTTTGATTGATACAGCATCGCAGAGATCCTACATCGTCAATAACATTGCCAAGTCGATGATGTATACCCCTTTTGAAGAAATAAACGTGGCTCATTCCCTTTTTGGAGGTGTAACCACTGATGCTAGAAAACACAAGAAGTATGAAATAACAGTTGCATCGCTAAAAGGAAAATTCTCATGCAAGCTGGAAGTCATGGGTCAAGAGGTTATTTGTGAGAAAATATTACCAGTAAGCAGTGGTCCATGGCTAAAAGAACTGAAGAGTTTAAGAATTAATTTGACTGATGTTAGCCAGACCTATGAACAAGTACACATACTAGTAGGAGCAGATATGATAGGCAGGTTATTGACTGGACAGCAAAAGGTATTGGCAAATGGCATGGTAGCAACAGAAACAAATCTTGGATGGACCTTAATGGGAAAGGTACCTCATCAGAAACCTGGTACAGAAAATCTCGCCATGTCAGTAATATCACTTTTTGTCAAAGAAGCTGAGATGGCCGATCTGTGGAGACTAGACTTAATCGGAATCAAAGATCCCATTGAGAAGAAGTCGAAAATGGAAAAGGATTTTGAGGCTCAAGAACATTTTCTTCAGACAGTAAAGGTCAATGATCAAGGAAGGTACGAAGTCCGTTTACCATGGGAAGAAAACGAATCTTTTTTACCCGATAACTATAACTTGGCAAAGAAGAGATTAGAGCGCACAACAGTTCAGCTGAAATCTAAGAATGTTTACAATGACTATGAAAAGGTTTTCGAAAGCTGGCTGGACGAGGAAATTATTGAAGAAGTACCCTCTGATGAAATTGACTTACCAGGGAACTACTTGCCACATAGGGCGGTAATAAAGGAAAGCAGCACCACCCCTATTAGGCCAGTCTTCGATGCTTCTGCCCGAATGAAGGGACATCCTTCCCTTAATGACTGTTTGCACAGTGGTCCAAATTTAATCGAACTTATCCCCGATGTCTTGCTGCGTTTCAGAGAAAGAAGTATCGGTATTTCTTCAGATGTTAGAAGAGCGTTTCTACAGTTAAGTGTCTCCAAAGAAGATAGAGATTTTTTAAGGTTCTTGTGGTGGCAGAAGGAAGAGAATAAAACGTGTAAAATATTTCGACATGCAAGAGTGGTTTTCGGAGTAACGAGTAGTCCTTTCCTTTTGGCAGCTGTCATTAGGTATCATATACAAAATGTTCAAGGCTACGATGCAGATTTCAAGAAAAGGCTCTTGCAGAGTTTCTATGTTGACAATTCTTTAACCAGCGTGGATACTTCACTTGAAATGGAAGAATTTAAACAAAACTCCATTGAGTTGATGCAGAAAGGCAGTTTCGAGTTGAGGAGCTGGGAACACTCACGTTGCAAGGATTTACCCTCAGAATCATCAATATTAGGCTTAAAATGGAATAAAACCGAAGACACCCTCAAAGTCAATATGAGTTGGTTGAAAGATATAAGCATGGAAAAAGTCACCAAGAGATCTATTCTGTCTGTGGCGCACCGCATTTTTGATCCCATCGGATATACCGCTCCAGCCATGCTGTGTCCTAAGTTGATGCTACAAAAGACATGGGTGATGGGCGTTGATTGGGATGAAGAGATCAGAGAAGATCTGAAAGAAGAATTTCTTCTGTGGTATGCAGATTTGAAAACATTGGAAGAAATTGAGATTCCCAGGTGGATTCAAGTTACCTCAGAAAATCTAAAGAACTGTTCTGTACATACATTTTGTGATGCCAGTAAAGAGGCTTATGCAGCGGTGGTTTTCTTGAGAATTGAAGACGAAGATGACGTTAGAATCAGTCTTCTGTCAGCAAAGTCTCGTATTACGCCACTCAAAGGAGGGACCATACCTAGGCTCGAGTTAACTGCTGCCTTGGTGGGAGCTAGACTCGCACAATCAGTTATGCAAGCCCTCGACTGGAAGAATGTCAAGCAATATTTTTGGAGCGATTCAACTACAGTTCTTGCTTGGATTTCGAAGACAGAGAACTGGTCGGTTTTTGTAAGAAATCGCACAGATGAAATAAGAAAGTTGAGTGACATTTCCTCCTGGCGTCATGTTGCAGGGAAAATGAACCCAGCAGACCTTCCATCAAGAGGATGTTCTCCTAAAACCTTGAAAGCTTTGAAATGGTGGGAGGGTCCAACATGGCTGAAAGAACCAAAAACGAGTTGGGACATTACAACAGAGGTTGATGTCAGCAATGACGAAGAAATTGCAAAAGAAAGGTTAAAGTCAGGCGGTCTTCTGGTTAATTGCAACCACTCAACTGAAGAAGACGGGCTTCCATTGGATCCCAACGACAACAAAGAAATAACTTCTGACATCATACTCTCAACTTGCGACCGTAATTCAGATCTTTCATGGATCTTCTCTTATTTTTCTAAATATTCAAAGATTATACGAATGGTAGCTTGGATGCTGAGGTTCGCAACTAATCTACATCTCAAGAAGGAAGAGAGAAAAGCTGGCGAACTTAAAGTTTCTGAATTAGAAGCAGCTGAAAAGAGATTGGCAAAATTAGTTCAGCAGATGGTTTTTTCCCAGGAGACGTTGCTAGGTTCAAAACAATATCTGTGTTCAAAGACGAGGAAGATCTGCTACGTGTCAAAACCAAGTTAACCGAAAGAAAAGATGACACTGCTTTTATCTCTCCTATTCTACTACCTAGCAAACATAACCTTGTCGATTGCATAATTTTGGATTTGCACCTGAAAATGTGCCATGCTGGCTCCCATGTATTGATGTCAAAGCTTAGAGAACGGTTTTGGATAATCCAGAGCAAAAAGGCAATTAGAAAAGTCCTGAACCGTTGTATGAGGTGTAAACGACACGAAGCTAGACCTATACAAACCGTTCCTGTTGCCTTACCAGAAAATAGAGTGAGAGATGCGTCTCCTTTTGAAATCAGCGGAGTCGACCTATGTGGTCCCCTTATTCTTAAGAACCAATCAAAAGCGTGGGTGGTCCTCTTCACATGTGCCGTGTACCGCGCTGTCCATCTAGAGCTGATACAGTCGCTTTCCACACATGGTTTCTTCTTGGCCTTTCGAAGATTCATAGCAAGAAGAGGAAGACCAAAGGTCATCTACAGTGACAATGGAACAAATTTTGTTGGAGCCAACAATCTTTTCAAATCTATAGATTGGAAATCTATTGAGATAGAGGCTACAACTAATCGAATTCAGTGGTACTTCAGTCCCCCTGCTGCCCCATGGTGGGGAGGTTTTTGGGAGATCATGGTGAAGCTGGTGAAGACCCTTTTGAGAAAAGTTTTAGGTAAATCTTCACTGAATTACGAAGAACTTCTAAGTGTTCTCATTGATTGTGAAAGTACTGTAAACTCAAGACCCCTGACGTATGTTTCCGAAGACTCAAACGACCTGATCCCGTTGACACCTGCATTGTTTTTAGGTGAATTAACCGAGTCTGGTGTACCCGACTTGGATAACATCGACAAAGTAAGCCTAAAGAGAAGACTTCGTTATCAACAGAATCTCCGAGACGTTTTAAGAAAACGGTTTAGGGACGAATACCTTGGACAACTCATTATGCGTCAGACCAAGAATAAAACCAATCAACGAGTAGTTGTGGGAGATATCATCCTAATTGAAAACGAAGGCAAAAAGAAGGTTCTATGGCCTATGGGAAGAGTGATTCAGACATACGAAGGAAAAGATGGCAACGTCAGAGTAGTTCGTCTAAAAACTGCTTCTGGTGAGAGTGATTCAGACATACGAAGGAAAAGATGGCAACGTCAGAGTAGTTCGTCTAAAAACTGCTTCTGGTGAACTTGTGAGACCAGTACAAAGAATATTCCCACTTGAGATAACTGCTGATGTGGATTCCACCAAGAATGACCATACTAACCAACCAGCACGAAGCAGTGCCACTCCGATTAGACCTGAAGTCGAGGGCAAAGTTTTTGTGACCAAGAGTGGAAGAAGAGTTAAACTCCCTTCAAGGTTCCTCGAATGAATGAGACTGACCATTGAACTTTTACCCACCGTAGTACTTTTAGACGTTTTCGTTTTGATTATTTGTTGAATTATCAAAAGGTGGGAGGATGTTGGAGACAAGCCATTTTATTGTGTATTTTGTGCACGAGGCTTAGTTTTGTACATTTAGAAATTGTCTCGTTTTCATGTTTTGCGCACGCGACATTCTATTTAGTTTAAGTTTTAGAAAATATCTTTAGAATTCGCTTGTAGCGATACGTTTTAAGTGTAACGGTATTTATGTGCCGGCAGTTTCATCTATTTTAAAGAAATAAACCTAAATATTTGTTTTTCTGTGAAAAGAACTGTTTTTGTTGTACATCGTACTTCACTTTGCCTTCAAAATGTGGATCAAAGTTACGAGAAAAATCCAAATGTCATAAGTTTCTGTTCATGGAGAGAGGCAAATCTGTGTGCTTTGCCCTGCAAACAAATTGATGTTGAGAAGCTTCGGGATACATATACCTGCACTGGATACGTGAAGAACATTTCTATTTTTACAAAACCGGTAGAAGCCAAGACATTAGAAGGCCTTATCAAAAAACTCGACAAGTGTATGTGAAGGAGTGGAACTGTAATTGAATTTAGATCCGATATTCAGATGGAAACATTAAAATTGATGGAGAGGTCCTTCGCTTAAAAAGTGCATAGGGACAGTAGAAAGTGAAGGGAAGTTTTTCTACTTCTGTAGACTTTTATTTCGTATTTGTATGACTGGGAAATCCATGCTCTTAATGAAGGTGGTTTTATTATCAACAGTTTTATCACTTGTCTAGTATTTGACCAAAAGTTTAAATTTCAAATATCTTTTGACTTCGTGTATAAGCCAAGATAAAATTGAAAGTTTATTTGCAGTGATTCGTCAATGTAAAGACTGCAACGATTATCTTGCATCTTTTGAGTTTTTGACAATTGTAGAATGTCTAAGTTTTTACAATTTAGCACGGCCACCTAAAGTATGCAATGTAGAAACCGATATCATTAATTCTTTATTAACAGAACAGGATAATCAAACTGTAAGTAGCAACACTTTCGGCACTGTCTGTGACGTAAGCACGTAAAGTGTCATTTTCGCAACGATTTATGAATGAATATGATATAAAAAAGTGAACTTTTTTGCACGTTTTTTAAAAAGATTGTTAAGATAATGCTGGATTTAAAATAAATTTCTTTTTTTTTTAAATATGTATATTTCATAATTGTGTAAGATGTTTTAGTGAATTATCTGTCATAAAATTAATGATGGACTATTTGATCAATTTTATTCTTGGTAAAGTGTAAATATCAAATCCCCCATATTGTATTCAGTGCTACAGTAAATAGAGACATGGATATGTACTTGAATAAATATAGAACAGTCTAATTAGTTATTAATTTTATGATTTGGTTTTTGTGAAACATTTAATACAGAAGCTTTAGCAATATTTCTAAAGCTTCTGTACGAATTAATAATTGTTTTTTTTTAAATATATTAAAGTAGAAAATACATAACTATCTAAATCTTAAATATCTTAATCAAATTACATGTAAAAAATAGTTTAATTGAAGTTTTTGCATAAGATTTACAGATTTTGTCAAGAATTTAACAGTTTTTCTTTAGTACTAACAACACTTTAATTAACTTTTAACAGTAACTTTTAACAGTAACACTTTAATTATATGAAATAAAACCTATACCCAATGGAGGTAGGTAAACATATTTTTATTCAATTCTACCTACAGTAATTTTTCGCCTTTTAATGGTATCGACCCTCCCTATATAAATACATCCAGAGATGTTGTGTAGTTAACTTTAAACAATCTGGGAAAAATATGTGCTATGTATCAGATATTTAATTATGAATAATAATACGTAAAATTTGTTTTAATTTGACTCTGAAGCAGTACAGAAAAAAAAGAGCTATGTCGTAATGTAGGGTTTTATATAGCTGTCTGAATTACTAGTTTTTAAAATTACAATAGTACTAATACAATATTTCTTGATTAATTTTGATTTATTTAACCTATTGTTAATTGTTTTACAACATCGCATATTGACATTGGCTGACATAAAAATGACACCCTTGCGAATATTGTACAACATCGGTTTACGACATTGATCAACATTAGTCGTACCACATTCATGGGCGTTCTTTTACAGTACTTCTCAATTATACATTTGTACTTCGCATAACTTTTTAACTCATCTGTTTGTTGAGTAGAAAAAAAATTATTTACAAAAGTAATTTTCTTTATATTTTTCTAATTAACAAAATTTTTGTTAATTAGAAATATATAAAGAAAATTACCTTTGTAAATATTTTTTTTATATTTTTCTAATTAACAAAATTTTTGTTAATTAGAAAAATATAAAGAAAATTACCTTTGCAAATAAATTTTTCTACTCAACAAACATATGAGTTAAAAAGTTATGCGAAGGAAATGGAAAAATGTATAATTGAGAAGTACTGTAAAAGAACGACCATGAATGTGGTACGACTAATGTTGATCAATGTCGTAAACCGATGTTGTGCAATATTCGCAAGGGTGTCATTTTTATGTCGGCCAAATGTCAATATGCGATGTTGATCAATGTCGTAAACCGATGTAGTACAATATCCGCAAGGGTGTAATTTTTATGTCGGCCAATGTCGATATGCGATATTGTACGGCGTTGATAAATGTTGGCCAATTTCGTAAAACGACGTCGTACAATATTTGCTAGGGGGGTCCATTTTTATGTCGGCCAAATGTCAATATGCGATGTTGATCAATGTCGTGAACCGATGTAGTACAATATCCGGAAGGGTGTCATTTTTATGTCGGCCAATGTCGATATGTGATATTGTACGACGTTGATAAATGTTGGCCAATGTCGTAAAACGACGTCGTACAATATTTGCTAGGGGGGTCCATTTTTATGTCGGCCAATGTCAATATGCGATGTTGATCAATGTCGTGAACCGATGTAGTACAATATCGGCAAGGGTGTCATTTTTATGTCGGCCAATGTCGATATGCGACATTGTACGACGTTGATAAATGTTGGCCAATGTCGTAAAACGACGTCGTACAATATTTGCTAGGGGGGTCCATTTCGACGTCGGCCAATATTGACACCAATGTCGGCCAATATTTTTTTTTAAATATTGGCCGACGTTGGTGTGCTACCTGGGAACAACAGGCCAGCGGCTCAGCAAGGTTGGTATAAAAGTTCATTAATTATGTATCAGTCTCTAATAAGTATTGAGAGTATTTTTGATTCTTGGTTTCTACTATTTTCTGCGAATGTACAACATAAATTGGTCAAGCAGTTCTCTTATTGATAATTAATATTATAAAAAGACCTCCGTTTTGAAGAAGGAATTTCTGCATGTGCTTGGTATCGACTTTTTCAGTAAGATTCTATGTGTCCTTGTTGGATGAATTGGAATACCTGAATTAAATCACACCTTGTGTCAACTCCTTTGATATCTTAAAATATGACATCATTTGGAAAAAAAATTGTCCTTTTTTAGTAGCATTTTGAAAATACAACTTTAATTGCTGTCACCTTGTACTATGATTGTTGTCAAAATAAAACCGTAATCGTAATAAATAAATAAAAAAAAAATTGGGGGGGGGAGGTGGGATTGAGGGGTAGAGTGAAGCCCTTTTCATTCTGAAGTGAGGGATGAGAAAGAGTTGCTTTGACCGCCTAAGTACCCCTTTAGAAATGCCCTTTATCTTCGCGCCAAAAATCTCCGTGACTTTTTCCGGTTGTCACCATAAAATGCGTTTACTGCAGTCAAGTGCAGCCATTACCCTTCGTTTCAAAGAGGCAAGCTATCGACTGATATTTATGAATGCTCTTGCAAAAGACCCGTGCGTATGACATAACTGCTACTGTTATTTATGTCACACATACATATTTACATGTATATCTATACTCTAATAAACTCTAACAACTGTAACCCAATATCCCATGTATATTTGGTAAAATTTCAATTTTCAGGACTCCTACTGTCCTCTCCTACCTTCTGTCTCATTCATCTGAGTTTTGAAACGGTAGCTTATTTGCATATGAATTATAAAAACACATTCACGCCATATAATATTGCCGTGGGTAAGTACACTGTAGTAACTACAACAATGAATTGAACCAGTTATGCTCTGAAATATTCAGTCTTTTAGTGTACTTTCTTATTGGTTGCAGTTATTCAGTATTTGCAACAATGGTCCAAGTAACTGAATAGTAAGCATGTCTTAAGAACGCCCAGCATGAAACAATTCAAATCCACTATTGCAATTCTACTTACTATCTCTTTGAATTATTGGAAAGAGATATGTATAAAAATGTGTCATTTTTGGTCACTTTATGAGAGTCTATTTTCAGAGAAGTTTAATTCCTCTTAAAAGTGGACCCAGGCCAGTTAAAAAACGAAGTTCTGCGAACTAAATTATAAAGATGAGCTCTTCTTGAATAGCGATTTTTATTGAGTTACAAATAGTTGAAGGTAATATCGTATTTGTGTGTGAAATCGAATTTGTATGTGAAATAAAATTATCATGAAATAAAATGTTTTATTCGAATCTTCTGAATGAGTGAATACAACAATTTCATTGTGAAAATCAAAGGATTTCGTTTTAATCCCATCTCACAGATGAGTCGCTTGGAACAGTGTCAAACCAACGCCAACACAGGGACTTGGACCCAAGTGGAAACATTTGGCGTGTGCCTCGAAAGTAGGAGCCATCAAAAAGCTTAAAAGGAGGTGATGGTATTTTCTTTTCAGTTCGATGCCTTTTCTTGGAACACAAATGATTGAACTGATTCAATGTGTAGTCCTTTTTGAGTTGGAATTCATTTGAATTGTTGCAGCTTTTAATCGGATGTTAGTTATCGGAGTGATGGTATAGCTTGTTGTGGTGTCATTAAAGAAACATATAGAAATGCTCTTAAAGAGTATGGGGGCTGGGGAGCCCAGTCGGTTAGGCACTCGCCTAGCATGCGAAAGGTCCCAGGTTCGGGTCCGAGCATCGCCAAAATAACTGCCGACCTATAAACGGCCCGTGCAGCCAAAAATGTCCGACGAATAATACCCCGTGTAAGGGAGTGCACGTTAAATATCCTTCAAAGTCCTAACTCTGCGTACGATGTCGCCCTTAACGGTTGCATTGGGTGCCTATTCAAGTGTCGGCTCGTCACTTGACTGTGGTTCTAAAATACGACGCCCGTCGCCAAGAGCCCTCGTGTAGCTCTAGTGCGACGATAATTCAAACCTAACCTAACTTAATGAGTATGCGTAGGTGCCTGAATCTGGTAGGCAACTAGACCTTTCTGGGAGCGGGGAAATTTAAAAATAACGGTTATAACGTAATTACACCGATTATGTAATTCAGTTAAAGTGATAGCATGATTAATGTAATTAATACAATTAAAATGATAAATTAATGTAATTAATTGAATTTAAATTTTTTAATGAATGTAAATAGTGAAATTAAACTGATTAACTAATGTAATTAATGCAATTAATCAAGATATTTATTGCACTAATTAAGATATTCTAATAATTATCATAATATGGATACACATTTCAATTTAGTTTCGTTCAATTTAGTTTAGTTATTTATAAATTTAGTTTGCGTAGTTGATGCTTCAAGTATTAAATTAATAGTTTGATTCATTAAATGTCATATAAAGTGCATTATATGATAAATTATGCAAAAGTTATATTCCTAGAAAAATCAACAATATTATCAGCAATAGTCCCACCCCTTCTTTGTGGTCTAAGTTGGGATAGCTAAAGCCAGCTTGAACTGATTTTGTTTAGAAGTAGGGAATCTGCAACGTGTAATGTTATAATAATTGCCTAGTTTTTACTATGTTTATTAAGTTTCTTACAAAAGTTAAATATTAAAGTCAAGCAAATGTGGCTCAGTATTATAGGGATTTGGTAAAATTTTAGTCAATCAATATATATTTTCATTTGAGACGCAGAATCTGAAGTATTGAAATTGTTAGCTACGGTTTCATCTTAATATCCTCCGTGCTCAAAGCCTACGTGATTGGCCAACCCACGACATATATATATATATATATATATTATATATATATATATATATATATTATATATATATATATATATATATATATATATATATATATATATATATATATATATATATATATATATATATATATATATATATATATATATATATATAATATATATATATATATATATATATATATATATATATATATATATGTATATGTATTTTTATATTATATATTATGTATTAGTATATATTATATTATTTTTATGTATTAGTATGTAGTATTATTATATTTTTATTATTATATTATATTTTTATATTAGTATGTATATATATATTTTGTATTTTATATATATATATATATATATATATATATATATATATATATATATATATATATATATATATTATATATATATATATATATATACATATATTATAATATATATTTATTTATATCCATCGTGCTAAACTACTATATTGTCACTCAGCACAATAATGATAAGTCGATATTAACTTACATTGAAATAATATATACATTTATATATATATTATATATTATATCAATAATATAAGACACATAACGTACTTATATACAAAATTAACTCATCCTCAATTGGTAATTTACACAATTTGAGATTCCTTTCTTAAAGATACCCAATATTTTTTAAACTCACAAACTCTAATTTTACCATCATTACCATGGTAAAGGGTTACAACACGACCAACAGTCCATTTATAACTTGGTGCATTATCTTCTTTCATCAATACTAAATCACCAATTTTAATATTATTCTTAGTAATTTGCCATTTTGTTCCATTTTGCAAATGACTCAAATATGTAAGATGCCAATGTTTCCAAATAAGTTGGACAATTTTAGTTACGCTTTGAAACAATTTTAATCTATCTGTATCTATGTTAGAAATATCTGGTTCCACAATTGTATTAAGGGGCCTGTCAATTAAGAAATGAGCCGGGGTCAAAACATTCAAGTCATCGCAATGTCTGAAGACAATGGTGTTAACGGTCTGGAATTTAGAATTCCCTCAACTTGATATGTAACCGTTAAAAATTCCTCATAAGTTAGACTCGCTGTACCAACTACACGTTTCAAATGGTACTTGAAGGACTTCACCCCAGCCTCCCAAAGGCCTCATAGGTATCATAAAAATGTTTCGTTCTTGCCATATCTGACGGGGATCATAAATCCAGAAGAGAGATTTCGTGTTTTCTATACGTTTTAAAGGATGCTGATACCGAAAAAGTGGTTTTTGTGCATTGGTCTGTCAGAAACCGGTCTACAGCTCGAGCTAAAAGATATAAGAACTTCAAGTTTGGTGCGCAAGTTCCTACCCAGGCAGCACACCAATGTGGGATCCACATGGTCCGACGTGGGCCCACGTGGTTCAGTTGGGCACTGGTGGGCCCCATCAGCCCATCACCAAACCATGTGAATCCCATGTACTAAATTTTAGCAAATTATGCGCTAATTACGATAAAATATGAGTAAAATATTATTTATTTTGTAGTAATTAGGTGACATTAATGTATTTGGATGCTAAAAATTTTATATTTTATGCTTTTTCTAGAAAAAAATATAACCACGTGAATCTACATGGGACATTATAGGCAACCCATATAGATTTCTGTGGGCTATCCATAACAAGCCCACGACATTGATTAAAGTAGTTAAGAACTCGGTTTTCATTCTTAGTCAAATGGACTGTTTACAACTCAAATAAAATAGGTTTCATAGTTAACTAAAAATTATTGTACCATAAAAAAAATATGCATCCGTATATTATTCTAAATTAATTCCTCGAGGCAAATTGAAATTACATTTGATAAAGAAAATCAATACCGTGAATTTCAAGGTGTAATAATTGATGTTGTTAAGTACTAATGCATTTTTAGAAAAAAAATTAGTACAATTTATAGCTATTTTAATAAAACAGAGCTTTATAGAGCCATATGGGCCTATGTGGGGTGGCCCATGTGGGCCGACGTGGTTTCACCGAAAAAAAGGGGGTCGTTTCTGGGCCTCATATGGAAACCCACTAGGAAACCACGTGGGCCCATATGGGGGTGCTACCTGGGTAGTACCTGTCGGACGTCATAATAAGGTTTTCGAGAAATTGCACTTACCCGTGGGGTAGTTGACATAGAACTTTTTTTATGGTTTTAAAGGCTGAAAAACGAAAAGAGATACAGACTTCAAATTTTGTACCTGTTGGACGCCATTATAAAGTGTTCGAGAAAATAGCTCCCGTGCAAATGGTAGCTTCCATATCTTTTAAAGTTATTGAAATGACCTTATAGAAAACATAATACCTTTAAATATGTATTGCTTTATTGAGTGGACATTGAAAGTCATGTAGTATTACACCCTAGTTTAAGTAGTGTTTAGTATTTTAACGCAATAGACGCGATGCATAAAATCTGGGGGGATTATCTCCTTTTAATTGTATACAAGATTGAAATCTTTTTTTTGTTAAATACTTCACTTTTTCCTTCTAAAATTCCAATGCAGTTTCCAATGGAATGTATATTTCTAAAGTGACCAAAGTCATGTAGTATTACACCCTAGTTTAAGTAGTGTTTAGTATTTTAACGCAATAGACGCATTGCGGACGATGCATAAAATCTGGGGGAATTATCTCCTTTTAATTGTATACAAGATTGAAATCTTTTTTTCGTTAAATACTTCACTTTTTCCTTCTAAAATTCCAATGCAGTTACCAATGGAATGTATTTTTCTAAAGTGACCAACAATGTGCCAGTTATGCCGTCCATTTAAACTGGTTTTCTTAGAGTGAGCACAGATTCAACTTAGTCACTAAATCGTCTTTTTCAAACACATTTTATTAAGAAACACTATTTTGCGTAATATATTTACATTATACATTTATACTCTTAGAAGGAAACAAAGTTACAATTTTTGAATTGGTGATGTATGGCCGAATTTCTAAACACAAAAAAAATAGTGAATCATACAGAAACTGTATTCTATTCAAAAATAGTATACATGCTTTTTCCAATTTTTTTTCTGCATTCATACATTTGACTTCAGAAATGCTTTCCACGTACTTCTACACTGTAGTATAAGAAACATTTTGTGAGAAAACAGAATATTTCTATTATTTTCCGCCAAAAAATTTCGGTTTCCTTAAACTGGATGGATGGGATGAGATGGGATGGATGGATGGACCAATTAGAAAGCTCACTAAAAATGTTAGCGCGAAACCAGAAATACATATTACAAATTTATGTAAACAAGCGAAGAGCACATTACGGTTTTGAGTTGCTGTGGAAATCTACGGTTCTCGTGTTAAGTCGATCAGGTTGACTTAAAAATAGCAAAAACTTTCGAACGAACTGACGCAGGGACAATTTAAATTTTGACAATTGCAAATCGTTACTGTTAACTACTATTGCATCATAGTTTCAATATTGCATGAATGTGTTTACACTCAAATTTTAGATTTTTTAATAGTTATTGAAAATGTATAAAACCAATGCATTTGTTCAGTATGAAAATGCTACTGGTGGCATGAACGAAATATTTTTAAATCCATCACTTTCATTTCACTTTTTTAACTACTTTATTCCACTTGTAACATATTTTTCACCATGCGATTTGAAGGATTTGCGTTTTGATGTGGAACAAGTAAGCCGTTACTCAAATAAATAGTCAACACATATTTACACATTATTATGTACGAATGTTACATTATTATGTACGAATATACATTATTAACATTAATGTAATATACATTATTATGTACGAAAGGTTCACCGACTTTTCTTGCACTTACAATTAAAAACTGCCAGAAAACTTTCCCTGAATCGTGTATTCATGAAACAGTAAGTGACTGGATTACAGCAGGACGACGTGTAAGCCAGCAACTGCAAGAAGGAGACGCCGCTGTACCCAATCTTCGAGTAGACTACGTCCGCATGAAACAGGGAAACGGTGTTAATGGCATAGAGTGGGCTCCAGCAGATGAAAAACTCGAGCACCACTACAAACAACATCTGGACGATGCGTTTTTTCTGGATGATCCCGTGCTCGCTGTTGTTTTTCCGGATAGCAGGTGGTGCAGACACCGAGGTTCCAGAGGTGCAGGAAAAAGTGGAGGCCGCGTTGCGGTTCAGGTCAGGAAAACTGTTCCAGCAGGAGCGGACTTTTCGGCCTGCGACATTTAACTGAATTTTAGTTCGTAAATTCCCCAAATAGATTTACAATGTAATGGGTACATTTAAAATCTAGATATTTATTCTATAACACCTAAAAGCAATTAAGTTTTATTTCGGAACTTTTTCTGATGAGCATTTGTTTACGAATTTCTACGCATTAATCACAATCAAGCGGTATTGTGAATGTAAAATTTGAGGTTATTGATTATCTCACAATTATAAAAGAATAAAATACTGTATTTAAAATTTTGTTTGTTAACCAACTCAGATTAAGTGCATATTTTTATTATTTTTTTTATAGAGAGTATGATAGAATTTTGTTTGAAAGTTTATAATTATCAGAATAAAAATCTCTTAAAAATGATAACAACAATAGCCCTAATGTATTTTCTATTTATCTAGTTTTCAAATATGGCCAACTTTACCTGATGATTGATCAGTCTCATCAGTTGATATTAGCATGGCTTGCCGTAATGTTCTAATGATTAGGGCATAAGTGACACTCATCAGAATGAGTGGCAGAATAAGAAGAAAAACATCCAAAAATATGTTGAATCCTTGTTCTGCGCTAAGACTTGGCCAGCTTTCTCTGCATTTCTGTTTTTCTAAAATTAAAATATAGGTACTGCTGGGGAAAAAAACGATTCACCCTTCGTTTTTCGGCTGCTATTGGTCAAGGAATTTTATAAAAGGTGTCATGTTTCAGGAAATAGCGTAAGGAATTGAGAACTGGCAACCAAAATTAATAAGGGGTCGTCTACATATTAAAATGATTACCAACTTTGAAAATTCCAATGGCAACACCCCATTTTTTACATAAAAATGTTCAGCACCTTCAACATACCCCAGGTACAAAAAATAATTGTTTATTTTGCATTATTTGCTGAGATATTAAAGCATAATTTTGAACTCGTTTAGGGGGAAATCTCCAAATTGAAAAAGGTAATATTTAGGGTGTCTTTTCGAAACGACAAGCTAACAAAAGGGTTAACATAATCTCGCCAAAGGATGCTAGAATTAAACCTTCTTCGCTAATATTGTGATTGTTTTATGTTTTTTTTTTATAATTTTTGATTTTAAAATTCAGAAATAAAATAAAGGGCAGACGAGAAAAAGTTTTAATTTTAAATTAAGTCACATATACGATTATTTATAACGAACAGATTTTCAAATGCGATTAGTTACAATCAGATAGACAAACATGATTATTACAATTATGTTTTACATTTTACGCAAATTTTTCTTTCAATCATTGCTACAAAAAGTTTGTTTAAAATTCGGCGCACTTTATCGGTAATATAAAGCACATATTAGAAAACGAGAGTTACGATATTAAAACGATATTTAAGGAAAGCAAAATAAAATTACGCAGAATGATTTGGCAATGATTTTTAACCAAGGCAGTGGGCACTAATCATTTTAAATAATCAATGTGGTAACAATGAAATATACTAAACACCTAATTCCAATAATATTTTAGGGTATTTAATTTTTAATATAAAACACACTTTTTGAAATTGTATTGGAAATAACATACATTCAAAAACATAGTAATCGATATAATTTAATGTTAATTATACAAACAAAATACATTGTATGTACTTGAAACAAGAAAAGATTTTTAGACACTTGACAGACATCAATAATTTGAATAAACATTTACCAAAAACGCTTTTCAACCACCAAGCGATAATGGAAGTTAGGATCTAATTTGTTAAGTAATTTTTTACACGGTCCCTATAAAATTCGTTTTTTTTTCAGTATTTTTACAATAACTAGGCAAATAATTGTTGTTGAATTAAAAAATTCGGGATGTTGGTTCTACTTGATCTACTTTATCGAATTATGTAAAAACAATTTGGGGTTGCTATTCATGTTTTATTTTTTCTTATTTAAATTTAAATAAAAAATTTAAAAAATGAAAAATTGATGAAAAATCTTATGTGATTTGTTTTTGGAAGATTAAGAAGTATATAATGAAAAAAAAATCGTTTGTTTAATTCATTTTATTTGTGGAGGTATGAATAAAAGTTTGTGAAACTTTTTTTAACATTATGGGCGTTCAACTTTCAATGCTTATATCTCAACAAATAATGCAAATTAATTAATTTTCTTTTGGATCTGGGGTATTTTGAAGATGATAAACAATTTTATATAATTGGGTGTTGCCATTGGAATTTTTAAAGTTGGTACTAATTTTAATATGTAGATGACCCCTTATACAATTTTGGTTGCCAGTTCTCAATTCTTTACGCTATTTCCTGAAAAATGACACCCTTCACAAAATTCCTTGACCAATAGCAGCCGAAAAACGAAGGGTGAATCGTTTTTTCCCCCTGCTGTACATAATTATAACATGTAAAAAAAGCAATTCACTTTTAAGCCACGCCCTTCTATAATTTCTAATAAATGTTTGCACATAAGGGCTTGTTTTAGGATATAAAATCAACTACAGTTGACATACATATAAACATTGTAATGTCCATAAGAACTTTTTTACATTCTTTAAATCTAATACGCTACGCTTCTTAAAATCTTCTACGGGCTAGAAGGTTAGAATGGTATCCCAATAACAACTGGCCCGAGTCCAAGCACACACAAAATTCTTTTTAAAAAATTTAGATTACTAGAACCTACAACATTGCCTGCCGGACTATCTAAAACTCTAACATAAAAATTAATGTTCCCTCAAAATTATAATATGCTTTTCTTAATTGTAATTTTACCTCTAGTCCGGTTATCAGAATTAAAAAATAATACCCTCCAGTAGCTTAAGAGGGATTGTCAGTCCCATAGAGCTAATGCATTAGTTTTGGAATCCCAACTTCCACAGAAGTATGGCTTTGCCATGTTAGCCATTTTCCCCCAATCCTCCTCTACGTACCTGTCCCTTTGATCTTTTGAAGTTGGCTGAGAACGAGGATGGGCAGCATGCACAGCAGGGATCCGACCCACACCACAGTGATCATCCTGTATGCGTGGGACAGGGTCTGCCACTTCCTCGACTTGAGCGGGTGGCAGATGGCGAAGTAGCGCTCCACCGACATTGACACCAAGGTCCAGGCACTCACACTCACGCTCACGGCTGACAACACAATTAGAATACAGCTTCAGTACCAATATATAAGACAAGAAACGCCATTCTTATTTTTTGTCTTTTTTTTATTATTTGGTATTTGTCGGTTTTGTAGCAGTATAAAAGTCGAAGTAACTCATCTGTACCTTGGGGATGCTTTTGGTAGACTGCGGGTTACTGAGGCAGCTACAGTTTGTTTATTTTTTTAAAATTGTTGGTGAAATAGTTCTTAAAGCTTCTTGCTTATGATCTTAGAAACTTATTTCCCCGTTATTTCATGTATTTTATTGGTTTATTAAAACTTAATTATATATATTTTAATCCATATTAGGGCAGGATCGCGGAACTCAATCCTATTGGGGACTGATCCCTATGCATAAGACTTCATAAAATATGCAGCTAAAATCATAAAAGCTTTATTGAGCCCTAAAAACCTTTTTTTTAAATTGCATAATAATAATGGATTATGCTATCCTTCCATAATTTTTTTGACGATTTTTCCATAGCTCAATTGCCGTTTTACCTGGAAACAACTATTTCACCCTCTTTGTATGTTTTGATTTATGATTGGTTTCAGACACTGATATGACAAACTATTAGCAATCTAACCATTCATTATTCGGAATCAAGTAGGTTTTTTTATTTTCGTTTGTAAGTATAGTAAATGTTTTAAAAACTATGATGGAATAATTTAAACATTCTATTTTAATTCTGGTAATATTTAAGTTGCGAAATACAGATAATCGAGACTGTCAGTAAAATATTAATTATTCACATTTTAAATGTTATGAAAAGAGGATCAAAATAACACAACAGTTTTCAAAACTTTACTGTTAGAAAGACCAGAAGCTTTACTGGTAGAGAGACACTTTTTAGAGAGAAAAAAAAATTGCTCTATAACGAGGAAATTTAACTTTGGCCCTAAAATATAATAAAACAAATACATTAAGTGGAAAACTCCACAAGCAAATACTTACCTTGAAAGTATGGAATTAACTTGCATAGGGCACTACCAAACAGGAACTCCCTGTATAATACTCCAGTCAATGTGAATGGCATACAAAACACGCCAAGTAACAAATCACTCATGGCCAAGTTAAACAGAAACACGTTGGTCACCGTGCGCATGCGCTGGTTCAGCAGTAGAGTCACTATCACAAGAACATTGCCGGACACGGCCAACATGAAAATGATGCTGTAGGGCAAAATTAAGCGCCACGCACCGGTATCTCGGATGTTCATCATATGTGTTGTTGTGTGGTTTAATTCTTCGTAACTTTCATTGAAACAGAGCGAAAAGTTTTGCTGGTAAACATCCCTTGAGGTGGTCATTTCCACTTCTGTTTGTTTGATACTGACTCGACCTAGAAATGAATTAGCCATGAAATTTAACATTTATAAATATAAATTAAAAATTATTAATGCTAAATTTTTATTGATGTGTACAGTCACGCAGGGCCGGATTTAAAGGTTTGCCGCTTGTAGGCTACGATCGATTTGCCGCCCCTGTCACAATATTCTCCCCCTTTAACTAAGAGTTTTTTATTCCTGTGATGTAGTGATTTTTAAAATGAATGCATTCTTCAATTAAATTGGAATCTAGATAATTTGAATAGATGTCGTTAACTAGTGGCCTTGTTTCTTATTAAATCCTCAGTAATTATAAGACTATTAAATAATTGGGTTAAGAAGTAGAACGTCCCTTGGTACTCATTTTACGCTACGTTTCTTTTCTTGAATTCATTAATAATTTACGGCTCATTGCGGTTTACGCATTAATGTAAATTATTTGTTTTCTTTATTATAAAGATACTAATATTTTTAAGAATATTTTTTATGCCAAATGCCGCTTTAATTGGTCTTAAAATTTGCCGCCCCAAAAAATTCGCCGCTCTAGGCTACAGCCTACTTAGCCTATTTAGAAATCCGGCCTTGCAGTCACGCCACAGTTACGGAAAGCATTGGCTTCTGTCACAAACAAACCACGTTCTGTCCCATTTGAAATTTCCAATGACACTAGTAGGAGAGAATTGGATGAAACGGGATACAAAGACAAGATAGGATAGGTCACCGAAGGACCAAACTATAGTACTGCTAAGTAGCACACGGGTGGCGACAAAAACTTTTCTCGACCTTCGTTACATCATACTCAGTTCCGAATCGATCGTACTAGTTCATGGAAAGTTGTAGCTCTTAGAATTTTTACCCTTATTACTTTTTTTTTTATATATAGCTACTTTCCACATTTACGTGCGTTGTTTCATAAAATTATATTGTCTACATATTAGTATCTGATTGTACTGAAGACATTATCTTTTCAAGCGGAAATTTTACTTTAGATTTTTATGTCAGTAAATTATGCTTTTCAGTTTATTTTTAACCACCGTGAGCTGCTTAACACAGCCAAGTACGCCTAGAATTTTAAAACTACGTCAAGGGATGAGTTCAACATCAGAACCAGTACCAAACAGCGACATTGAATTGTCGGGACTCCACATATGTAACGAGCACATCTATGTTCCGGGATTCCCAAAACTTTTTAGGGAATCTTTTCAACAGCGTGGGACGGCTCACCATACTCGCAAATTCAATATATATTACACACTAGATGGCGCTGATTTACCTCTGTGTTGCTACCAATAGTAATCTAGTTAACATCGAAAACAGTAGTATAAAAGCCGAAGTTATACTCATCTCCACCTTCAAGCCTTAGATCGCGGACCTTCAGGTGCTGATTTCGATTCCTGTTAAAAGTTATCTCCTTTATGGAACGATTTCGATTACGGAGAAAGGGCGCTTCGCGCCGGTGCTCATCAGTTATATTTAGATTTCAGATCTCCACCTTTTGAATCCTTTTGATAGACTATGGGTTACTGAGGCCGCTATAATACGCTTATAGTATGGCTGTGTTTTGAACCGATCGATGATCTCCTTCGACCCCCGAGGCCCTTCTTTGAGTTTTGAAAGGACGCTTTCGAGTGTAAACAATTGCAAACTTTCAATGGCCACTTGAAATGTCAGCTCATTGCACTTGAAAACAATGGCCTTCATTAAAGATGGCAAACAAAGAGAGGGCCGGAGAACTGACGCTGGGAAAAAATGGCCCAAGTCAATTGCTGTTGTTTGTCAATGGGCCAATGTTTAAATGAAGATTTCACTTTAGAATTGCTTGGAAGTTTGCATGCTAAATGACTTACATTTTATTAATTGCTTAATATTTTTGTATAAAGGTCGCATAGATGTTACAATTACCGTATCTGAGCATAAAAGTAATTACTCGTGTTTAACATATGAAGCTTATATCTGTGACATATAGTTTAGGGGCTCCATACTTTTAAACCAACCTCGATTAAATGAAATGTTTTGATAAAACAATAATTTTTAAGTAATGTTATTAGTTTATTTATCTAATGAATTATCACGGGAGCGAGAAGCCAGATGTTAAAGTCGAAATATCCATTTTAAATTATCACTCAAAAGCAATGTAAACATTCATCTTGAATTGCGTTAATCGAAGAATTTCTTCGAAGAAGATAATTTAAAATACATAATTGCTTCAACTTTTTTTCAACTATCCACGACATTTTGAAATATATTAATGAGTTATATTCAAAAATTTGAATACGCACTTTAGTTTTCTCAATACAACAAATTATTTAGTAATTTTTCAATGTAATTAAAAATATTAATTAACACATATGGCTGTTAAAGGAGAAATTTATATTGTGTATTATCATTCAACTCATTAACATTAAAAAAATTCTAAAATTGTTTAATTGGTATGCAATTACAAAACTAAATACAATTAAATTCACGCCATTCATTTGCAAGGGGAGTTTCTGATTATTGTTTCTGATTGATTATTTTGACAAACTTAGAAATTGATATTTAGTACCTAAACTATAATGTATGCTAAACTTTAGGAATCACTGAATTCTGTGCAAATCTCTGAAGGCAGAGCTGAAAAAGTCGAAGAATCCTTTATATTACTTTGCCTTAAGGTACGCTCCAATGCAACTATTCTAATTCACATAAATATATTCAACTACTGTTTATATCACCATATCAATTAATTTTCAATTCATCAAACAAACTTTCTACTAACTAATCGCCCGCGGAATGCATTACTAAATACAAAAATTGTTCAATTATACAGAAGGTAATTTACGGATTGAACAATTTCAATAATTCATAAAAATAAATGGTGCTTCAAATGTGCAATTAATGTCCCGAACTTGTACTTGTAAGGAAATTCTTATCTATAAGAATAAATACCAAATCTCTGAAAATTGTCTGTCATGTAAATAAATAATTAGATAATTAGTCCAAAACTGTGTTCTACGAATAATAAAACCTAAGGCATGAAAAAAAATTAACTAAACAACTGTAATTCTGTAAATTGAAGATCCAAGAACCAGATATAATCTTTACTTCTTTAATGGGTGTTTTGAAAAGATTTTGTGTTGAAAAATAATAGGTAATGTGGGATATTGACAAAGCTGGTACCACATAGCTTAAGGAATCCGATAAATTCTTTAAGATACCTTGATTCTTTCTTTAATACCTTGATTCTTAAGATTCTTTCCTTGCTTTAAGAAGCAAATACATCATAGACACAATCAAACTGTTAAAATGAAACTCTATAAAATGACAACTAGAATATTCGCGTTTCATTGTGAGAACAATATTATCAAAAACAAATACTTTAAAATATAATTTAATATCGTGCGTGTTCTTGAAATGCAATTAGGCTGGTGGCGTTTCAAAACACAACTTCAAATTACCTAAATATACACTCGCTACTGGCGATAGGATGTACAGTTGGATTAAGCCCTAAGTCCTGGATTTTCACATGAGTTCGAACCCGCTCATCAACGAAATGCACTTATTCGAAAACTGGTGCTGTCATATGAGATATTTATTGTAAAACTTCTTTTCGGCATTATTTTACTAATTCGCCGTGATAAATAGTTATTTATGCAACAAGTGTGAAAAGTAACACTTTTTAAAACTAGTGGTAGGTACGAGCGAGTAAAATAATGACACGTGTTTTAAAAAGTTTACTTTTCACACGTGTTTCATACACTATTTTTTATAATTACGTGAAAATGTACAGTTGTACAGTTGGATTAAGAATCAAATATCATTGGTTCAAAAATAATTCACGTGCTAATTTTTTTTTCGTAAAGAAGATCGTCATCGATAAATCTCTGAAACTACAAAAGGCAAACTTATTTTTTAGTTTAAAGTCAAACATTTGAACATGAATACTGATTCAAAAATAAAATAATAATAACATTCACGCGCATAATATTTATAAATAAAGCAGATCAATAAATTTCTGTATTTTATAAATATTATGAAATAGAAATTTTACTTGAAATGTTGGCATCTTATGAAAAGAGTGAAAAAAAGTACTTTTTTTCACTGCTTTTGGGTGAAAAAAAGTAATTTTTTATCACTGTTTCTTAAAAGTATAACTTTTTTTGCACGCGTCTCATATTAAAATTATAGTGTAAAAATTGGATTTTTTTCACGCAATTATAAAATATTTATTTAGGCAACAAGTGTGAAAAGTAATACTTTTTTAAAACGAGTGAAATAATGACACGTGTTTTAAAAAGTTTTCTTTCCACATGCGTTGCATACACTATTTTTTATAATTGCTCAAAAAAAATCATAGGCCATAGTTCAAAAATAATTCACGCGCTTAATGTTTTACGTAAAGCAGATTGACATCGATAAATCTCTGGTACTACAAAATGCAACCTTATATTTTGTTTGTTTAAAGTCACGTATTTGAATATGGGTTCTGATTCTGACACTTCAAAAATAATGATTGAGATACAACAAGTTTTGAGCTTCTAGAAGAGATAGAAATACCTCTACCGTGGTTCATATATTACTATTAACATAAATTAAAGTATGTTACTATCAATGAAATAAAAGATTTACTTGCAATGTTGGCATCGTATGAAAAGAGTGAAAAAAAGTACCTTTTTACACTGCTTTTGAGTGAAAAATATCAAATTATATTGATATTAAAATTATAAGGTGGAAGTCAATTTTTTTTCACGCAATTATAAAAAAATATTTAATAAACTGAAAATATGTAACTAATGTTTTTTTTATCTTGAATAAATGCCGATTACGATGTTATTTTACTAAACGTTTCAAAGTGCTTAAAAATGAGTTTTTAAAATTTAGATTTTAAGATACTTATAATCTTGTGAGTATATTTAATGACTTATGGAGCGTCTTTCATGAAAATGAATTTTTAGCTAACATTCAAATAAAGATTGACTAAAACTAAATTTTATTTGAATATAAAGTATTTAATGGCACAAAATAATGTACAAAAGTTTTATGATCTGTTATTTAAAGATATCTTATGAACTCTTCTGGAAAGCCCTAGACATTTAAATCATAATGATCCCGACCTAAATGAATTGCTTGGGGAGTTCATATCCAACTAAGATTACAAATTAAAATAAAAACAGCCTTTTGATTCGGGGAATTATATCATCCTATGCTAGATCCGTATCGAGACAACATCAAGCAAGTCGTAGAAGAAATTATCAAAATTCACGGACACATATAGAGTTCGACTCTCATGGACACAACAAAAAAAATATCATTATTAACTCCAAAGAGAGTTTCCTCGATGACAATTCGGATATCTAAAAGTACTTTCTCAACCTGACTAATTGCATGTCACCGGGCACTTCAAGGCCTAATTAGTACTCCTATAGATTATCGATTACATTTGTTTCCCACAGCCAAGAAGTAATTGGGGTAACTCTCTCAAGAGAGAGGCATCACTTGCTTGGGTATCGATATCATTGTTGGGAACCCCTTGATTAACTGAGGAAGGGATAAATAGGCTACTCTGCAGTTTGGATTGCAATGATAACGTGATTTTTATGACTTGTCATTAGTTCATAAACAAATGTAAAGTAGGCACTATGTAATATTCATATGAATAAAGCTAAGTAGTGACACTTAGCTTTAAATAAATATTAGTTTAAAGGCAAATGAATTTAAAATATATGCACTTAGAAAATCACAAATTTCCGTGTTTCTTTATTATATTATTAAACACATATATTAGTATTTAAAAACCTTAATTATTCAAAGCAAGTATGCTTTTAAAATTCAAATACTAATTGATATGGCACTTTAAATTAATACTGTATCTATCATTAAGGTTAGCAAATAGGTATATTTAACATACCGCTGTCATTTTGTCTGTATTCTATAAAAACTAATTATATCGTCATATTTTGAGCATTTTTTAAAAAAAAATTACTGTACAAGTTATGTGTTTTTGCTATTTTTTACTAGGTCCAAATAAAAGTTTTTAAATGAAAAACTAATTTTATAACTTATAGGAAGATACAATGAATGAGATATGTTATGTTACACTTTGAACTTTAACCCTTCTTTCCACAATAATTTTTTTTCAAAATGAACGTTTGAATAAAATACAATGAAGTCTATAATCTTGCGGATTCATACAATTTTCCGTACTGAGCTGAAACAATTCTGGCTGTCGTCAAGAGAATATCTCATTGGACTCGGAAATGTAGTTTTAACTCTCTGAGGGATAAGAAAATTAACTCAAGTGTAAACTTATTTTTATTAAAATTTAAATTTTTAACTTAAAAGTTTAATTTCTAATTATTTTTTTTTTCAATTTATCATTTCTATCTTCTAATTTGTTTTCATTTAAATGAAATTTAAAAAAAATTATATTTATGTATCAGATGGAAAAATGATCCCTCCCTACTTCAAATTATACATTTTAGTGTAATTATAAAATTGTTTAAAAATGATGTGTGTTGCTGGAAAACCTTAAGTCAGGTGACTAGATCGGAAGACATGTAGGTTAAGGCAAGCATTTGTGAATCAATATTTCTGCTCTTAAAGAATTCGAATCATGATAATATATTGTCAAAAAATGAAATATGACTCGTGCAGTTTATAATGTGATTATTTGGTTTGGCATAGACATGTAACTGAAACTTGTTTTGAGTTAACTTCATTTTAAATAATAACCTGATTTTGATGCAACACCAATTCCAAATTATTCGAAGAAACTTAAACATCGTTGAGTAGCTTATGTATCACTTCGCAGTACATTTAGAGAATTTCTTGTTTTCCCGTTTTTACTCTACTTAATTTTCTATGCAGAGAATTCTGAGGATGAAATATTTTAGAGATATGTCTTAAAAACCAAGGCAAAAAACAAAAAAATGCCTTTTGTTTTAACTTTGATAAAATGTATCCTCAAACATATTAACAAAGTAATTTATTCTATTTCACTCGGAGCATTTAAATGGGCCTTTTTCGTGACATTTGAGAATCGACTTCTTTGAATGTTCGTAAATAAAAGTATAATTTGTCTTCTTTATACAAACAACCGGCTGATTATGTTGACTTTGTAGCATGGATACGTTTCTAAAATAATTATTTACACACAAGTCAGTTGCGGCCTTGTCAAAATATGTAGTGGCTCTTGCTTAAGTATATAATATGAAATCGATTTTTGTTTTGGCACTTGAATAATTCAGTTTTCTGCATTATTTCCTTTTTTTGTGAAGAAAATTCACGGATGAAGTATATTTGATCGAAAAGATGACAAAAAAATATGGTGTGTTGGAGTTACAGCTCCAAGCATAGTTATTTAAACTTTTAAATTGTGTTGGTGCGTTTCACCAGAAAGGCTTTGAAGAAGATGAATGGGGTTTGTTGAACTTACTCGCCATTTTTCTGGTTTTGTGAAAATATCCGAACTTTTTGGACTTAGGATTAACTTATCTACGTTCTAGCTTTCTTATTACTCTGAGAGTCATTTTTGCATCGTTCACGTAACGGACACATTTAGACGATCCTTTATATATTTATTTCATGCGCAGGGTTTCAATTCTCTTTTATATTCATGAAAAAACTTGATTATTTTTTCTTTAAAATAAACAAGTGATTTGAAATATATCATTATTTTAATTAAAAAGTCCAATTAAAGTTAAATTGGAAATATTTCTTATTTTTAATTTCAAATAATTTAAAAAACTGGGAATATAATTTTTTTTCAATATTACCTGGCGATTCCAAATCAAAGAACTTTTTAAAAGGTTGAATGACAAGAAAAACTTCATACTAATAATGTTCTTTTCTAAGCAATTTATTTATTCCTATTTACTTCTAACTTTCTTTATTATGAAAAGTTTATTATTTTATTTTGCTTAGATTCTCTGGGAATCAAAACAAATAACATAAATGCATAAATACCGTGCAATTGCAGCGCTCTCTTGTTAGGAGATATTCAATTAAGCACTCTACACTCTTAAAACAAAATAGCGGTTTTTACTCAGTCTGAGTTAATTTCCACTTCTTTCCGTGCCGAAAATGCACTTCCCCTATAGGAGTGGATTTCACTCTTTTTGCGGAGTGGGTAAACGAAATTTAAGAAAACAATCTACGTCCTACACTCTTGAAACGAGCGGTTTTAACTCCTTTCCTGTGCCGAAAATGCACTTCCCTTATAGGAGTGGATTTCACTCTTTTGTCTTAAGAGTGTACTGTTGTATATATTTTAGACACCCGCTTCTTCCGGAAAGTCAAACGTCACGAAAATAAAATATTTAAATTCGCAAAAAAAAAATCGAAACCTTTAGAAGTTATATCGTCATTTCTTGTCATTATTTTCTTTACCAAACTAACGTTAACAAAATATCCACAATTTTAATTACTTACAATTAGGTTAGTCAAAACACAAGCTATATTTACCGATTTATCGTTTTTTGGTTGCAATTTAATTCATATTATATTTAAAAACAATTTGTAAAAGAAGCCAGTCATTAAAAATGCATAATCGGATTACACTGCAAGTGTAGAAATAAATCCATTAACTTTGAATATAAGACTTTTTGAAGAAACTTTGTAAAAGTAAAAAATATTTTGAAGTAAAATATATACAAGTTATTTTTAATGCACTATGTACTGTACTATGGTTTTTGAAAATTACTCAGTTCATTTTCAAAATTCAGAATTATTCAAATTTTAAATTTTATTACTAACTATCAAATAAATACTCTTTTTGTGTACGAACTAAAAATATATCAAATCGAGTATGTGTACCATTTAATCTGTTATAGGATAATAAGCTTGTGCTATATTGTTCCCGATTGTTATAAAATATAAAATGCCGTTTAACTGCCTTAAAACTCTAAAATAAAAAATACTCTATGCGTATTAATGTCATCGTAATTTCCTTCATAAATATATATAACATTTGGCTCATTTGGAACGTTTTTGGTAATAATTTGGCGAGAAAATTTATATAGCTATAAATACACTCATTATACAGTTCTAGCGCGATGACCTTCGTACAACCAACCAGCTTATAAATTATTTAAAAAACCTTTTGCACACTTGGGGCGTTTTAAATAATAATTTGGCGAGTTTCGCAACGTAATGAAAACAGTTAACTCTAAGTGATTAAGAATGGTAAGCGTAGAAATTATTCGGTTATTTACGAAAATTTAAATAGCTCCATTTGTTTTACCAAAAGTTAGCTAAACCAGTATAAAATACGGTCTCTATAATACTTTTATCTATAAATTTGTAAAAGTTTTTTTTTTTTTTTTGATTTTCTCTATCCAACTTGATGGAAGGGCCCTTGAAATATCACTCTAAGAATGAAATAACTGATCGCTCCTGATACCGAGTGGCGAGCGATCCCGAGATAAATTTGAAAAATGACTCCGAAAGCAACTCGGTTTCTTCTCCGGTGACATTAAATGGATGATTTCAATGAAAAAAAATTCTTCGGCCTGCAAAATGTATTGTACAAAATGAATTATGTTTCGAGTTTTGGAGAAAAAAAATAGATGCATTTGATTCATAAAAGTGTGGGAAATGCCCAGAGATGCTGAAAGGATCGGCGCTTTGGACCAAGGACTTTGCAAACATGATTGTGGAAAAGTTTTAAATTAATTTCATAATAGTTAAGTATAGAACATTCTGTAAAATTCCATGTTTCATTTTTTAAATATATCTTTCGAGAATTCTTCCTAAACAGCAGATTTGAAAATAAAATAAAAATACATTAATTCTAAAATGCCTCAATTTATTATTTGTACTAAAGTATTTAAACTAATTCAAGTACTTTATTAGAATTAGTTAAACTTAGAGAAAAACTTGTGTTGATTTTCAATACAAAAATTGTGTTTTTACCAATTATTAAAAATTGTGTTGAAATAATACAAAATTTTTATTGGAACCAAATATAAATAATAATGCATAGTTGGCACAAAAAATGTTTTAAAGGTGCAGAACGCATGTATTCTTTCGAAATGTAGTTCCGAGTTTTCGGATAAATAGCCATACTAAGGCCTCTAAAGTATAGATTACGGTACTTTAAAATTCATGTTTTAATTTATTTATACATATTTCAGAAATCAATATAGTTTACAGTGTTTTATTAATTGTGCATGGTCTCTTCTCATAATCGTTGGTTGTGTTGGAACAACAAATATTTGTGTCATCAACATATTTCTTGTATTGTGGCCACGCAATACTTGTGTTCCACTCGTGCTGTTTGAACACATGTTTTTTTCCGGATTTTATTAGTTTTATTTGACAAATTTCAAGCATGTATTTTTTCAGTACACACGTTTACTGGCAAACAAATATGATTACTTTAATGTATCAGATGTCAATACGATATAAATTAAAATTAAAGGTCATAAAAATTCTGAGTGATTTTAAAGTGAAACCATTATAAAATTAAATAAACTTGGTCGGCGTAATTTATTTTACATATTTAAACCAATTTAAGAAACTTTTTTCACAAGCAGAATTATTTTTAACAATAAGACACTTAACTAAATAAATATTTTGAAGTTCTGTTTTCCAAAATGCCTATTCATCCTTTCTTGCAGATAAATATTTAAAAAAAAATTCCAAATAAAACTTGTTTTAAAATACATCATCCTTTTATGACACCACTCGGTCAAATGTTATTATCCGGAAACATACATCTTCTCTCATGCCTTTCCAACTGCATTATGTTACTTCACACAGCAATGGAGAAACTTAGTGTGTAAACTTAGTATCCGGAGAATTGCAACTAAGTATCTTGAGTGCTAAAGTATAGGTTGGATGGAAACCAAACACCAATCAAAATTGTTCGGTTGCTCTTGTGACTGAATAGCGTTAACAAATAAAACTGCTAAGTGAAAATGTTTCTTTTTTTCGCCACGAGAATACTTCGTATTAAACATTTTTCTCATTTTTAGCTTTCTTTTTCAAAGAATCACACGTGGGTTATTACGTTGTTAGTTTGTTATTTTTTAGATAACCGTTTTTTGATTGGATGAATTTTGTGACTATAATGTAGTACAGAACTGTAGCTTTAACCTCTTTACTTCTGAAAAAAAAATCGACGCATTGTACTCTTTGTACAAACCTATTTTTCAAACAACTATATATTTAAAAGTATGCTTTGCAAGACATTTTGAATAAATGAGTGCTGAACATTTGCTGAAGGTAACCGTCAATTTAGGGGAATTTAAGATTTTGAGAGTTAAAACTACGCATTTTTTGTGCTATGAACAAATAAACAAGCTTTCTCGGTTTTTTGTGACTAATAGTCCATTCTAACTTTTGTTTTAATCCCAAATATCTTAAAAATTAACTGCTGAAAAAAACTTTATTGGAAAAATCAAATCTGCTTGATCCTCTTGGTACATACTTTTTTTTAATACAATCACTAAATCGACTGCTTCGGTATTGGTAGTTTTGAAAAGCTTGAACATTCTAGTTTACAATAGAAAAGTTTACAAAACTTCAGTGAATTCTACAAAGGTTTAGACTTCATTTTGTTGTCAAATTTAGAATAGTAGAATTACAAACCTAAACATATTAAAATATATTTGGAAATGCTATAGTTGAAACACAATTGTTTGATTTGCTATATAGGAATAATTTTTTTCATAAAATAAAAATTTTTAGGATGCAAAAGTTTAGACACAAATACGATATTATGCTAATTTAAAGTAGGTAATGGCCTAATTTCGCATATTTATTGGCGAATTGAATTTGATAAATTGAAAAAACACGATATCCTGTCAACTAAACAGATTTAATAACGATATTGGTTCAATTTTACACCAAAAAGATAATATAGCCACTTTAAATATTTATTCAAATCATATTTGCCTCAAATGTACAATTTAACATCTCTAAACACGAACCGAATACCTACCAGTCCATCACCTTTTGGCACGAATTCGTGGATTTAGAGACATGCATTGACCGATTTTCTTGATGAAAAGTGCAGTCTTTCCCATATAAAATCACATTCGAAGTCATTGTCTGAACTTTTGCATCGCAGTGTATCACGTACATGCCTCTCTGGAGGGAAAAGCTTAACATATGGGTCACAAAACACATAATATATGACAAATACATAGATACAAACTGAACACAGATGCATAAAGAGCCATTAGCCATAACAAACCCTCAGTATTAGTTTAAAAACTTACAATATGCACTTGAGTCAAAATTAAGTTTTCTATTTGCGTAGTCAATATCAATTCGCCGGACAATAAAATTTTTCCAGACAAGTTAGACAGAAATGACAAAATGGAACTGATTTGATCTTTGATCGAGGGATAACACACAACAAGAATGTTATTTTTTTTTAAAGAAAAGGTTATCCTCAGGTAATTCTCAGGGACTTATAAACCCGTCCCCTTACTGTCAGGTTTTCCAGCAACACACATAATTTTAAAAGTTTATAAATTTAATAATCATATTAAATGTTAAATTTTGAAGCTTGGAGGAGCCATTTACGACCATCTACTACATAAATATAATCTTTAAAAAATCTAAGAAATTCAATTTTTCAGTTTTAATTTAAAACTCATACAGTGAAAACAAGTTGACACATTAACCAATTTGCTTATCCGTCAGTGGGAATAACGTTCAAAAACCACCTTTTGGTAAAACGTGTAGAAAAGTCAAAACTTCGCATTTCTATACTCAAACGACTTTTATTTCTTATGAGGTAAGTAAAAATACTTGTGTTGCATATTAACATGCTACCCATGAAAAGGAAATCACTCCAAATAGTGCACCCATTGTCACGAGTACAGTAATGGGTGATAAAGAAGAGACATAACTAATATTTGACTAAACTTAACTTATAATAACTAACATAATAAACTAAACATAACTAACTCGACATTAACCAGTGAGGAAAGGTGTACAGGTAAAAAGTAGCAAATATGGTTGGTTGGTTGGTAGACATATATATCCAGGTTTGTGTGCTTGGTCTGAGACCCGCTTATAAACCTTCGTCAAGTAACAGACACAACAGACAACACACACATAGTGGATCCATCTAATTTTAGAGACAGAGGCCAACTAGAGGATCGCAGAATTGGCTTGTCACCCCCAGGGTATTGATTTGATATGGAACTTAGAGGACTTTCGGACCCAACAATTTAACGAGCACGTACTCGCATATACTCGACAAACACAAACATCCATGCCTTACCGGGATTCGAACCCGAACCCAGAGGCTCCAAAGGCTAGCTCCCTAACCGTTGCGCCGCCGGGTCGGCAGCAAATATGCTATAAATTCATCAGAGTTAAATTATGCATGCTCTACTTACAGATACAGAATTTAAACAGTCATACAGATATGACACTTAATGCTGGATTACTGATTGTTGGAATACGTTGTGCGTGCTCGCTCATGACGCCACAAGTTTAAGATTCCTTTACCTATTGGAAGCCTGTTATGAATCTTTTATTTTAATATCTTATTAGTTACCTTATTCACGCATGCAAATATTACTACTTCAACTACTCGCCGTGAAGAAGAATTCTCCCATGCCACGGTGAGGTGGAGGGGGATCGGCAACCTGAAGTCAATTTCACATGCAATGGGATCTTACTTATGGCTTTACCAACGGTTGTCAATCAAGAGATGACAATGTTAAACGGTCATGCACAGCATCCAATTTTTCCACCCTAAATAGGGTACTTGACTAAAAAAAAAAATTATTGGCTTAAAATATTCTTATGCCAAAAATATTAGACCCGTATTTTTTCTTTTCTTCAAATTTTTCAAATACCCAAAAAAATGGGGAAAAATGAATTTTAAAATTATGACGAAAAATCACTCCCGAAAACGCTTTGTGGCTGTCACGTGGTATCAATGATGTCACTAGTAACTATAAACCAACTTTGAAACACCATTTTGAAATCTACTTTAAGCAAATTTGAACTATCCGCTTCTGTAAAATCCATTATCTATATAATTTTTATTTTAATAGTAAGTTAGATTAAAACCAGTTTAATTACAAACAAAAAAACATCACACCGGTTTGTTTATACATACTAGTGACGTCAGTCAAATCCACGTGTTTGTGATCATGTGACGTGCCGATGAAAAAAAGTCATTTTAAAATGATTTTTATTAATCACTAGCTTTATAAACCCGGCGTTGCACGGGTGTACCCTTAATAACGGTGATTGTTTCTTTTTTTTAATGTAAACATTTATTTCATACCAATTGATCCTTTCTCCACTGGTCAGCACTCCATCGGTATATTATAATTTCAATTTCCTCCTATTATAATATCAGCATTAATTTAAAAAAAGAAATCCGATTATACCCAGGCCCTTCTAGAAGTTAGAGGGCTTTCCCATTGGCCCTGTTTAAATTGACAGAATAGCTGTGATATAATGGCCAGTTTCCATTTGCCCTTATACACCCGAAAATGCCCAAAATGTGGTAAACATTCCACTCCATATTCGACCACTCGACAGGGCTGGGGAGCCCAGTCGGTAAAGGCCTTCGCCTCGCATGCGATAGGTCCCAGATTCGGGTCCGGGCACCGTCAAAATAACTGCCGGCCTATAAACGGCAAATGCAGCCAAAAATGTCCGACAAATAATACCCCATGTGGTGGGAATGCACGTTAAATATTTTTCAAAAGTCCCAGCTATGCGTAAGAAGTCGCCATTAAAAGCTGAATTGGGTGCCTACTCAGGTATCGATTCGTCACTTGACTGTGGTTCTAAATTAAGACGTCCGTGGCCAATAGCCTTCGTGTATAGCTCTAGTGCGACGATATTTCAAACTTACCCTAACCCATACAACTGGATGGGAAAAGCTACCCTATGTTAAATTTTTACTTCGCCAAAAGCCGCCAATGCCAAAATTCAATCGGCCATTATATCATAACTGAACTGTACCAAATTGACATAAGGATATTATAAACATAAAGTTTGTATGCTATACGTACAGGGAATATTTTTTAGAAGTTTTCATCAGATCTAGAATAGTTATCGCCTTTAAAGTCATGATACATTTTAGCAATATCTTCACTTCTTACCATTTGTAAACATCAATTAAATTAAATTCGGAGACCCCCAAAAAATCAAAGGATTTCAATAAGTAAAATAATGATATTCAAATAACAATCCTACAAATTAAACTCGCGTGCTCTTACGTGCTTTTACTTAATTTTAGTTCACGCTGAACGCGCTGAAATTTCTTTTAAATTGAAGTAAAGTATAAATTCTAATCTTACATTGCTATTCCTATATGGGGAAATCGGCTCACGTTTTGCACTCTAACACCGTTAAGGGGTTCGAATAAAAAGTATCCTATTGCCTATTCCTGGTTCTAAGCTACCTCCCCACCAAATTTCAGCCAAATCATTTCAGCCATTCTTGAGATATAAATAGTGTAACTAACACGACTTTCTTTTATATATATATAGATAGATTTAAAGATTTATTTTGCAAAAAAATATATACGTTTGTTATATATCCCGCAAATAAAACCGTATTTCCGTTTCCATCGAAGATCCACAATGGACCCTTACTTTAGTCCAGGCTTTTTCTGTATTTTGAGAATCATTCTTTCGTACACTAAACTTCAATTTCAACATTTTATGAATAATATATTTTTATTCATAACTAGCTTTATAAACCCGGCGTTGCACGCCCTACTAAAAATGGTCCGTAGAGATCCATAAAAAAAATTGTACGGGGATTTGGCCAACGGATATCAGTAGAGATCAGCTCTATTGATATCCGTTGGTTAAATCCCCGTACAACCTCTACGGATGTCCGTTGGCCAAATCCAAGTACAGCTTACTGACCTCTACGGATATCCGTAGGCCAAATCCCCGTACAACCTCTACGGATGTCCGTTGGCCAAATCCCCGTACAGCCTACTGACCTCTACGGATGTCAGTTGGCCAAATCCCCGTACACCCTCTACGGATGTCCGTTGGCCAAATCCCCGTACAGCCTACTGACCTCTACGGATGTCAGTTGGCCAAATCCATGTACATCCTCTACGGATGTCCATTGGCCAAATCCCCGTACAGCCTACTGACCTCTACGGATATCTGTGGGCAATTTTCCCAAACAGCTTAATAATCTCAATGAATCACTCTATGGTTACACACAGGCCATCACCACACATAGTCTACTGATCTCTATAGATCATTGTCCTATAGATATACGCTGGCCGATTGAATGTGTAGCCTACAGATATCTGCGGGTAACTTACTCTATTCGTCCAGCAAAATAGTTTATCTTTGAGGAGAGTAATAAATATTAGTTTGAAAATGAAACAAATACATCATGAATGAACAATTATTGATTATGAAAATTAATTTTAATTTACAATTTTTTTATCACATACAGTAGGACCTTGATTATCTGATCTAATTGGGACCAGAGGTAGGTCGGATAATACAAAATGTTCATTAACTAATAAAACTTATGGTACAGAGGATCGCCGGAAGTCCTTGAACCGCAAATCCGCCAATGTCCGAATTCCACGCTGATTTTGTTGTTTGTTACAAACATTGAATTTCAGTGTTAAATTATCTCTGAAACCGAGACTTCCTGAAAGACGAAAAGAGCTCTAGAACATAATTTGTAATTTCTGACAAGTGCTTAGTTTTTGTTTTATATAATATATCACAAATCTTACGAATTTGAAAGATTCCTGACAATTTAGGATTGCCCGAAATTTCCTTTGACTTTTTTAGTTGCAAAGTATTGCTATCTTAAAATTACTGCAGGTTCCAGATTTCATAAACGCCAGAATTTCCCTATAAATGACTGATTTCTAGGTTTTTTTTTGTAAACAACTGACTATGATCTAGCTGGAGAATTTTTTGTACGTACTGTTCAGTTAACAGAATTCCAGATAAAAGAGGGTCGAATAATTGAAGTTGTACTGTATTTACATTATTTTTTCCTCAAAAGAGTTATTTTTCCGCAATGTAGGTCACCTAACTTGGATGCTTGTCTCTATAGATCAGTAGCCCTATATCTATCAAACAATTTAATGTACAGCTGACAGAAATCTGCCGATAACTTACCTACTCTATTTATAGTGCTGCCCAGTTACACACGTAACTTTTGATCGTTGAGGATGTCACCGAAAACCAAAGGTCAGCTCATATAATATTCAACATGCATGTGATTCGAGTTCAATATATACCTGCATATATAATATAGGGAACAATATCGGATCAAAATTGATTTGGAACTGATATTGATTCAAATAACAACTATATGATTAACCAACTTTGGCTTTATGGTTATCAAGTCTTATGAAATTTGGACATGATAAAAGTAATGCAATTTAAGTTGTATGCAACAGCATATGCCGTATTTGGCACTGGATACAAATACTCATTATGGTAATAAAATTTTAGCAAGGTCTGAAATGAAATCTTCCTCCTAAAAGTCAAATATCATATACAGTCAAAGTCTGTTACAATAGCAACTTGTTTATAACACCATAAATGTTTGGTCCCTTAAATTGTCTACAGACCTTGATGTTATAATATCTTGCTTATAAAGAAATTTTTTAATGAACTCCTTGGTTATGTTACAACGCTAAGAATGTTATTTGATATACATAATGCCTGCTTAAAGAAAAATTCATTTTAACTTTAATTAGTAATGAGTATATGATACGTATTTTACACGATTTACATTTAATATTCATTGGTTTATAATGTTACTAGATTATAACTAGATTATATGTCATATATATTGAGGTCCCTTGAAATACGCTATAACCAAGTCAGGTTAATAGTAATTTACCCTTCATGATAACTTGATAATTTTAAGCTATGTCATGATATAAATTTTGTTAAATCTGATTTAATTTATGCAATGTTAAAATAAGAACAATGGTTATTTTAAGTTAAATTCAAACCCTGTTAACCAGAACTCTACTTTATATTGATTTTGCTCGAGCTGTACTGGGACATTTTTCAGTGCTTTGAAAGTTAAAAAAAAATAACATGGTTATTACAAATCACTGTACATGACATATCGCTTAGCATAAACCAAAATTCTGCAGTTTATCTTACAATATTATTCAGTGATGAAAATTTTAAATAGAAAAAAAACACTGTTATAATAATTCTCTAACCATTTGTATCATTTACACATTATTTTCAATTTATACCAAAATTAAACTTTATAAATTGCATATTAGAGTATCGTTTGAATTTTTTTTTAAATATATATTTTAATTAAACATTGAAATTATATCGTCCGTCAAATGAGATAACCAAGAATGTGCAAAAACACAGGTACAGAAACCGGAAAGACAAATTTCTGGCTTCGGTTAAATGGGAAAAACCAGGTCTTTAGCTGAACCAGATAAAAATAAAGAACTGGTTTATAGAATAAACGATTTAAGCGGCTAAACTGAAGGTTATTGTTAGTTTGAATTATTGTCGCACTAAAGCTACACGAGGGGTATTGGCGAAGGGTGTCGTAATTTAGAACCACATTCAAGAGCTACTAAACTGAAGGAAAATTTAATGCTGTTTGATAAACAATGGATTATGGTGTCATAAAAATATTTCATAATGGATTTATATGATATGGGTTCATTATACTTATTAACCCTCTTGCTGCAAAAAATGCTTTAGAGCATCAAGAACTATGCCATTGGTAATGCTATTCATTTGACATATTATTCAGCAAAAAAAATCTAAACAAACGGGCACATGAAGTGCTATTTTTTAATTAAAAAACAGAACGAAGTTACTTTTAATTTTAATTTCATTGTTTATAAGTGTAAAATGGCAACTTAATATAAACTATTCCTTTTGATAAGGAATTCTTTGCGATTTTTATGTTCTTCAGAAAATATTCGAAAATCACACCTTCGATACATTTTTTAAATACATATATTGTTATCGGCACATCATATGATTGTAGGTTTAAATTACGACTCCTCTCGCCAATGCCCTAGTGTAGCACACGTTACATTACAGTAAGTACACCTTAAACATGTTCCAAAGTCCTGGTCGCCATTATAAGTTGCCTAGGGTGCCTACTCATACGTACTTAAATTTTTGAATTATTTAAAAAATTACAACACTTACTTGCTAAATGCTTCTTCAGACTTTACAGGAGACCCTCTCTCTCAATCGGTAGATTTTGGTGATAAATGGCAGCTTTATTCCATCCTGCTTCCATTCCATCCATTTTGAAGCTTACAGTGGTGTGCTTAATGCATAACTTTAAAAATTAAGTTTAATTGAGGCGAGTTTAATCAAAAACCGTCCCCATATTATCTTAAATTCATAAGGTATGCATATATTTTATAATGATGAACTTAAGCTAGAAAGAAAAATAATAATAATTACTTAGGAGAGGGGCTTTAAAAAAAGTATTTTTTTTATTCGAAAATGATGACTATTAAAAATGGCTGAGTATTTACTTTAGACCACTTTCAACCACACTTATAATAATAATAAAAAAAATTTAATAAAGAAATACTTAGTAGAAGATATATTTTACAATTATTTGTTACTTATTTTCAATAAAGGAGGGGGCTTAAAAGTGGAATAGGGGAGTAGTTTAAAAGTGTTTGTAGGTTTAAAATTAAACAACTGTGGGATTAAAAAAAATACCGTTAAAAGAATGCGATAAAAACTGAAACCAACAGTATCCAGATACTCAATTAAGATCCTATTGATCAGACTCCTATTGATATTTGTAAAGGTCTATAGGTATCCATTGATATCGAAATCCTATTGATCACAAGTCTATTGATATCTGTAGAGTTCTTTGGATATCCATAAGAGCCGGAATCCTACTGACCACATTCCTATTGATGTCGGTAAAAGTCTATGGATATCCATAGAGATCGGTATTCTACTGATATCTCTTGTATTGATGTCTATGGATCTGTATTGATATCAGTAGAGAATAAAATCAGTAGCGTACCGATATCAATAGAGATCAGTAGCCTGTACCGATATCGGTAGATGCATCCATAGAAATCAATAGAGTTGTATTGATGTCAGTAGTTTTTGTACTGATCTGTATGGGTCATTTTTAGTAGGGCGGGTGCACCCTTAATAACCCTAATTAGTAGGATTTTTTTATGTAAACTTTTATTTTATACCAATTGATCCCTCCACTGTGGTCCACTCCATCAGGATATTATTATCTCCTCCCATTCTGATATGAGGGGTTGATTTTATCCAGGCCCTTCCGGAGTTTGAGGGCTTTCCCATAGGGCCCTATTCAAATTGCCAGAACAGCTATATGTTATAATGGCCTGTTTATATTTCACAATTAGCGTAAAACGAAACTGCCCAAATGTGGAAAACATTCCACTTCATATTTCATACAACTCGATAGGGCTAGGGGACCCAGTCGGTAAAGACTTTCGTCTTACATGCGGTAGGTCCTAGGTTAAGGTCCGGGCATCGCCAAAATAACTGCAGACCTATGAACGGCTCGTGCAGTCAAAAAATGTCCGACGAATAATACCCCGTATAGAGGAAGGGCACTTTAAATATCCTCCAAATTCCCAACGCTGCGTAAGATGTCGCCCTTAAAAGTTGCATTGGGTACCTACTCACGTGTCGGCTCGTAACTTGACTGTGGTTCTAAATTACGAATCCCGTTTCCAATAGCACTCGTGTGTAGCTTTAATGCGACGATAATTCAAACTAATTCTAACCCACACAACTGGATGGGAATAGCTACCCTACGTTAAATTTTCAACTTCGCCAAAAGCCGCCAATGCCAAAATTCAATCGACCGTTACGCCATCTTAACATTAGAAAAAAAAAGACATTCATCCTCTTGTATGGTTGGAAAAGTTTTATAAAGTACAAATTCCTTATTTATGCCGAATATATTCCGGTTAACCTAAAGAATCATGGCCGGCAATTTTACGCCAAATCTGGTAACCCCGATGGCAACCTTTGGCGAATTAGCAATTGCATTGAAAATTTCTAAATGTTAATCTATTTAAATCCTAAACGCATATAATTTATTCTGAAGTTTTCTTATACTAATATTTTATTAATTAGATGCTTACTGATTTTAAATAATTATTTACTTTTTTTTAAAATCAATTCTTCCTCATTTTAAAAATTCACTTTTTTTTAAAAATCTGGTATGCAATTTAATAAATCTTTCCGCTGTTTTAAGTCGGCCATTTTGAAATTAGGTAGTATTTTTGGTCATTTCGAGATGGTAACCATCTCGGCAAGTGCCGGGGTTTGTTATCACTTCGACTTAGCGACATTTTTGAAAATTCGCCAAATCCGGCCACGATTCTTTAGGTTAACCTATATTCCTCCATATCATCATTTATTACCATTTGTAAACATCAATTAAATTAAATTCGGAAAAGTATTTAAAATCTAATTGGGGAAATCTGATCCACCATAAAAAAAATAAAGAGATTTAAAATCAACAAATAAAATACTGATATTCAAATAACAATCCAGCAAATTAAACCGACGTGCTCTTTTTTTTTTTTTTTGTCTTTTTTAATTTTCGTTCACGCTGAACGCGCTGAAATTTCTTTAAATTGAATTAAAAAGTATAAATTCTAATCTTACAATGTTATTCCTATGGGGAAATTGGCTCACGTTTTGCACTCCTACAACCGGTTGGGTTCGAATAAAAAGTATTCTATAGCCTATTCCTGGTTCTAAGCTATCTCCCCACCAATTTTCAGCCAAATACGTTTAGCCGTTCTTGTGTTATAAATGGTCTTACTAACACGACTTTCTTTTATATATATGGATATCCATTTTTTCATCTGGAAACAAATTTAAGATCATATCTTCAAAAATAAATCTAATTCTGATTTCTTAAACAATTAAAGTATTTAAAGAAAATTCATTTAAAATGCCTGCAGTGAAAACAACCCTATATTTTTGCCCGTTCGCACATTTAACATTTCCACAGCGCGGCCCCATCAGTACACAACCGGGCTGGTAGCGAGCTCCTAGTCTCGAAGATTGGTTTAATCCTTCTCCGGGTGCTATTGATTGCAGTCATCTCGACACTTGATTGCAGCCCGATTTTTACTCGGCGGATTGTTTTCCCGTCTCGAAGATGGATTGGACGAGTACATTATATCGGCTCGAACGAGATGAATGTTCTCGGTTTTCAGGAGAAATTGATTGACGTTATTGGATTGCGCGAAATATTTTAGCAGTGAAGGTTATTATTAAAGATGAATTTGACTTTCAGATGAAATTTGTGGAAATGTAATTGTTGGATTTGTATTTCGAACAGATATTGGAAAATGAATGTATAGTGAGAATGTCTTACATATATTTATTCGGACTCATTTAGCGAAACGTTTTAGGAGGGCATGTGAATGCTTAAATGCAGTACATATCTTATTTATATTAACAAATCGGTCACACATACAACAGTACTAAAGAATTGTTAAGCGGGATAGCCAACCCTTGCTTTCACATTCAGCAACGAGTGGGATGATTGGTTTTGGAGTGTGTTTTGGTAAACCATCAAGTGTGAAGGTGGATTAATTCAACAGCAAATTTAATATGCACTTGCAAATAGCGATGGAATAAAGAGAATGATTTGTATTTTTTTACTAGTGATTGCTAACTTGTGCTTTCATGTAATCTTCCCAGTTGGCTGTATGTGTTTGGAATCAGAGTTGCAATTTCAAATTTGGCTTTTTGATATACTATAGGTGGCATTAACCCATCACTTTGAGGGTAAAAATAAAAGTTGATTACTTCAACACCAAAAATTAATTAGGTGGCAATCGTTTTCTTTTTTTAAGTCATTCCAACGTTACCAAAGAATTTTTACGAGTAACCGCCAACGTCCGCATTCGGTTTAAACCAAATTATAATTTTTATAAAAAAGAAGTATAGAATCAAAGTTGTATATGAATTCTTCTTTTTGGTATAAGATAATGTGCAGTGAATGTTTTAAGCAATGTCTTTTGAATATGAAATTTATTTTTAAAAAATTAATGTTAACAAAATAAACAACTCTTTTGGTGTAGTAATCTGTATTATTTAATAACTAGGCCTAAAGAGTTTTAAAATCTTAATTTGATAAAGTGACCAATTTATCTTTCAACAATAAAGCAACACACAATGCACATCACAAGATCTTTTATTTATATAGATCCGATACTAACTTACTTCGTATTATTTTTACATATAATCGCTCCTTTCTACCAGTGTTGTTTCTGAATGAAATGAACCCTCATAGCGTGAAACGAATTCCTAGAATTAGCATAATCAAAGCTTTTGTGATCATCTTTTCAGGCTGGATTCATCCAATGTTCTCCGAGATAGATTGAGACGCTAAAAGGACTTGCGTAAATGTCTTCCGAATGAATTGAACACAGCATTTTAGGAATGTATGGGAATTTCATTCTGCAGTTGTTACACTTTGCAGCCATTCCAAAGCGACAAATGTGAAGATAATTATGAAGGGTGTTAATGTGAAGTGTAGGATCGAATGACCTGAATATCTTTTTTTCCCACTAAAAATGAAAATCTTAATAGTTTTATCGGCTATTATTTTACTTTTTTATCGTTTACTCTTGTTTAATAAACACGCGTCTTACTAAATAGCTGGTGTATTTTCCAGTCAGTTAATTTTATTGATTTATTGAACTAAAAAAAATAGGCAAAAATCAAATTTCTCTCGATTTCAGAAAGCGTAAGTAATGTAATTTTTCAATTTTAATCTGTCACAAGCAATTTAACTCGAACTCATGGTAATGATGAATTCGATGAGCTGAGTAAAATAAAATGCTGTTGTTCATTCCTGCAGACTGTCAATCGGCGACTTAACCCATTTTGCTCTGCAACTTAAGTATTATTGAACAAGAGATTAAAAGTGGATTATCGGAATTTGGACTGTTTTTTGTGTTTTAGCTTTTGATTTTTACCTGCCATATAAAACGGCGATATTTTTTTTCTATTGATGCTAAATCGAAGTAAAAAGAACATAAAATAGACCATTTTCAATGATTTTCTTTAATTTAATATTTTTAACGAACTAAAACAGTTTCTTCAAATAAAACGTCATTCAACTCTGCACAAACGGACGCCCTCTTTTTATCTGCGAGCTTTTTATTATAAGTTGAATAATGGGGCAGCAAAAAACCTGGAAATAAGAGGGTCAAGCGTTTCATCAAGTCATTTTTATCATAAATATAAGCACCTACTGCTACTGAAGTTTTTCTGTTTTCTTCTCCCTGCATTAAGTTCGTTTCATTTTCGCTCTCCCTTTTTTGCCGCTTGTTTGTTTCCCGTGCATTAATCACATAGTTCCAGGGCAGACATTGCTGTTGCTTAAGGTTTATGGATTGTCGGCTTGGATTAAAGAGTAAACGATGAGATACTTTATTCTCCTTTCGTACCAAACAAAATAAACTTTCCATTTTACAGTTGAGTCATTTTTCATGCTTTCATCAAACCTAAATCAAACGCACTTTTATGAAACCTACAGTTTTATCATTGCGGGTACTAAAAGAAAATTCCTCCCTCTAAGTAAATATGCATTTGTATTTAAAATTCTTCTCGTCTATTGAAGTCAAAATATGGCGAAAAGGGCGGTTTTTCCAAAGCACGATTTCAAACAACTTATAGAAAAAAGGAATTATCCAACCTTCACAAACTAAGCTTAATATTTCAAAAATGTAATTATTTTTTAATGTATGACCAAGTAATATAACCATACATTCCGTTCGAAATGTAAAAAAAGTTTTGTTCGATATTAAAAATTGTCGATATAGAATTTTAAAAAAAGCTGACAGAAAGCTCTAAAAAAACTACAGGGATAATTGGCAGAGAAAAGATGAGTCTTAAATGAATTGCAGTAAGAATTAATGCGTAACAGAAGTCTTGAATATTGCAAGTTTTTGAGTATTAGTTAAAAAGTAAGTTATCATATTAAAAGTGTGATAATCACTGATTTTTAAAACTTGCAGATAAGTTATAACTCAAACACCTCATTTTAAATCTTGACAATTTGTATAGAAAACAACTACAATGTTACAAGCTGAAGTTATTAGTTTAAAGAATTCATTCGAAAATAGTTTATTTTTAAAAGTAATTTGATATAACTGTTGAACAACAGACTTTACACTCACTTATTTTGCAAGTATATTTTATTTAAAAATACATTTTTAATTGATGTTTAAGAATGTTAAAATTTCAATCTCAAAGAATATAAAACAACTAAAACTAGCCAGTCTTTGCCCTATAATAAATTTCTTCTTAAAAGCAAGAATGCGTTTAAATCCTTCCATAAATTCGCGAAATATGAGATACTTTTTATACGAAAAGCCCATGTAACAACTTGATTTAAATATCCCGAAATAATAACAGGGTATATTTTAGAGTGCCATCAGAAAAGAACCGAAGAAAAATCGGTCGAGCCCTCAATCTCTTTTTCAAAGCGGACGCTTTCTTGTGAAAAATGCCCTGCTTCCCCTACACTATACATCAAGGGGCGGACTCGAAAGACGCGAATAATATACAAGACCCCAACAAATGCACTCGTGGACTTCAGCGCATAGCTAAAAGTGTGGATGAGACGCAAAATTCGGAGCCCGGAAACGGCAATTCACATAAGATTAAGTCGGATGGGCAAATAAAGAACGGCATTGGACTGACAAGAGTGTTACTTACATTTGGTGATAATAAAAACTATAATATTTTCTATTTGAAAAGTAATTAAAAAAGTCCATTAAAACTACTTCCTCACTTTATTTTTACATTAAAAAAATTAAATTAACACCACAATTTTGATAAATTTGCCGTTGAAATGGTGTTTCTTCATTAAATAAACTAATTTTTTTTAAAAAAAAGAGTAAAAAACTTCGTAGTTATCAATATATAAAATCAAATTATTAAATATGTATATTTGGATTATAGAATTTTAATCCGTATTTGATTTGAAAATTGTTCACAATGCAAATCGTTTGGTGTCAAGTTTGACTCCATAAAACTGGTGGCCGCAAGTGATTGTCGTCACAAAGCTGGGTAAGCTTACTTTACAAAAACGAAGTAATATTACACCTTAAAAAGAAGTTTAAAAATAAATGTCAGCAAAGTTACGCCTCCACTTTTAGAGTGAAATTGAACAGCTTTTACTATGATATAGCAGTCTGAAAAATCGTTACTATGGTATAACGTCTTATAAATCTTCTTATTAAAATAAAACTCTCAACAACACCAGGTCACCACCCTATAGTTTCTTTTCAAACCATTTTCACTTCCATCGTCACATACTACGTTGTCAAACTGTTATAACAAAAATTGTCTTTGTTGCAGGTAGCTGAAAATGGGGTACTTTGAAACAATGTATTTCCTACAGTTGACTTGTTTGTTTTGGGTTTGAAGATGACATAGTAGACATGTCATCTTCATGCTATGCAGTTGGAAACGCTTTCCGGTGCTTTATTTCTAGCCTCTGATTACAGAGAAAAGTAAATCTAAAATGTAATAGAACATTTGTATTGGAAAAGTTGTTGTATTTATTTTTACTCTGAAGGATGCTCACAAAATGTTATCTATAATAATAAAAGAAAGTGTCTGTCTGTTTGTCTGTGGATCGTAAAAGACCTACTTATACTGCCCTAAGACAATCAAAATTTTTGAGATAGATTCCCTTTAATACCAACGTGTGCACCTGAGGCTTTGTTTTTTCATATTTGTTCCATTTTCAGAAAAAATTCGAATTTTCTGAAAAAATTACACCACTTTCGCTTAAATCCGATAATTTTTTTCCCTTTCGTGTTGCAATTCGAGAGAAGAAATTAAAATGAACACAAGAATTAATTAAAATTAAAATTGCTTTTATTTTCTTGCCATTACCTTCAGAAACTAAATTTGCTAAAGTTGCTCGATTTTAATAAAACTTTTTAAACAGAATATAATTACATTCTGAAAGAATATGTTTCTACAACAAATTTTAATAAATATTAGATTCCACAAATTGTTATGAAAATGAATTATTGTCCAAAATTAAACAAATAGCATTTCTTATTTTTATGGATAATTTATCAAACTCTCTCCATTCTTATCCAACTTGAAAACATGAAAAGGAAGCAAGAACATGGAAGATTTTCAGATAAAAAGAAAGAAAGTGACTTTCAATCCCACTTATTCTATCGAAATTCTTTTAGAGTGGCACAAAGGTATAACCAATAACAGATTTTCTCTGCAACATACACATCTATTCTACTCATGGCAACCTAAAATTGGAATTCTTTGTCACTTCGAATAGTTCAAATAGTTCTCCGTTTCTTTTGACAAAATTCCGCGGAATTGAAAGCTAAACCGACGTTATGTTTCTAAAAAAAGAACATATTGAGAAATAATTTTCGGTTTCTTTTTTACTGACTTCTTTTCAACAATAAAAGAAGGGATTTATTGTGAAACAGATCGAAACTAAGATTCGACAGATGGAATGCGGAAATTAAAGACATGCTTGAAAAACATATTTTATAATTACAGAGTATCAAATTTCTTTAATCATTTCATTCTCTCCATTAAATTATTGAAATATTTTATTTATTAACTTCAACTGCAACATCCTTAAAAAGATTATGTCCAGTAGAGATTAGGTTATTTTTACGTGTAGTAAGCTTAGATACGCTTACACATCACGTAAAATCAATTTAGTTTTACAGAAAAAACATTTATAATATACAGAAAAATACTTCATTGTTTTTTAGAAATTTGTTTCTGTAAACCTAAGGGAGAATATTAGGAAAACGAACCATTCTTGTCCCTGCCAATTTTAAAAGTAATATAGGCTTTTAATAGCAAAGTAACTTAGGGAAAAATTATAATACAGTTTATAGAGTATAGGACAGAAAGAATTATACAAGATTTCCTGTTTTATTATAGGTTTTTTTAGTTCACAGATTGCGATATGTCATGTCCGTGTCCCAGCGTCACGATCGTGGAATTTGGCAGTTTAAATCTAACTTATAAGATATGAATTCACTTTTTAAATTAAAGAATTGAAGAAAAGAGCATTTTGGGACTATAATAATGCAATTTTTATGTTTATTTTTTAATTTGTATTTATTTTACTGAGTATTAAATGTTTGTCCCCAATGACTGCAGTCACGTCCATAAACATGAACAAAAACTTGTATTGAATTCAATAGGTGGCAGTAAATGCAGTGTCGACGTCATTTTCGCTTCATCTGCAGCCATATTTTTAAAAAAATCAGTTTGTTTTTAGCTTTAAGTTATTTTTTTTGTTTATATAAAACTTAAGATTTAGTGAAAAGTCAAAATGAGTGCATCACGTCTGTGTCTAACAGAGAACTTAGGTAAGCTAATCAAATGTCTATTCTTAATTAATTATGTGTAGCATATAGATACAAAGAGCTTAATTTTTAAAACTCATGTTTCAAATATGAACAAAACATACCATGTTTTACAAGGATGAAACACAACTTTTTAATGTAACATTGATAAATAATATCAATATTAATACGATGAACGTAAAACTTATCCTTAGAGGTATAATCCATAATTAATTTGAGTATTGGAGGTGTTTATAATAGTATTATAGGTTAATTCCATCTAACTGTAGTGTGTCACATTTAAGAGGAAATTAAAAACTTTTTAAATTTGAATAGGAAATCTAATTAAATAAAGCAAGTTACATTATTTAGTTTTAATAAGTGTAGATCGGCTATTCCGTTAATTTTTTTTCATTCAATGTTAAAAAATTTAGTGATAATCACTTTTTACGAACGTGATTTACACTACAGAAAGGATGATTTTGCATGGAATCAGCCTCTAATCGTGAAGATATATCTTAATAAACATCAGCAAGATCTTCAACTTCTTCATCAATTGATTAGACATTGCGACAAGATTATTCCTGACAAGTGGTGCTCACTTGGGAGCAAAACAATCATATTTTTCGACATTCACAGTTGTTATTGCACCCTTTTTAAAATTGCAAAATATGGCATTTAGAAGTGTTTCAGGAGCAGGCGGAAGTAATGTCTGAATTGGCTCTTAGGTCACCTATTAAGGTTCATTCTTTGGTTTATTGGCTTGTACAACAGAAGCGTATCGCAGCCTGTTACTGCACAGTCAAAAATAAAATGTGAGCTTTACATAAAAGCATTGAAACTAATCTTTGAGATGAATAAATGTTTGCTTCGTTTTGAGATTTTCAAGGTTTTAAGAAGTAAATCGTTTTATTTGAAGGGGTTCGGTCCGTCAGAATTTTTAATAAATAAACGTCTTCATCAACAACAACGGTTTCACGTCTACTGCAAATTTCCAAAGCCGTTTCCATTATGACTACATCCGCATATCATTATTTGCTTGCTTAACTAAAATATTAGCAGCTTCTAATTTGTCGGATATCATCGAAATGAAAGGAGCCTTGTTACTTGTATTAGATAAAAATTTCTGCCGGTTTGATTAAATAGTCACGGATGGATTAAAAAGTATATCAGAAGGAAAATATATTTTGGAGTTCCGGCAAATTTGCTCAGTTGCTTTGATACTCTTTTTGTAATCATTATCGCCATCAAAAACTATAAAAACGTTCGGACCATAATGTTTGTGGTCATAATGAATATATTTTCAAAAGAGGGCATCAAATTTTTCTTCTCTATCCCATACAATACGATGTAAAAGAAATCCTCCATCGATGATATACGTAGTATTTAAGTTGTTGATTACAATAAAATAAAGGACTCGTGTTCTAGCATTTTTGATTATAAATGGTTAAAAATTTCCTTTTAAACTATCTTTTCAAAAACCTTAAATATGAAAACGACATGTCGAGGACCATAAATTTTAGTATTTGAAAGAAATTGGTGATGAGCTCTCTCTATTCCAAAGATTACAAACATAAATTAACAAGATATTTGTTACTTGTTATATTAATTAGTAAGTCCCTACATGCATTATAGATGTCTTAACCGTGTTTAGAGTCATCAAAAACATATAAAAAGTCATCTCACATGCCCATGATGTTCGGTTTTAGAAATCATTAATTTTCAGCTAATTAATTTAAAATGGCGTCCGCAATCAAAAATGGAACACTGATATATTAATTTTAAAGCTTTTAAAAGTTATGACAATGCTTAAAGCCATCTGAAATAGATAAAATGATTATCTTACATGCCGATTTATACCATTTTTATGTACCAGCTAATTAGTATATTTTGACCTTGAATAAAAAAATTAGCCCCACTCAGAATCATGAGGACTTTTGACAGGTCATTTAAAATGATGTCCTTAAGGTCTCCGCCAATTTTCAGCTTTCTGGGAATTTTTCCGAGGTCTGGCCTTTTTTTCGTCATATCATTTTCTCCCATATTGTATACATCCCATAAATACACGTATTGGCGAAAAAAGTAAACCTACGCTATCTTTTACCGTTCCTTTTAACCCAATGAGTCTCTCCCCCATCCCAAATCTCCGATAAATCGCGGCTCAAAAAGTTGCCCTGATCGACGACCAAATGCTGGGTGGCAACATGATATAACTATGGAGAGATGATCCTACACACCGCAATGGTATGTCATCAGATTTCGGTTTTCCTCGAGCAAACCACCATCAATAAACTAGTTTTCCGAGGAGAAACAGCCATTGATCAAAGAACTTGAGGCTCATTTAGATAGACACAGACGTCACTACTCTGTTCGAGATATCTGAAGAGGAAGGAGATTGGTTATAGGGCTGTTATTATTGATATAGTAAAAAAGTTTGGATGTTGTGGGTATTGGAATAATACGAAAAGAGGATAACATAGTTAAAGTATCTTCTAAAAGTACAACCGAATGGAGTTATCATAAAAACCTATTAAAAATACAATAATAAGTTATAATTACGTAAACATTTCAATTTTAAAATATATGGATTTCATAACATTCAAAACAATACTTTTTATAATATCGTGCAAAAAAAACCTAACTTTTTCAAATCAATAATCGTAGCAAAAGTGATGCTTTTAACGAAATCGTGTTTCAAAGTTACTTTTACGCACTAGTGCGACAAAGTAAATAAGAGCATCTGATTGGTGTAAAAGTCTTTAATTGAGCGTGATATTTTATTCGGCGGCTTTGTGATTGATGGAAAATTCTTTATTTGAACGTGATTCTTTATTTGGCGTTTTATTTCCAATGCCAATCTAAGAAATACTTTTTGCACGTGATTTTAAAATAATCATTAATATAAATAATCACCTACAAAACATTTGAACGTGATAATAAAATAATCCAATCAATAAATGCCAATTTAATAAATACTTTTTTAGCCCGTTATTATAAAAAATAGTGTATGACAACACGTTGAAAATAGCCTTTTTTAAACTCGTGAATTTATTCAACTCGTTTAAAAAAGCCTTACTTTTCACACTAGTTACATAAATAACTATTATTTTTTCATTTTTAGTTCGATTTTAATTTAATATACACTTATTTGAAATTAATAATTCCTATATAAACTCACCTAGTGTGTTTAATAGGTTTTGAACCTCTAAGGCATATGACTACATTACAAATCTTCCTATTAACTTGAATAAGACCAAATATTTCGGAGAATTTTTCCGCTCACATTTTTCGCCATTTTTTTAAAAGCGAGAACTAGACGGTTTAAGCCATAAAAGTATTCGACCTCCTCATAGCATGCTTTTGAGCAAAGAATCAAGTTCAATATTTGCCAAACATTAAGATATAAAGTGAAAAACAAAAAAAAATCACAAATTCTACTTCTCGGCAACGATTTTCCATTTATTAGATTAGCAAAGACAAAGCGTCGTCCCCAATAAGAGTAGATGGACGAAGGGGAGTTTTAACAACAGTTCTCGGTAGTTAGAAAATGGCAGTTCTGCGCCAGGGAAAAACCACGGAGCAGTAGTGTACCGTGTGGATGCCGTCAGTTCCAACTATGTCGACACACTTGAGTTGGGGAGTTGTTTTATCTTGTCGCGAGGAGTGTATTTGAATCGCTTTTTCTTAAAACTTAGTTGAAACTTTTTATGGAGATGAAAAGCTATTGCATTTACATAAGTTATGCAAAATGAACGTGTACCCCATATGCATTAGAAAGCTCTACAAATATTCATGACAATATGGCAATTAGCTTAACGTATGAAACAGTTGTTAAAATCTATCATTTGCCACTTAACCAACTTGACGATTGATAAGTGATGCTTTGAATTTGGTTATAAAGTCTTTGAACTTTACGCTACATTAATCAAATCATGGACTCGCATTTAACTCAGTGTGGATACTCCCAATACTTACGCTCTATTAGCTACAATCTCAAATGCAGAGACAAGCTCATTTGTCATACTTAATCTTGATCATAACAATCACCTAATCACCTAACAATTGAAGTGATGATCGTTCAAATTGATCGACTTGTTTAGTGGAGGAACATTTGAGATTCGCTAATTACTCTGATTTGAATCTTTTGATTCTTTTAATTTCTTGTTTTGGTTTGACTTTTAAAAAAATATAATGAACTAGTTGATTGTGAAATATGATTCAAATGCAAAAAGGCGCGATGGACTATCAATAAGCTCATTGTAATGTAAACCAGACAATTGTCAACTTATAAGCAGATAACAAATGATGTGTTTTAAGACTATAACAAGCAATTTTATGAAAATTGTCTACCAATATATATTAAATAATGCCATAACATTTGAAAATAAAATCTATTCATTTATAAGTTTATAGTTTTTCAATATGATTAATATTTAGTATAATATTAGCTAAAGTGGGATTTTACACTATTCATTATGATGTTCATCCCTAAAGCTATAAGGCTGTCCGCAGACAGACTCCGAATGCCAAATTTTGTTGATGTAAAATGCTAAATTGTTTGAGTGAGTCAAAATTGATGTTTCGTGCTATTCAAATGTCAATCATAATATAAAATTAACTTAACATTGCACACACAGTGATAATCCAGCTCGGGTGAATGGGAGGGGGAGGATAGAGGATATAATCCTAGGGGGGGGGGATATTTCTTAAAGCCCAATTACTCCAGCAGGTGTTGCATATTTTTACAAACGGTTTTTTATATGATAAATGTATATTGTTTAAATGTTTCCATTAATTCCAAGTTTTGAAAATTATTCAAATATTCTTTTAAAAGAATTTTAATTACATAATTTTACAACAAAATATTCGAACGAATTCCATAAAGTGACTATAGGGGCGTTTAAGGTAGCCACATTTATCATATAAAAAAACGTCTGTAAAAATATTCAACACCCACCAGAGTTTTTTTTGCTCAGAGAAATAAATTTTTCCATTGAATTCTATAACGTAGAGAAATGACTTCGGTTTGGAGACCCCTGAAGTACGGTGAATATTACCGCAGCGTGTGACACGAATCTTTTGTCAAATCAATGCGGCGCTTGCCCATTCGCGACCCGCTGAATAAATCATATTTGTTGAACGCTTCTTTACACAATGTTTTTCTTTTTCGGAAAGAATGTTCTCTAATGAGGCAATTAATAATAAATACCTCTTGGAGATGTATGCGAGCTAAAGTGTGGAAAAATGGATGTAGGAGAAATTTCTGTTCTTCAGTTTACCGTGCAAATATTTTAACTCAGTGTAGGCATTCTAGTTAAAAGTTAACGATAATAAAACAATTTATAAGGAATACAACTTCAAACTGTTTGTGTATGAATCTATTAAAATGACGCAATAGTTTTTGTGTCATAACTATTTGTTTTAATATTTCATACGCCTGAATAATGTTAAATTGTATTAAAAGACATGGGTATATGCACAATTCAGTCAACAATCTTAAAGTTGAAAGACACCTTTATCATTATTTACACAGATTATCTAAGACGGTAATTAGGTGGAAATTACTTTCACTTTTAAAGATTAATTGAGCTGAAAGATCATAAATTTTAAGAAAGCGATTCATTAGTTTGAAAATAATCCAAGCTTTAAGTAATTTTATGCTTGGATTGCATTTGTAACGTGAATAAACATTTTATCTGTGTTTATAAAGACTGCTTATTTTTCACCAAGATACATAATGGGTTGAGAAAAGTTAATGAATGTTTGGCTCTTAAAATAATCACAAAAAGTTCTGTTATTGTATACTTTTGGGATTGTCTATATCTTGAGATTATATTAAATTATAACTCGCATATTCTCTATAGAAATCCATTTTTAAATAATCAAATGTTGACAGGTATCTTTGACGAAGATTTTTAAAAAAATTGTCATTTTACCGGAGCTCATTTGAATGCACAAAAATACAAATACCTACAAACATAGCGCAATAGGTTGAAAATGAAAATTTTCGACTTTTTTTTTTAATTAAAGAAAACTTGTGTGCGTATTAGTACGAAATTTTTGATGTTGTATCCGGCTTTAAAATAATTTTGGAAATTACAAGCTATCTCCATAATAGTGTTTATCTATAATAATAAAAGAAAGAGTCTGTATGTTTGTCTGTGGATCGTAAAACACCTTACTCATACTGCCCTCAGAAATTCGAAATTTTTAAGATAGATTCCCTTTAATACCAACGTGTGCACCTGGGGCTTAGTTTTTTCATATTTGTTCCATTTTTAGAGAAAATTCGAATTTTCTGAAAAAAATACACCACTTTCGCTCAAATCCGATCATTTTTTCCCTTTCGTGTTGCCATTCGACAGAAGAAATTAAATGAACACAAAAATTAATTAAAATTGAAATTGCTTTTATTTTCTTGCTATAACCTTCAGAAACTAAATTAATGATTTGAAAATAAATGAACGTGCCAATGAGCTAAATTTAAAAAAAAAAAAGAATAGGTTTTGACGTGAAATAATAGGTTTTGACGCGTGTGTTATACAATTATGGTTAATTTTAAATTTATCAGGAAAATTGCGATGACAGTAAGTTCATATTGAGGAAGATTTTTGTGATATGAGGATGTGCATTTTATAGTGATGTATTTTTATTTTGGAATTTTAAAGCAATATAAGTAAGGGGATTTTATTCTTTATAATGAACGGGAACAAAGGCAAAGCTTATTATCCTATAGCAAATTAAATGACACATATACTTGGATCGATTTGATATTCTTTTAGTCCGTGCGAAGAACGGGTATTTGTTTGCTAGTCAGTGTATACTGTATATATTAGAGGTAAATCACTAAAAAAAACGTTATCTTTGAAACTAATGTTGAATGTTTATATGTGATAAAATAATGATTAATTTTGCTATTTGTTGGTTTTTTCAGTCTGTACGCAATAAAATCCACAAAATAAAGAAAATTCACTAAGATTTTTCAATATTAGTCAATAACCATCAGAAATTTTGGAAACCTATTCCTTGCATAAATAAAAAAAACGCAATCACATTACTTTGCATTTGTAAATAATAGACTTTTAAATTTTATTTTCATCAAGTGTACACTTCGATAATTTGTAATTTTTTAAAAGTAATGTAATTAGACAATCGATGTATTTAATTGTGTGTTCTTATAACAGACGAAACATTTGAAAGGATGGTCAAAACAAAAAAAATCATTTGAATATCAATTATTAATTTCAAGTTCGTATGGATGTAGATTTTTATACGGATTTTTACAAATTCCACATCAGTATTTTGAAAATTCCTTTTAAAACATATGGCTACTTAATGCAAGCTAGAGCCTTAAGCTAGCCCAAATTATATTTTTTTTTCAAAATTATCTATCAAGTACAAAAACATTTCTCTTATCATACAGTTGACATTAATATAATTAATCGTGGTTTTTTATTAAAGTTATTGCATTAAAATAAACTAGCACGTTTTTCGAATTTGTAAGAAAGAAAAAAAAACTATTGCTTATTATCTTAAAGTTTTTAATTAAGCTTTTTTTCTAAGCCGTTATCTTTCAAAATAAATTGGAAGAGCCATGTTTTTTGCTGATCTATTTGAATGTTCAATGTTTTTTTCGATTGAAAAACGTCTCTCCATCTAAAATCTTTTCTTATAATTAGCTTTGATGAGTTATGTGCATAAATAACTTTGATTTGACAACATTATTAAATGAAATATATTTTGAAATGACATCAAGTTGATGTAGAGAAGCATTATTTCGTAGCGGTATATCAGTATGCATTGATTTTATATTAGCATTTAAATGGTCGTGTTTTGTACATTGACGTGTACAAAAGGAGAGATTCTGGAGAAATATGGATGGACGACTTAAAAACATATGAAACCCAAAGATGTTAATAAAAATGCTAGAATTGCAAACAATAAAGGTAATATTGTATGTATTTGTATAATATTATGTGATAACCTTCTGAAGCTATAAAAATGCAGCGTAACCAAGTACTACGTTAAGAATGATGGAAAAAATTCGAAGCATAACCTGGTGTATGTAACAAACTACGAACTAATCATTCAACGCAATGCGAAAAGTATAGGGAATAATACTGGAATTATCTGAAATGTGTCATGTTTTCTACTATAACACTGTGGGCGACTTCCCCCCCCCCCTCTTCCGATGAATTGCGATGGTTTAAAAGTCGAATTTTTTGTAACTTTACTCGATAAGACGGGTAAAAATTGTCTTTATGGTAATAGTAGCCTTCAATTTTTTTTCTGAGAAACACAATAAGTTCGAATAGCTGCATTCACAAGTGGGTTCACAAATGCGAACGCAACACAATATGAACTACTTAAAATATCATTTTATTATAAGGTTTCTGATAACACACAGTAAAAAATGTACACTCTAAGAACTTTGCACCGTACAAACTGTGGCAGCATGTACTACCTCAAGCTTCACGGAGTTTTACAATGCATATTGAAAGAATGATGTAGAAATGAAAAAATATGTAGATTCTTCAAAAACTTCGATTAAATATAAAAGTTAAAACTCTTTCTTTCCTTCAAAAATTATTGTTTTGTTCTGTAAACATAAAAAAAAGTCATTTTTAAAATGTAAGGCTAAAAAAAAAGAGTTGCTTCCATTCCCCAAAGCACTTTCCATTAAATATGCAAGGGCTGCATACAAAACAAATATTTTTGCTGTAACCATTGGTTGACTTAGTAGATTGGTTCTATGACAAGTCACGTAATATGAGGATTAAATAGAATATTAATGGAATAAATAATATAAGAAAGTTTCTCCAGGAGGGATATTTTTCTGTTTCTCATCAAGTTCAGAGAAAAACTATCTAAGAATTCTTTCATTCATTGGGTCACATTTGAAGAGTAGGAGCATTATATTAATATTGTTTTACCTTTTTTTTTTAAATGCAGATTTAATTTTTCAGAGATCAAATACAATATTAAGTAAAAGCAGTCCTCAGGAAAAAGCATTTTGTTAGGGTGTTTTTAAACTTTTCTCACTTTCCACTCAGAGCTCATTTTTAGTGTACTTGATTTACTGGTTCTATTTCAAAATCGAATGATAACTAATAATGCAAATTTAAAAACTCAAAATTATTAGATTTTTTTACTAATTAAGTTGAACGAGATTTATCTCATTATTATGCCTATCAAACATTTTAAATAAAGCTTTTTATGTGATAGGATTTTAAGCTTTGCACATGGTCATATTTCATCGAACTAGTAATAAATGTTATCAAGTTTTGTGACAAGTTTTTATTAGCCTAATAATAATATCATTTTTTTTAGTTGGGGAAACTAGGGCTTGTTTTCCCAATAGGGCAAGTTTTTTACCTGGTCTTATATAGAAAATGTGCAGTTAAGGGGCCCTAATTGGGGCTTGGTTTATAAATAAATGCGTCATATGTCACCCACGAGAATGTTTGTTCAGTTAGTATTGTCATATTGTCGGAAGGGATGTAAATTGTCATGCCGATATTAAAACTTAATAAAACGAACAATTATTAAACTTGCTGATTTATGGCTATGTCCTCACTACGACATCAAATGCCACAAAGGCAACAAATGCAACAAAACTTGGCGACCGCCAAGGGCACCATGCGATGCAATTGCTTGGGAGCTGACTCGCCAAGTTTTGTTGCATTTGTTGCCTTTGTGGCATTTGTGGAGTAGTCAGTACATAGCCTATCGATGCATGAACTAAAACTGTGGTCCTTTCGTCTACGTAAATATATATAAAGTTTTTTTTAAATAACTTAAATGCATTCTCCTAAAGATACTATTAAAGTCGAAATATAAAAAAGGAGAAGGTTTTCCAAAATTTTAAGGGCACGATTTCCAACAAAGCGTCGTAGAAAAAAGTACCCCGATATTTATAAACTAAGCTTGATGTTCCAAAATTATAAATATTTTTTTTAAATATGACTAAGCAATATAACTATATATCAAGCTCTAAATTTCAATAAAGTTTTGTTCTAGAGTAAAAATTGTTTACACAATAATTAAAAGAAATCTTATAGAAGCGCATACACATATGAAGTTGAATGTACGTCGCTTTAGTAACTATCATGAAAGGATGCAGTAAAAGAAGAAGCATCCACGAACTTAAAATATTCCCCATACATCGTGAATAATAGAACTACTAAAAAATAATGAGCCATGTTGCACCCACAGTTTGCGGCCAATTGGCTGGTTTAAAAAAATGAGAAGCTATATCACAAGACTTATGATAGGGCCGTAGTGAGCCTAGTGGTCAGCGTCTCGGTCTCGAGATCGGAAGGTCCCGCGATCGAGTCCCGGTACCACTGAAGACCTACCGAGTATATGCGGAGTACGTGCTCGTTAAATCTGTTGGGTCCGAAAGTCCTGTGGTCGGTCATTGCGCAGTTTACCACTGGTACAGGTCCCTGGAGACTATTTCCCTCCCCTTCAGGGACATGTCTAAATTGTGGAGGTGGTGATAGATGGCAGCATCTGCTATGTATGTGTGTGTATGTCGTGTCCGTCCTTCTTGATGAAGGTTTATAAGCGGGTCTTTGTGACCAAGCACACAAGCCTGAAAATATATGTCAACCAACCAACTTATGATAACTCCCGTCACCTGACTGTGGTTCTAAATTATGACGCCCGTCGCCAATAGCCCTCGTGTAGCTCTATTGCGACGATAATTCAAACTAAACTAAACTATGATAACTCATGGCCTACTCAACTACTAAGGCCGAAGAAGCTTTCCCAAACAAGCTCGGGGACGGAAATTTTGACGTCATAGTTCCGAGTGACTCTGTTCCGAGGATGAAAACAACCTGTCTCGAAACCTGTCCGGAACCACTCGTTCACGGCTGACCACATTTTAGGGTTCCGAATGCGTCCGAACTAATTTCTCGATCTTCGGCACTAGGAACAGTGACGTCAAAATTTCCGTCTACGCTCATGTTTGGGAGAGCTTCTCTGGCCTTGTTATTGAAGTTGGCCGTGGATAACTCCGAATTTTTTTGCTGCTTTTAGCCATACTTTGCTACTTTTAGCCATACTCCATACTTTAGGCAACCTCTCTAGAAACGAGCACCAAACATTGGCTCCATAAAAGTTACACAATTTGCTTGAGTAAATAATTATAAAGTTGAAAATAAACCTTTATTGAAATTTGTTAAATTAAAATTTTGGTATAATGAACCGGCATTTTTTGCAATGATTATATATTTTCTAGATATGTACTGTTCGGTTATTTTAGTTTACAATAAATTGTAAATAAAAAAGTTTTGCACGTATATTAAGTTCTTATTTTTAAGAATAGTTGGAAAAATTGGCCTATGCATTTTTAGCAGGCTGGGAAAATGTACTCCTTATACGGGGATCGTTTTTTACCTCAACGTGCTACCATTTAACAACTTTCTGAAAAAACTACATTTACCTTTTTCGAAAAGTAGTAATGCTAGTTTGTAGGTAAAAGTATGAAGAATAAAATGATCCTAAGTTTTTCTTTTAAAAAAGTAAAAATTTAAAATCATAACGAAAAACATGAAAAACTGGCCCCGGTCTCCCTTACGTTATTCTCTTTTATTATTTTTAAATTTATATTGTCACTTCAAACGGTCTACATTTGTTTAGAAAGACAAAACTTTCATAACAAGTCACACATCAATATGAATAAAAACTAATTTGATATAAATTATTTGTTGTAAATACGGTTTATGTTTTTTTTTATCGTTTATTGTAAAAATATTTTTGTCACTTCAAACTGACAATTCAAATGTGTCAAATCATTTTTCATATGAATAAAGTTTTAGAGGCATCTTTTATGCAAGATGTAAAAAAAAATAATAAAGCTATTAATTCTATGATAACCAAAGAAAACTATGCAATAGGCATTCATCTATTTTAGACGTATTGATGAACTATCACTTAGAAATTCTCAAATTAAACAATTTAAACAAAAATTGTATCGCGGAAAATATGTTCAATAATGAAACAGTTTTTCAAACAAAAAATTGTATAACGAAAAATATGTTCAATAATGAAATAATTTTTCAAACAAAAATTGTAAGGCGAAAAATATGGTCAATAATTAAACAATTTTAATAACTTATTCAACATTCAAGCATTTTTAAATAGCTTAAAAAATAATATAAAATATAAATTATTGAACGGTAATTTGTAATTCAATTAATAAAACACAAGGATACTCACAGAGCTAGCTTTGTCGAACTTGCTCGAAGTGTCGAACTTTGTGCAGAACTCTTTGCACCTTCTCCAAGTTGTTCCAAAGTCCCTCTCGGAAGATGGGGATGAGATGGGAGATGCTTGTCGGCATCTTCCACGCATGCGCCCCAAGAATCGGGAAAGAGTTTCAGCTTTTCAACCAACACTTGGAAGGGTTTACTCAAAAAGAACCAATACGAAATACTCATTTCATGATAAGGGTCTGCTAAAATTTTATTTATGAAGAGGAATCTGTATCGAGACTATTATGTCACCGAATGAGCAATCGTATATGCTTATACTAATGAATAATCGAGTGAGTGCATAACAACACGCTAGTTCGAATTATTAAATTCTGTTAAATGGCGCCTTCTGGATAAACAAGTGATCATGTTGTGACAAGTCCCGAGACAGCTAGGGAGGGTTTTTTTCGGAATCGTGACGGGTGCGCGAAACTTTTTCAATAAACACATCGTGTTGGCTGATTAGAAGTACTCTACTTTTGGATACTTTTTAACTTTGAAAATACGCTTAAAAAATCTCTTAAAATGTGGTACTCAATCACCCATGTTTGTGACAAGCGCCACAGTTGGATGCATTTCTGCATATCGAACATAGGCTCTGGGATTAAAATTTTGGCTAACTTTTTTCAAGAAAAAGTTTTATAAGCTTTAAAGTTTTTTTTATTGATTTCTTAAGTAAAAGTGTTCGACGATGAATTGTTATAGTATGCTGCTTTTACAGATTAGTAAACCTTTAACAATAAAGTGTACATTATATTTAAGTTTATTAACCCATGAACAACCCATTCTTGAATAATATTATCACTTGAATCTACCGAATAAAGAAGTTAATTTTAGTTTTTAAAAATTAGTTTTTCGTGTAACCTGATTTTTCCTAGTTCTATAGTATTCACTTGTCTTATGTTTTTTTGTGTGATAAATGTGAGCAAAAAGCTTATTTTAGCGTGGCAAATTTTCCCCACAATCGCTATTAATGAGTTAAAATACTGCCACATATACATAATTAAGCATTGTCACTTTTTTTTTAAAGTGGAATAATATTGTAAATGCAAAAAGGTGCATAAAATCTTACTAATTTTCAAGATTGATAATTGTTTATAATATTTAATTTCAAAATATCAGTTTTTATTTTATTTTTTTGAATATTGATAGAGTTATAATATTTGGAAGCTAACTAGTGTGTTTAACGAGTGAATGTAATTTTATATATTTTAATTGATTATTTTTTCTATTATAACTTTGCTACAACCTAAACAAAATAAAGACACGTATTTATTATATTTTTTTGGTATTAAAAAATACTTTTTAAATAAAGCCATGACTATAAATCTCTCGTTCAAGAGAGAACTAAATCACCATATCAGAGCTAAAATAGCTCATTATACTATGTATTATATAGCTTACTATGTTGTATTAAAAAACCCAGAAATACTCATTATAGTAGAGAAGGATGGACAAAAAGGTATACAAGATAGTTAGTTGATGTTATACCTTTCAAGCGAAAAATAGCTGCGAGATAGAAGTGGAAACGGAGGTACTCTCTGACTCTCTACTAAAGACTGAACATCCCTCCTAATACAAAACAGGTTTAATAACTGATAGTTTAAAAGATCTTTCTTTGATGTTTGTACCATTAAAAATATGTGATGGTTACATCTAAAATTGAAAGAGGGGCAAGGACGGACAGACATGAGTCAAGATTATACATAAAGGTAAATATATTTTCAACTACATATCCTATAAACCGCGTTATTTTTGTCATTTTGTTTAATAAAAGATCCAATTTTAACTAAAACAACTAAATATATCTAAACCTTTGCACTCCAGCCTAATAAGCAATAGTAGGAACCCGTAACTCTGGAGCTATATTGAGATAAACAAGCGCGTAGCAAATGCGACGACAACGAAGTGCAAAGGGCTAAAATATCGGAACCATCCATAATTTATTGTGTTCTCTCTTTATTAATTATCAGTAATTAATGTGGATCCTTTTTCAGTCTAATGCTGCAGACTACAAATACATAACTATAGAAACCTTTAGCTTAAACTTTCTGGTTGTCCTTTCTTGACACTTGTATTAAGAACAAATAAACTTTTCAGTTAAACCTCATTTTATGAGATAGTGTGCTTTGGAGGGTTTCGTGACAATCTCTCCCCTATAAATTCTTATTTTGAATATTTTAAAAGACAAAATAAAAATCTTTGGATGTCTACATACCCCACAACTCCCTCATTTTTTAAGAATAAAATTAAGTAATAAAAAATACTTCTTGTGTGTAAAGAAATCCCTTACATAAATATTAATCTGAAAATTTTTAGGGGACTCATAAAGAAAAAAAAAATACTGAATATGAAACGACTCAAACGGAACGTTAAGCGAAGACCTTACTATAATTAACTTGTCACGAACAGTGATTGAACGTTTTTGGGTTAAATGTAAGGCGGTACTTTGCTGGTTCTTTTGATTTAACAATGAATAAACATAGAGAACCAGAGTCGAAAACATCTCGCAGTAGTCATATATATGTCTTGTTTCTTGGAACATTTTGAAGTGTAACAAAGTTCAGAAAGCGTTTTTAAATTTAATTCATGTATTAGATAAATTTATATCACATTTTTAAGCCCCAATATCACGTGTAGCAACATCTTTGTAACTGTTACTCTTTTAAACTTGTAAAACAAATTCCAACGCTTTCAGATATTAGTAATTGAAACGAAACTCGCTTAATATAATGCCGGCATATGTGTAGCCACCGTGACTTGACTAACTTTATTTCCCAGAAGATTTTTAAGTGTATCGTAAAATCAATCTTCATCACCAAATTAGTTCGATCAAAAGTATACAATTATTTACTATACACTTTTTATGAACAATTTGCCAAAATAAGCAAGCTATCTAAAGATTGACTTAACGCTACAATATTAATGTTTAACCAAATATGACCATTATCTGCAGCGGCCTCTTTTCCAATGTCCACAAAAACCTGTTACGGCCATATTAGTTGGCTTCATAAATGCGCATTGCCTGGACAGATTCCGTTTTTTATTTTATTTACTCTGTAAAAATGTTGTTAGTAGTTTGACACAGTAATTTGATGTTTCCTCGTATCAAAGTAGCAGACAAATCAATCGTTATTGTTAAATGGGATACCACACAAAGTGGGACTAACTGAGGAGCAAACAGCCGAACCGTGTTTTTTCTCCCCCAAAAAAAAGATGAAAAAGAGGAGTTACTGTTTTTCTTGGACTCCACATTAAATTGTATTAAATTGTACTATTTTTTTAATATATACAATTTTTTATCCTATTCTAAACCGACGAAGGGAATTGGTGTTTCACTCAAAACGTGTTTCCTTCATAGCCAATTTTCAGTCAAATAGGGATTTCTAAAGTTAGCCAATTAGAGTTTTTTTTTATATTTATTTTGTTCTGGCCAAGGTTTGTTGTTTTTATAATAAGGTGCTTAATATAAGTTTTTTTTTAATTAAAAAAGGAGGAATCATGAGATGAGTGTTTTAATGAGCATTGCCAAATAAAGTCCTATATAAAAATTTTAGTCCTCAATAAAATGTAGTAATATCATCAAAGGAACAATATTATGATAAGTGTAAAAAAACTGTGCATGTGATGTAAAAATATTGGAGACTTATTGGGAACGTTTTGATTCGAAATCATTCAATGTTTATATAAAAAATAAAATGTACTTAAAGAAATTAAAATTTTAAAAATTGAAAATTTATATCTGAATTAAAAATAATTGTTTTAGAGAAAAATAGAGGATATGTTGAAGTTTTTAAAAACTACAATTTTAACGTCGTCAGGGGAAAGTCTGATGCAAAACTTCTTAAAAAGAGCATTGAAGCATCTCTAATAAAAAGATTACGGATCTATGATGATCGAAACAAAATATCTTTAAGGAATTTAAAATATATATAACATTCGAAAAATTAAATATTCATAATTTTTCATTTATAAACGATGGAACTGAAATATTTGTAAAGAGTTCATGCTTACCATTCGATAACTTATACAGGTTAATTCCACGTAAATACATACCACAAGTGAATTTAAAAAATATTTTTTATTCCAGTTGAAACTTTTATATGTGATTTAGAAAAGTTTGAACTGCAAAAATTTTACATTAAAAACTATTATTGTTTTTATCTGTGGCAACACTGAAGTTTCAAAGTGGCTGCTTTTTTTTAAAGCATGTGTTATGGTTTTTCATCATTTTGAATTCTTGAATTTTAAGTTTAGTATTATTTTTTATCAGATTTTTTGGTAAAAATATTAAAATACACTATAATAACTATCTTGAAAACACATTTTTAATCGGCATTTATAAATAAAAAATACTTAATTAGAAAGATAAACATCCCCTGTTTTGGCTGTAGTGTAAGTCACGAAAAGATCTAAAAGTTTCTATAACTTTTTAAAATAAGGCTTTGCTTCGAAATTTTTAAGATACTTTCTTTCTATATTAACCTCTGTGTAATTCCGCACCCTTAAATTTTAAAATAAAAAGCATTTTCTCAATTTATAAAACTTTTTAACTTTGTAGTGTAAGTCACAACGTAGTGTCAGTTACAACTTCTGTTTAATTTATCTATTGTAGATTAGCTGTAATATTTGTAGATTTCTTATATTTTGATAATTTTGATTTAAGATGGTAATATCAACAGCTAAAAGAAAAAAGAGAGCAAAGAGAACGACTTTAAGCATGTGGTAAATTTCAAACCTTTACAGATAATTAAAGCAAAAACCACTTTACGGACAATACTTTAACTAAAAATACACCATCTCTATTGTAATGTTCCAGCCGTTAGACAACATTGAATGCCATTTCTCTGCCACCAATTTTGGCCATCTTTACCTTTAGTCACGAAAAAGGACAAATTGATGGACTTGGTGATACAGTGAAGAGGAGATAAAAACACCCACACATTCCAGGAAAATTGACCCACATTTAGCTAAAGATTTTTTCACTTTGCATAAGAAACCATATTTGCCAAACATATCCCTATTATAGGTTTCTGACAACTGTATAAAGGGCGATTAAATGATATTTGCTCATCAAAGGAAAATAAATATTTCCGATTCCTGACACTCAAAAATTGCTCTGCTTTTTAAAATTTACAAATTCCTACTTAAAACTTCCAATGTTTCATTAAATCCCCAAAAATACTACACGGCTGATTAAACAAATTTAAATGTTGTAAAAGGAAATACCTCTCAACAAAATTCAGAAAATGAATTTGATGCTGGAAAAAGAGCTTTCAGTTCTTTTTGTAGGAAAATTATCGTTAAATATTTTGTGGGGCAAATGTTAAGTAAAGATGCAAATACAATAAAACTGAAACATCTGCAATGGTCGGGAAGTCTTTTTGCGTGGCCTGAGAAGGAAGGTTTTTCAGACAATGCTACTGAAGAAAAAATTAAGAAATTTCTAGAAATCAACTTTAGGGGACGGTGTGTAACTTTTTCTAACTATGATTTTACCATGTATGCAATTTAACTTACCATGTTCAAAATTATTTACATATGCTATGTTATTATTGCCTAAATTTCCATATCTGTGATACAATTCACATGATGTAGTGTAAGTCACAAATTGAATGTAGTATAAGTCACGCACAAAAATGTTAATACATTATTTAATATCGAATTTCAATACTTTTTTGCAATTACAATATTTAGCTTTAAACCTTATACTTAAAATAAGCACTGGTAGAATGTTGATTTACTGCACTATGAAGAAGAAATTAGAGTTTATAATGATAACCAAAAATCGACTTCCTTTCATGTAGTGTAAGTCACATCAGGACATTTTTATTATTTTTTAAGTAAAATATTAAATTAAAAAAGTTTTTACTGATTGCTAAAAATACTATATGTTCAGGGGTAAACTGACATACCATATTTTTTTTAATAAATAGAAAATAATTATAAACTATGCAAACGAAATTTGTTAAATCGTCCGATGTAGTGTAAGTCACGCGTGAAAATGCCCATACACGATCTAATTTTTATGAGCAAAAACGTTTTTTCATGTTGTCGAAAGATGGCTCAACAGTAAAGAAATAAAAAGTTGTTATCGAAAAGTATTTCAACAGTAAGGATTGTACGTAAAGACAGCAGTTTTGGTTTCAAAAATCTTATAGGGTGGAGAATCATCGTGGAAAAGAATATCAAATCTATATCGATTTCAAAGAAAAGGAACTGCAGGCGTAGTGAATGTAGTTATTTTAAAACATAATTGACTGATATTCTTAAATTTACTCAAACACAGATGCCACCTTCAATGGTTTCAAGGAAAGGGATTTACCAAAGTGCGTGAAATTTTTGACGTAAGTTTTAGATGAGAGATTTCACGTGCTCCGTCACTAATCCACATCTCCCTTTTCAAAGCACGTCTCCCGAAAGATATCTTGATAAACGACTTTCCACCCTCTTCACGCCGCATCTAAGCCGCTCCCCTCTGCATTCTCACATCCAGCATGGCATGCCGATGGCCGACACATAGTATCTAGAGCACAAACTAAAAAAAAAGAATACGTCAAAGACGTTTTGAAGAAAATGCAAAAATGACATTCTATTCTATATAAGTGACAAATCATCTCAATATGGCATTTTTGAAGTAAAACATACATCTCAAAATTAGTATATTTATGTGATATTAATTCCCAAAGATATCATTTTGATACATATCTTTTCACAAATAACTGAAAATTGTCTTTGAATTTCGGCTCCTTTTTCAAAGCTAAGTGAAGGGATAAGAAAGGGAGTCTTGTTTTACCACCTAACGGGATAAAGAGTAAAAGTGGTTTAAATTCAAACATAATTTCGACCGTTTTATAACACGATGGAACTCAATCTTATCATATTGACTTAGAAATAAATATATTTTTTGTCATTCCAATCTCACAACTTTCACGCAACTGTGAAACCAAAAATTTATGAGGTGGAAACACCATTCGTTGTAACAAACTTAAAACAAGGTTCTACTCTCGTGTAGTTGTAACCACAAAAATTGCCATATTAGCAGCCAGTTTTAAGTCTCGGCATGGGACAAATACAATTTAATACTACCGAATTAGCTTTACAACATCTCTGAAAAACGCATGTTTCACAATTTTCAAAAGACGAAAGAAGATTTTCAGAAGACGACCTGAAAAAAAAAAGCTTTTAACACAAGGTAATACTGACACACTAAGAAAATAGTTCAAAGTAGGAACGTAAGTTAATTTTAATTTACAAGCTATATCAAATACAAATACAAAAATTTCCGACCAACAACAGGCCAGAGGCCCAGCAAGGTTGGTCCAAAATAAAGCTAATACTTTACCAGTTTCCAATGACTATCAAGATTCTTCTTAAAATCTTCTACTCTCTTCTAATACACCACATAATCTGGGAATAAAGCATTCCACTCATTGACAACTCTATTGTAAAAATAATGTTTTCCTACCTCCCTTCTAAAGCACGATTTATTCAATTTCTGATCATGTCCTCTGTTGATGTTGAAATCATGTAAAGTAGTGTTTTAGCTTCAATGAGAACGCAAGGAGGTAGAAATAGTTTAAAACTTTAATTTTCAGGTTTAAAATACACAAGTTAAAACTCTTAGTTAAAAACAGGTTAAAATATCGCAGGTTTCATTAAAGGAAGAAAAGCCACAATTGTAGACAGATCACAGAATTTATAGATTTTAACAATATTAAAATGTAAGAGTTGAGTTGTGTCTGCTGCACGCAGGCAGAACCACAGCATACACACTAGAGCTGCATAAAAATATATTCCTGCCTAAACATTCCGCCGGCCTTGAAGAAATTATACAAATTTTTTCAATTGTTCATTAAAATTCATTACAAAAGCACTTTTTTAAAATATTCATAATACAACAAAATAGTTAGCAAATTACACAAACAACAAAATACAATAATATTTGTTAACACTCAAAAGGCAATAAACATATCTTCGAAATTGGTCTTTTAAAATTTCCTTTCTTAGTTTTGACCAGGACGACTCTGACCAATCCATCAGAACCTGGAAATACCTCAGCAATTCTACCCATTAGCCAGGTGTTTACAGGAAGGTTGTCTTCCTTTATAAGAACCATGTCGCCAATTTTAACATTTTTCTTTGTAATTAACCATTTATTCCTTTGCTGCAAGTTATTTAGGTAACTGTTTCTCCACTTTTTCCAAATAGTTTGAACCATTTTAGTTAATTGTTGCCAAATTTTTAATCTATTACCATTAACCTCTAGCAAATTGGGCTCAGATATTGAAGTTATTGGTCGACCTATGAGGAAATGACCAGGCGTCAGAACCTCCAAATCATCCATATCTGCCGAAAGGGGAGTAAGGGGCGAGAATTCAACATTCCCTCAATTTGAGTTACTATAGTTAGAAACTCCTCGTAACTTAGTTTTGCATCCCCAACCACGCGTTTTAAGTGAAATTTAAAGGACTTGACCCCCGCTTCCCACAAACCTCCAAAGCTGGGACTCTTGGGAGGAAGAAATTTCCAGGTGATATTTTCTGACGATATATACCTATTGAGATTTTCATCCCGGTCTTGAACTATCTTGTACAACCTCCCAAGTTCATTACCTGCTCCCACGAAATTTGTACCATTATCACTATACAGAGTTTTAGCTTCACCTCGCCGTGCAAAAAATTTCTTTAAAGATGCAATGAATGCATTCGAGGTTAAATCGCAAACTAACTCGAGATGTATAGCTTTGGTACTTAAACAAATAAAAATGCAAACATAAACCTTATGGTAAACTCCTTTTCTTTGACCCCTGTATTTAATCCAGAACGGACCACAAAAATCTACCCCGGTACAGTAGAAAACAGGTTGTACAGTTATCCTATCTTTAGGCAAGTCTCCCATTATTTGCTGAGAAGTCAATGGCTTAGCTTTAAAGCAATTTACACATTTATGCACAACCATTCTACAAATACTCCTTCCGTTTAAAGGCCAAAATTCCTGTCTAACACAATACAACAAATTCTGAGGACCAACATGCAATAACTTTTTATGAAAACTTTCAATTATAATTTTGGTTAATTTATGTTTAGCTGGTAGGATCAGGGGATATTTCTTATCATAACTTAAATTACATTTAGATAACCGACCACCCACTCGTAACATGTTGTGATCATCCAAAAACGGATTTAAGTTTCTTATTTTTCCCGAAGGTGGTTTCCCTTTTTTACTATTTACCAAATCTTCTTTAAATTTCAACTCTTGGACTAATCTGACAACATGTCTCTTGGCGTTGGACAATTCTTGCGTAGAAAGAGGCCCGATATGTAGTACTCTTTGTTGCTTCTTCCCTCTGCAATTACTGACGAACCTAAAAATAAACCCGAGAACCCGCACAATTTTATCAAAACAATTTGAAATACCCAAAATGTCCCCTAAAAAGTCTGAATCTTCTTTCGCCAACATGACAGTCTTAGTTTCTTGTTCAAGGTACTCAACATCACTTGAGTGCAGGTTGAGTCTTACTGGAGTGCCGCCGATCTCTGACTGAATGAAGGATGGCCCATGCCACCACAGCTCGTTGTTCACCAGTCTGCTAGGCTCCAGTCCACGAGAAACCAGATCTGCGGGGTTGTCTTCGGATGCCACGTGCTGCCATTGGCTTGTCTCAGTCATTCTTTGGATTGCGGCCACCCTTGTCGCCACAAAAGTTTTCAGCTCAGATGGGGACTTCTGCATCCAAGCTAACACTATGGTACTGTCGGTGTAGTAGCTAGTCTCACCTGGGGAAATTTCCAAAGGTCTTCGTATTTTCTGCATAAGCTTAGCAAGTAATACCGCCGCACACAATTCTAATCTTGGTATCGTTACAGTTTTCATCGGAGCCAACCGACTTTTGCTGCATACCAATTTCGATGCTGTCCTTCCTGATGAATCTGTACTGACGGCATATATGACCGCCCCGTACGCCTTTTCGGATGCATCAGCGGACCCCACGAGTCTAACCATTTTAAAATTGACTATGTAGATGTGTCTACTCACATTTATGTTATTCACTGCGGTTAACGATTCCTGGAAATGCCGCCATTCCATGGCCTCTCTTGGTGGCAGGTCATCATCCCAACCAACTTGTAAACGCCAAAGATTCTGAAGAAACACTTTTGCGGTCGTCACACTCGGAGCAATTATTCCTAATGGATCAAATATGGAGGATATTCTTGCTAGAACTGTTCTTTTTGTTATCTTCTTTGGCACTTGGTGTGGTAATGAAAAACCAAAACAATCTTCTTGGGCGTTCCAAATCAACCCCAACGCCTTTGTCTGACCCGAAGTGTCGAAGTTGTAGGACTCTCCCTGATCCACCGTTGACATGAGATCAGGATGGTTAGCACACCATTTATGAAGTTGCATTCCGCAAGATCCCAACAACCCAATCAACTCCTTCTGTAGGTTTTTAACAGACACTAAATTGTCACTTCCTGTTAACACATCGTCCATATAAAACGAATTTTGGATCACTTGGGAAGCAACTGGATAAGCTTTCTTGCCATCTATACCCAGCTGTTGAAGACACCTCATTGCTAAATAGGGCGCACTTGTAGTACCATAAGTCACGGTACAAAGCCTGTAGGTTTTTACTTCTTCATTTCTGCTATTTTTCCACAAAATTCTTTGAAGATCGCGTTGTGACTCGGCAAGGTTTATCATTCTATACATCATTTTTATGTCTGCAGTAAAGGCAAACCGATGAGTTCTGAATTTCAAAATTATTGAAAACAAATCATCTTGAATTACACCTCCATTTATTTGCAATGAATTCGATGATTCCCCCGACGATGTTGCCTGACTTGCATTAAACACGACTCTTAGTTTCGTTGACTGCTTATCTGGCCGATATACAGCATGATGGAGAAGATAACAAGCAACTTCAGGTTCACTAGTTTCAACTACCTCTTCCATATGCCCCAACAATTCATAATCTTTCATGAAATTTTGATATAATGCCAAAAGTTGCGGATTTTTGTCCAATCGATTCCAGGTAGAATTTAACCGGCCTAACGCAATTGATTTGGACTCTCCCAAATGACATGGGTCCCTTTTGAGCGGCATTTGCACTATAAACCTTCCGTTAGTATCCCTTTTATGGGTTTTTATAAAATGCTCATTACATTGACTTTCTTCTATACTTTTAAAGCGTTCAATTTCCTGCACATGTTCTATTTCCCAAAATTTTTCCATTTGTTTCGAAATATCATCATGCTCGCACACTAAACCACAAAGGGCGTTATTTTGATTATTGGGATACCTAATACTACCGCTTACAACAAATCCAAATTTTGTGTTTTGAAGAATCAGGTTAGTTCCCGGAATGGTCACCTTTTCAGTGCAAAGCAGGTCAAAAAATACCTCCGCACCCAAGAGACGATCTATCCTTTTTGGGACATTGAAATCTTTATCTGCCAAGCTCACATTTTCTGGCAGATCTAGAACCAAATCCAATTTACGCGTTGGAGTAGCATGCATAATTTTCTTTACAATAAAAAAATCTAAACTACGACTGTAATTTCCCAATTTATTTGAAATCACTGCAGTTGTTGAATACTTAATGTTAATTGTCCCCTCTGATAGCCCAGAGACCGACACATTAACTTTTTCCTTTTTTGTTTTAAGAATTTCTGCAAAGTTATAATCAACGCATGAAATTTGTTACCCACTGTCTAGCAAAGTTCGCGCTGGGTGAAGATTTCCATAAAAATCTCTAAAATACACAACTGCAGTTCCCAAAAAAAAACATTACGTTCTCCCGAATGAGCTGCTCCAACAAAACCCGAATTTTCCACGGAATCAGAACTTGATGGCCCCCCAAGATCATTTGCCACTACAACCCCTCCCGGTCTATGGTCTTTGTTAGTAATTGAAAAGTTTTTGTCATTGTGTCTCCGTTCCCGTTCATAACACAATAGATAAGAGTGTTTTCCCGCGCTTTGACAATCCTTTAATGAGCAAACACAACTCGTGTTTTTACACTCATGGTTTTTTGAGTAGGGGTTAAGACACAAAAAGCACAATTTATGTTTTTTAACAATATTTTTCCGTTCTTTTACATTAAGTTTAAGAAACTGTGGACATCTAAAAATCCCATGACTTAGATTACACATTTGACAATTTCTATCATTTTTATTTACACTTGAAACCATGGAATTTATCTTTATTTTATTCACACGTTTTTCAGTTAAGCTACACCCCTCGCCGGGAAGAGTTCTAGCAGGATCTTTTAAGAATTCCAATAATTCCTTTAAAGTTGGCAAACTATCCTTTTTTAGTAATCTTTTCCACCACGTTTTGGTGTTTTCATCCAATTTTTGAGCCATCATATACGTAAATATAACGTCAGAAAACCCCTCTACTTTCTGGTTAAGGATTTCTAGTGAGCGTACACATTCATTAGTTACGTCAACTAGATTTAATATTGCTTCAGATGATTCATTTTTAATAGTTACCAAGTTAAGAAATATTTTTAAGTGTGCATAAACCTGTTCCCTAGTATTGGAATATCGGTCTTCTAACAATGACCAGGCCAAATCATAGTTTGAATCTACCAAAGAAATCGACTGGACAATTCGATAAGCTTCATCTCTCAAGGACGATTTTAGGTATGAAAGCTTCATAGAACCTGTTAGACTCTGGTTGTTATGTACAGTCGCTTTAAACAAATCCCGAAAAGCCAACCACTCATGTATATTTCACGAGAAACTTGGCAAATTAATTTGCGGAAGCTTTACAAAATCGTTACTTAAAACCGGAGTCCTGTTATTTAACTTCAACGATTGCTTTTCACTTAAGGAATAACTTATCTCGTCTAACGAGTCGTTGACGGCCTCCTGTTCCAAAGCAAATTTAACCAAATCCTCTTCTTTACACAAGTTATAGAGGGCAGCAAATAACAATTTTGATTCATTTTTAATTTCCAGGGATTTTTCTTTGATAACACTTAAATCACTTGGCAGTAAATCTTCACTCAATAGCTTTGATTTTAATTTTGTTAGTTGAGTCTTCAAAACTCGCTTTTGGGTTAGGATTTCATGTAGAGACGCCATTTTCTTACCAGTCAATTAAAGTTGTCACCATAGTCGCTGTTTTCTTGACGGACTAAATGCTTTGACGACGGACCAAAATGTTGATGTTGAAATCATGTAAAGTAGTGTTTTAGCTTCAATGAGAACGCAAGGAGGTAGAAATAGTTTAAAACTTTAATTTTCAGGTTTAAAATACACAAGTTAAAACTCTTAGTTAAAAACAGGTTAAAATATCGCAGGTTTCATTAAAGGAAGAAAAGCCACAATTGTAGACAGATCACAGAATTTATAGATTTTAACAATATTAAAATGTAAGAGTTGAGTTGTGTCTGCTGCACGCAGGCAGAACCACAGCATACACACTAGAGCTGCATAAAAATATATTCCTGCCTAAACATCCTCTGGTCCGGCTATTTAAGGTAAAACCTAAGCCCTCCATGTCTCCCTGTTTTATGAACTTCACCCCTAGCTCTCCTATTTTCCAAGGAATACATGTTTAAAGATCTTAATCCCTTATCATAATCAATACCAGATAGACCCTTAATCATCTTTGTAGCCCTATGCTGAACTTTTTCAAGCAACTCGATATCTTTTCTGAGGAAGGGAGACCAAAACTGAACTGCATAATCCAGATGTGGCCTTACCAATCTCCTATACAATGGCAAAATGATCTCCTAAGATTTAGAAAAGTGATACTTTTTCTAATAGTATATCCTAACATTCGATTGGCTTTCTTACTTGCTTCAGCACACTGTTAACTCATTTTGAAATCATTGCTCACCAAAACTCTTAAATCTCTAACAAACTCACTATCTTGGATACCTGTAAAACATAAGAATGTTTAAGATTGTTCTTACCCAAATGCAAGGCATTTGTTAACACTGAATGACATGCCCCACCTTGAAGCCCATTCAGTAATTTTCGTAAGATCATTTTGTAACTGCTCGATTTGCTCAACAGAATTTACTGTCACTTTTAAGTCATCTGCAAAAATTCTTAACTTGCTATTCAACCCCAAGATGATATCATCAATAAACATAATAAATAACATTGGCCCTAGTACAGAGCCTCTATCAACATATGCTGTTAAAAACGCAAGCATGGAGCTTCCCCCGTCTTGATCATTTCAAGTCATTCTGATACATTAAAATAATTACGACCTGTCACTTGCCGACCCGGCGGCGCAACGGTTAGGGAGGCGCATCCCTTTCGAGCCTCTGGGTTCGGGTTCGAATCCCGGTAAGGCATGGATGTTTGTGTTTGTCGAGTATATGCGAAGTACGTGCTCGTTAAATCTGTTGGGTCCGAAAGTCCTCCAAGTTCCCAAACCAAATCAATACCTCTGGGGGTGACAAGCCAATTCTGGGGATCCTCTAGTTGGCCTCTGTCTCTAAAAATTAGATGGATCCACTTATGTGTGTGTTGTCTGTTGTGTCTGTCTTACTTGACGAAGGTTTATAAGCGGGTCTCTGACCAAGCACACTAACCTGAATATATATGTCTACCAACCAACCAACCTGTCACTTATTGTGAAGTATAAATCATATTCAGATCTTATTGAAAACTGTTCGATTACTACACCAGGCTTCATACAACAATCCCGTATAGTGAATTTTTAACACTGCAAAAAAACTTGCTTCAACTTTCAGGAAATAAATTTAAGATTATGAGTGAGCTTTTCCCCTGTGTTTTCTCATGGAAGAAAGAGTATAAGTATCCTTCAATAGGGTTTTTAAAGCATAGTAATCGTAGAGTCCGCCACGATAGCCTTTGGAAAAGTCTCTATAAATCGCCGTTTAAAACCCAAGGTTTGGCATTTAACTGTAGTGTGTTTACATGGTTTATGTACTGCTGGGTAATTTTTTTTTTAATGCTCTGCTTACGTTGTTATGGATTTTAGCTTCCACATAACGTTTATAACGCAAAAAGTGGAAGGTATAATAATCGTACAGTCCGTTCGTCTGTCACCCACTTTCACAGAACGAAGCGCAAGTATCACTAACAAGTGGGGTACGTCATTTTGAAGCAAAAAAATCAGGCTAGGCTACATCACAAATCTCATTAAAAATTTATTTTAAGAATTAACAGAGAATTAACAGAGAACATTAAAATTATAAGTTTATTTAAAATTTAAATAACAAAAATTTTAATCTACATTGAAATAACATTGAAAAAAGCCTGAAATAAAATTAAAATAAAACTCTTGAAAGAATATTTATTTATGTGATATAATTAAGTTTGGATTAATGTAATATCACAATAGAGTTCTTTTGATGGTTCATTATATATATATGAAGAAAGATGCATAGGGAATTATAACTTTGCATAAAAAATATGCAAAGTTTAAATTTTATTTTTAAAGCATCAGTTTTACTAATTATTTATTTTTCGAAATGTAAATTAATTTAACAAACGATAAATAATAATTGAATTTTCGAAAGAAATGTAAATGGGAAATTTTGGCGACACAAAGATATTTATTAAAAAAGATTACATCATTATTCTTCGAACTTCAAACAAATTTAGAAAACGATAAAGACTAATTATTAAATCTGAGGAAGAAGATTAATGATAATAGTTAATTTTGACGTTTATAAGTTTGAATTAGAACTAGCTAAAGGTCCTGTTTGGCGAATTTTTTTATGAGTTGTATAAATAGTTTGTTTCCTGCAGAGCACAATGTTGTGTGGAAGCGGTTTAAGTGACAGATTCTGTAACAAACTTACTTGTTTAAGTTGATTTTTATGCATAGCTGATTATAAAAAGTATCTAACCTTTGTTCATTTCCACCTAATCACTCTAGATGACTAGTTTTTATATCATCTGATTAGCAAAATTATGCAAATGAAGATGATTTCTAATGTAAATCAAACTTTACAAATTGTCTTCATTAAAAATTTAGTAAAAAAGTTTTTATTGCAATTCCCATATTTTTATACGTTAAAAATTTTAAGCATTTATGCAATACCTTAAACTCAGGACTAAAGACGTTAAAATGTAATTTCTAACAAATAGTTTTATTGTTGTCAATCTGGAAATATTATTAATACTTCTATCTCTTTTAAACCTTTCATATTTAAATTGAAAATAAGATACCACAACAATCTTATCTGAATATTTGTTATTATTAACTTTTTTCATTAAGAAATATTTCCAGAAGAAAAAACAGACATTCCATAGAATGAATTAAACAATCGTTAATTTTCTTATTTCGACTCGATTTTATCGTGGTGAAAAAACATACCTAGTATATTTGTTTGTTGTACCCAATTATAGTAATCAAATATCAAATTGAAACATTATTTAAACATTATTCATAAAGATAGGAGAACGGGAGATATCGTATTCAAACTTTTCTTATAATATTTACTTTCCAAATTATGTTTTCTGAAGAGTGTAGATGGCAGCACCAAATATGGGGAGCTGAGTTGTAATATCGTTGCTCTAGAGCTACACGAAGGCTATTGGCGTCATAATTTAGAACCATTGTCAAGTGACGAGTCGATACCTGAGTAGGCACCCAACGTAACAATTTAGGGCGACATTGTACGCAGCGAAAATATTCCCATTTCATTCGAAAATTGCACAAAAGAGGTCCTTATCAGTTCCCACTTCTCCGTATCATGTCCCGTCCGTTGAGCGGGCCTTTGAACTTTATATCGGTGATACTACGTTCTAGTCCATCCATTTCTGTGAAACCTTCTTGCATTGGCGAACAGGACGAATTCTTTCACCATATTGTTAAAAAACACTTTGTAAATTCCTCTTACATGCCAGAGTTCTCTCCGATTTGGAAAAGCTTCATAGCAACAGAATAACGTTTCGTTGCCACCACATTTCTCCCATGCACTACCCCCTCCATCCTGTTCAGATATGTTTCACCGCGTCGTCAGTTGTTAGTTTGTGCTGTATGCTATTCTGATGAGCGTGGGAGTCTTGAATCCCATTGAAAGAAGACAATTTGTACCAATAAACTATTTGCGCCAATAACCTATGTTGTTTACTTCATGAATCTTCTCATATATCAAAGTTGAAGATATTTTCTGAATACCTATTATTATATTAATCATTAACCCTTCATTAAATTTAAAACCATTGGATAAATTTAATTACGAAACGAATAAATTTATTTACTTATAATTATCCGTTACTAGTTAATACTATTCATAAATTTATTTAAGTTAAATTAGTCTTAAAAATTATTGGCTTAATAACAATTCCTCAAAAAAATTTGAATTTGTCTCTACTAAAGGATTGATATAAAACTTACCGCGCCTAATAACTTGTATCCGGAATGTGTACCAAAATGTGTCATCTGTATTAACTGTTTCATAAACAAGAGCACAACTGCAAACGTGACACAAAGAATGTGCATTTACTTTTTAAAAAAATAGTATTAAGTACAATTTTCAGAAAAAAAAGAATAAAATTATTCTTTCAATGAAAGAGGGGCGCTAAATAGATATAGACTATGCCAAACTTGTTAAAGAAAAAACGCGTTCAACCAAATATATTCATTTGAAATACCAAAATTGTTGACTTCGTTTGCATAGACCGTTAGTTCAGCTCAAACATTTAGAGTTAAGAAAGGTTAACTTTTGGTCGATTTATTGTCGGCTCGTCACTTGACAGGCTCTGAATTTCGTCGCCAATAGCCCTCGTGTCGCTCGAGAGCGACGTTAATCCGCGAATTTAATCCACAAAACTGAGTACGAATATTACTTTCTTATATCTTTAGACTTTCGGAATAGTAGGTCCCAAGTTCCCTTGTGAACTTTTAACTTCCAATTAAGTTAATAAAATAAGAAAAATTATTGACTATAATTATTTAAATTAAAGTCAATTCATTGATTTAACTTAACATTGCAAAAAACCCCAACCCAATTTCTTACAATATTACACCGACCACAGTCGGTTAAGAAAGGTTATTGAAAGTTAAGTTTCGATCAAAATATTAGGATTAGCAAATGATCAAAAAATTTCATATGACTTATCAAGTAAATAATTTGGATCTGCAAGCCAGAATCATTAACATATTGCTAGGTAAATAGGAATTAAATGTATTCATCTAATAGAATGTTTGTGCTAGTAGACAAATTAGTTCAAGAAACAAAAATATACAACGATGCATTTTTTACAAATTTATTTAAATATATATATTAAAATAGTTTCAGACAATTACTGACAAAACAATCAAATAAAACAATGTACTTCTTAAATTAGAACAGTTATAAAAAGGATACAGCTACACTATATTGTCATTTCAAATGACTAAAAATAGCGAACAGTTTTTTTTATATACATACAAGGTGGTCCAAGCATGACTTAATTCCACTGGAATTCAGAAAACATTTTAGCAAAGCTAAATAAGTTTAAGCTATAGCCACTTTGCATTGCAAAAAAACTAATTTCTAAAAATAAATAATATCACTGATACATGCATATGCTTTATACTACTTTAAAAGCTGGTATATAGATCAGAATGAGTAGTAAAATGCTACACAAAATATTGTACGATCATAAAATCGTTTCACTTTCACATAAATAAGCATCTAACAATTATCAATCAACAATGATTATCGTCCTCAACACAACACTTCTAGCGTGAACTTTCATCATTATACTTCATAACAACTATCTACTTCAGCGTCATTTATGGCTCAGTATAGGAGCTATATAAAATGATAAAGCATTCAGTAAAAACCTTATTAAATCTCATGATTTCTTCTTGCGAGGAAGCTGTTCCCAGATCAAGTTTCACCGGTTTATCAGCTTCCAGTAAAAAATGATGGAAATAATATCTATATCAGGATGGCACGTGGAAATATCACTGCGATGGAATACACGAGACCAGCGAGATACCGCTGCTTATTCAGTAAATCTATACATACAGTGCTAAAGAACCAAATCTGGTTTCACTGATGTACAGAAAAGTGATCAAGCGGATACAGGATGGAAGTCATAAGATAAGTGAGGCTACCCTCACACTTCATGTATAATTTGGTGCCCTACCGAAGTTTGTCCAATCGACCCAGCTTAAGTTCACTTCTTAGCGTACCACTGCTACCTAGTGCAAAAATATTAGGATTTTATAAGAGTGAAATCATGAGATCAGTGATTTACGAACACACCTAAATAATAATCGGGAGCCCAACCAAAGTCAATAACCAGATCATGTTTCACTGATGTGCAGATCGGCCACCAGGGAGAAGTGGTCTGACGGGTATGTGTAGGATGGGACTCGGCCTTCCCCAATGTCATCGGCACTAGGGAGCTGAAGAACAGAGTCCACTTTGAGGCTGTCACGCGTGAAGAAGATGTAGTCAAGTGTGTGGCAGTATTCGCCGTCCTCCCTGATCTTCCAGGTGGTGTAGGGTGGTTCCTGCATCTTATTGCTGAGATGCCTGTACGCACTGTCCAAGGGATACGTGTCGTCCTTCATCAGGGACTGGTAGACTGCCTCGGAGGGATTGGCGTTGAAGTCCCCTGTCAGGATGACTGGATGGCCGCCGCTGTACAGCTTGACGAAGTCCATGAGGTCCCGCCCCTGTTCCCTCCGCATGGTGGCCAAGAGGGAACCTTGGCGAGCCTTCAAGTGGGTAGTTGCAATCCAAAAGATGGACTTGTTTTTAATATGCCTGTAAATAAATGAAACATCTAGACATTTGCACGTTTAAGACAATTTCCAAAAAAAGGTTATATTAATGCAAACGTGAAACATTTTATTAGGATAAAAGTTTGAGGAATATATCAGATAAATAGATAGTATGCTATCAAATTTTGAAACCAAATTGGACCAACCTAGTCTAAAAAAATTAACATTTTAAAATAGTTATTGAACACATAAAAAATGTCGCAGTCATAAAAAATAAATTTAGGTTGACCTTCTTAAAAAATATACTTCGAAAAAAGAAAAATAGAGATATCATTCAGTTTACCTAAGTTTGCACAGTATGACCACTTGGTTCGATTGATATCCCCACACCTCCAAGGATCTCGTCTTGGTGTCCAGCAGCTCAAATTTAGTCGAATTGAAGAAGACGGCGCACCCGTCGGGCCCGTTGTTCTCAGCCACGTACAAGCAGGGAGAGTCGGGCTTCGGGAAGAAGACCCCCTTGAAGCCCAGGGGGCCGAGGGTGGCCCGGAAGAAGGTGAAGTGGTCCACTTCCTGGAGGCACAGGATGTCCGGACGGACGGACACGATCTCCTCCAGGAGGCGCCACCGGCGGGAGGACCACGAGAGGGCGGCCAGGGGGCACGCGACGAACTTGTCCGTGGAGAGGGCGAGGGCTGGGGAGGAAAAGAATGGTAATGAGATAGATAACTCCTGATTAGCCCTTTGCGACCCCTTCAGATGACACTGATCTAAGGTTATGAGACTTAAATGTTAAGAGTTTTATATAAAAAGTGGCATCATGTAGCATCAATGCCAGCAACTCCTTAAGAACTACGTCATTTTTTATACAAATAAACGACTGATACAAGTCACCTGCGTCGGTAACATTCTTTTTTATACCCGCACAACTGCTTAGTTTGACAGTTAGACAGAAAGTTAGACAGTTGCTCTCATTTAAATGTAAAGGGGCAATAAAATAGGGTACGAGCTCTTAAAGCATATTATACCAAATACTTTAATTAGTAAAGACGTTCATAATATGTGTCTGCCATTACCAATTCAACGATCTTACCAAATTTGTAGAACAATCTTATTCATTCCCCTAATAATTTGAAATAAAAACAAAAAGTGACGGAAAAAATATGAAAGGTAGTATCTGGTGTCCTGTCTTAACCAACAATTTTCTTTTTTTTTCAAAATAGGACAGTTATAACTTAGTTGAAACATACCATCATACTCAGCACGAATTTTTTCGTAAAATTGTTATTTAAAACCTGGTATTTTTTCCGTCGATTTAGGAAGACCATCAAAATAAAGATTTTAATTTAACAATCCAAAAATTTCATTCCTATATCATGCAAAACATCCTTACTTTGGGAAAGTACGTTCCACTGCATGACTCGAATTTTCGAATCGTCTTTTTTGCTTCCATCTTGAGATGTCACCATGTGAAATTTCCGGACGATCTTCGAAGGAAGGGCTGAGAGCTCCTCCTCACACCGCATGCGAAGATCTTCCCAAGTGAGTGAGGAGGGCAAGTATAAGTCATTGTCTGCATGGTCGTCGTTCAGCATTCTGGGGGCAGAGGTGAAGCTGCCCATCCTAAAAAAAGAAAACATCTGTTAAGAAATATTTTGAAAAATACAGCGTGGTTTGGTTGGAATAACGTCCCACTCAAGGGGATGAAACGGGAAATTGGTGGTGTCCCCATCGAAGGCTTTTCTCTGTGTTAATCCAAAAGAGAAAATAATTTTTCAAGCCGAATTACTCCAGCTAGTATTGAATATTTGCTACAGACGGTTGTTTTTACGACAAATGGTTTAAATGTCTCTATAATTCTATTTATTGAAATTGGTTCGAATATGTTACTGTAAAATTATGTCTTGAAAATTAAAACAAAAATTTAACTTTTTAAAAATTAAATAATAATTGCAGACCAGCTGCATTTACTATTTCAAAAAATCTGCACAAATATCAACAATACGTGGAGTAATTCAGCTTAGAAAATTATGTTACCCCATTAGATTAACACAGAGAGGAAACTTCGGTTTGGGAGACCCCACTCCGGTATTCGATCTAGCAGGCAAAGTTACCGACAATAGCTACTTGACAACTTGTCTCAGGTACTAAACACTTTTGAAGTTAATGAAAAGCTTATTTTATTTTAATTCAGTAAAATATGTTTAAAAACGGTTGAAACCTTTTTTTTCTGGCAAAGTGTTTATTATCAAACAGAAACTATTACAGTTGAACAAAAAATTATTGATGACACTCTGGGTCGGGTGGAAAACATCGGGTAACGGACAGAAAAGGAAATAATATATTAAAAAAATTAACAATTATTTAAATTTTAATATCGTCCTTTTTCCAGCCCGTTTTCCACTTGACCTACGCCATGAATGCGAGGTCGAACTATAAAACCTTTATTTTACTTACAAATTCTTTAAATTTATTACTTTTACTTTTCTTTAAATGTTTTACAGCCAAAATTATTCTTAATTTACGTATTGCCAGAAGTGTTCGAAATGATAAAAATTGTTCTTAACTCATTAACGATGATTGGAAAGGAAAATCAATTTTTAATAAAGTTTCAAGTTTTTCTTTCGGTAAAGGTTCCTTCCCTGCGGTTGAGATTTGATGGGAAGGAAAAATCGGCGCCCGATTCAAAATAAGTATAAAAATTGTCTTATTTTTCAAGCGTGTTTTTCATATAATATTAAATATTTTTTAACTATTTTTTCCGGGTATTAAATGCACTTTCTAGTTTGCCAAATCTAGCTTGTTTATTTAATACCATGATTGTTCTTTACTGTACATTTATTTTCGTGAAACTGTAATATACCGTGTATTTTAAATCGAGTTCAACATGTTATTTAGGCTATAATTACAAATGAGTAATTTTAAATTAACTTACATGGGAATGAATTCAAGGGACACCAACATATCTAAAACAAGTTGTTTTTTTTAACTAAACAACGTTCGTTCTGCCGTCCCTCAAAGTGTGCTACATGCAAGCGCGGGATTGTGCGTCATAATATCCGACACCTCAAATGACGTCTGCTCTGATTGTGGTAACTTATTGCCAATTACCGCAGTTTTCCCGCGTACAACACCATGAAGATTGTTCTCGAAGTATGCAATAAGAAATGCGTTTATATAAAATGCACATTTACAATCTACACTTTCAATAACTATCAATTTCTAAATTTAAGAAACTAGTTTCCTTCATATTTGAATCAGTTTTTTTTCAGTTTTTGAACCCCATCAGTTGACGAGCCATAGTTTTCGAGAAATTTAAAAAAAGAAATGTTTTAACAGCAACCTTACATCAAAGTTACTGAACAAAATTAAATAACGATCATTTAAGCGGGATGCATTGTTACAACTTGAAAGTTGTAACAGTGCATTATTTTACATTTAATTTTAAAGTTGCCGGATTTATGTGGTTTATTTATAAAAAAAAAACCAATTATTTGTGTTTCAAGCACAAGAAAATGATACTAACTCTTATTCTGTAGCTAAAATTGTGTTTCCTCTCAAAACTAGTTTTAAGACAAAAGAAAGTTTTAAAAAATTAAAGCAATCGTATACAATATTGGACTTATGGGGATTCGGTTGCTTCACATGGCAACACTGGCACAAAATGCACAACTTGTATGTAAATACGCAGGGTAAAATACTATTGGTAAGCTGCTAGCACTGCACTGGTAAATCTTAAGTAAAATAGTCACAAACAGAATTAAGATCGTATGGCCTATAGACCCAAGTTATTTTCTCACAAAAGAAATGTATCGGATTAGGTTTGGTTTCCATATACTTTTAGTATGAATGCCCTCTAAACTGGACCAACGGCCAATTTACAGGTATCGTGTGCAAAAGGTAGGTAAATTATAAGTTAACCTAGGTCATTTTCTCTAGGCTGATTTTTACGTATGTTTTAAAAACACTTATGATGATAACTTTATGAAACTTTCCGTCGGCCGAAACTTTTGCCAGACGCTAAACGTCCCTGTAAAGTTCAGACTTTGTCCCAACATCTGGTGGAGCGATATGGAGCTACGTATTTTCGAACTAAAAAAATTTATTTAAATCGAAATGATTATCTTTCTTCGTTTTTATTGCGAATCGACTCAGCTTCATTTCTGTCACCATAAAAGTAACGAATAATTACAGTCCCTCCAAAAATTTTTAAAAAAACGTAGAAAGATTACACTAAAAGTAAATGAAAGGAGAACCTAATCCGATACATTTCTTTTGTGAGAAAATAACTTAGGTCTAGGGGCTCTTGGACTATACTCTACAACTTACTCCCAACTCCCGCTCTATTAGATCTTCTCAAAATTCATTCTCGCATTTAGAAAGCAGTTTAAAATTTCACAATCTATAATTTCGAATATATCTAATGAAAATTTATCACATTTTTAAAATAATCAATATTAAAGGTAAATAAAAGCTATATTAATTTAAGCAATTTGTAAATTATAATGATTTATTAAAATGACTATGAAGCCACTGTACACATTTACGTACTTCAAAAAAAAAAATTCAATCGGTTGTTAATGTCACATAAAGTTAAATAACAACCGTTTTTGAACCAAATCGAATTTGAAAATGAGATAGAATTTCTTTTAAAATCCATTTTTTTTTCTAGTTAACAGTTTTTCCGATCTCATCTATATAATATTAACAAACATCCATTTAAAACAAATAAAGATAATACTTTGAGATAAGTATTGCGGCATTACAAACCGAAATGCAGGCAATGATTACGTAAAACATAGCTAAAACCGAAGATCCACCCGAGTCATTTGAAAAACCAAGTTTGGTCAATCCAAACAAAAGTGTCGGCACCCGCTTAGCTCGAGGAGGTGCGTGTGAAACACCCTCATTAGACTTCCGGGGTGTCACTTTCTTCCTACAGCACCAGTTTGACAAAAGAACCGGAAATGCCGGCAAAAAATTAATGTGTCTTCTAAAACAAAGTTACAGCAACCTATTTTCCAACAACCCGTTCGTAATGTCAAAAAAAAGTGTTACACCATACAACGTTATGTGTGACGTGTGACGGAGCGCCTCGGATTAAATGTTAATTTTCAATTTAACGACTCTAGCCACAAAAGTAGTCGTTTTGAAGATTATTGTGGGAAAACTATTTTTTTCCTGTTGAGAAGCCACATAATTAACCTTCTGAGCGTAAAGCTAAGTGTCTACGAGCGAGAAAAGTTGCACCTCGTTACTGCGAGAAAGTTGCAAGGCTGTGTCTACGTTTACTCAATATTTCTAGATATTTCTCGCTGAGAGGGCTTTGCAACTTTCTCTCAACGATCATCTCACATATGTGTGTCCACGAAGACCTTATCGAAAACCGTGCGAGATAAGTTGAATGATCGACGCACTAGAGCTACACGAGGGCTATTGGCGACGGGCGTCATAATTTTCCGTGCGAGATTAGAAAATGTAAGCAAACAATTAAGCAAAGTTGCGAAATAGTGATTGAATATGGAGTTGAAAAACAAAAGGCTTAAATGATAAATGAATCAGGTGCACATCAGGTCAATGCATGTCTCCAAATCCACGAATTCGTGGCCAACTTTAAAGTGATGGCATTCGGTTAGTATTTAGAGATGTTAAATTGTAAATTTGAAGCAAATATGCAGTAATATTTCACCTTAAAAGATTTAAAGTGGCTATATTGTCTGTTTTGGTGTGAAATTGAACCAATATTGTTATTAAATATTTTTAGTTCACCGGATATCGCGTTTTTTAATTTATCATATAATAAAAAATAAAATTCATCAATAAAAATGTGAAATTAGGCCATATATATTATACATAATCTCATAAATTCATCATCAATTTCTATATATATTTAAATACTTATTCAATCATAAAATGATACCTTTCAAATCTCTCACATAAATTTGACAGCATGTGTCAGGTAATTTTGCTGCAATTGTACAAAAAATCCACTATTTCAAAATTTTAAATATTAAGTGCCCTACTATGCTTTGCATGCTCTCCAAAAATTCCAGTCATTTTAATCTCAATGACCGCAGATTTACATGCATTTGTCCTCATTTACACAGTACGGAGTGATTGACATGAGTCGAAAACATGCAAAATACAAATATTGCACATCATAATGAACTTAAAACCACTAATGACGTTAGGCTATTTTACTTATATTTACTATTGTTCAACAAAAAACAGTATTCAATGGCTATTATGATTGTCCTCATTTACCCACGAGGTGAAAGTCAGAAATGATGACATATCCACAACTTTAATGAACACATTGCATTGTACGTATATAATAAAAAAACATTTCACTAATATTATAGTCACACCCCACAGTCAAAAAGAAATATGACATCCGAAGATTTTTTCTGCACAGGATCGTAATATAACCTTAAATTTATGCAATATCAAAAAGTATTTTTAAATATCTAATAATTCAAAACTAAGTAATCAACGAATACATAGATGATCGACCTCTGAAATGTTATCTTAATAAAAAAGAGTCTGTCTGTCTGTGTGTGTGTGTGTGTCTGTTATCGGATCGTAAAGACCGACTTATACTGCCCACAGGAATTCGAAATTTTAAAGATAGATTCCCTTTAATACTAACGTGTGCACCTGAGGCTTAGTTTTTTCATATTTGTTCCATTTTTAGAGAAAATTCGAATTTTCTGAAAAAATACACCACTTTCGCTCAAATCCGATCATTTTTTCTCTTTCCTGATGCCATCGGCTGAAAAAATTAAATAAAACTTTTAACAAAAACATTTAAAATTCAAAATGTTTATTTTATTCTTTTGCCATTACTTTCAGAAACTAAATTCATTATTTGAAAAATAATTGACACGTTTCAAGTGACGTAATTCCGCCAGTCTTCATTCCCGGATTTTATTGTGGGTTTATTTGATGATTTTTTTATGATTTTTCTGTTGACTGCATGTATGCACATTTAAGCAATAAATGTATAGTTAAGCTATTACTGAACTATGATGGTTAATAAAGGCCAGCGCACTAGAGCTATTAGTGTGTTATGTCTTTATATTTTTTCGCCAAATACGTTGCCAAACTCGCCAAATTATTAATTAAAATTCGCCAAATAGGCATTTTCTTTTATAAATAATTTATAAGCTGGTCGGTTGTTTGAAGGTCATTGTGTTAGAGCTGTATAATGGGTGTGGGTAGCTATATCTATTTTCTCGCCAAATTATTTTCCAAAATGCGCCAAATGAGCTAAAAGGTTTTATGTATTTATGAGGGAATGTGATGACATTTATGAGTGCACTTTATAGCGTGTTTTTCATTTTGGAATTTTAAGGCAATGAAACGGGATTTTATAATTTATAACGAGTGGAAACAATAAGTTTATGATCCTATAACAGGGTATATGGTACACATATTTGGAATCTATTTGATATTTTTTATTCCGTGCGAAGAACGGGTATAAATGTGCTAGTCTCTAATAAAAAGAAAATCAGTTAATTATAAAAAAAAAAAATTAAAAACATCAATTTGATCTCGTTTCTAAATCAGCTTATAAAATCCTCGATCGGAATTCAAACGTATTATTAAATTAACCTGCATTCTATCATATTAAATATGATTCTTATCACTCATCTCAACGAAAAAAGGAACTCGTCAATATTAATACCAATAATTATATTAAAATTTTTACTTTGTCTAACGTCTGAAATAATTCTGAATTATCTTCTCAGTTAAATGTGTTTAATAATTTCAATCGGAACAATCCGTACATTAATATATTACTCATTTTAAATCTTTTTTTTATAGGTTAAGTTAATGGTAAATAATAAGTTGACGGTGCTTCTGTCGCCAAGGGATTTGGCCTAAAAAACAACAACAACTTGGCGAAACTCGCGTGTTTCCCCATTGCCAGATTCCTTTACGCCGATGCAGTAACCCTAGTTACTTTCGAAAAAATAAACCAGACTCGGGGTTTTGGTTTGCTTTGGGCAACACAAAACAAACTTTATTCTACACAATGGGCTAGTACTTGCAATCCAGTTTAGTTTTGTTTGAATTTTCGTCGCAATAGAGTTACACGAGTGGCAATCCAGTTTAGTTTTGTTTGAAAATTTTCGCACTATAGCTACACGAGTGGGATTCCAGTTTAATATCGTTTGACAAATCGTCGCACTAAGGCTACAAGAATGGTTATCCAGTACGCACGCGTTTGGGCTACGGGCAATTTAGTTTAAATTATCGTCGCACTAGAGCTACAAGAGTGAGTGGAAATCCAGTACGCACGCGTTCGGGGCTCCGGGCAATGTTTTTTTCTCTAAAAAAACATCAGTATCCTACATGGGGCAGTACTGTAGGGCCCATTGAAAGCCTAAACACTCGTTTGGGGCCCCGGGCAATTTTGTTTTCTCTAAAAAACATCAGTATCCTACATGGGGCAGTACTGTAGGGCCCATTGAAAGCCTAAACACTCGTTTGGGGCCCCGGGCAATGTTTGTTTCTCTAAAAAAACATCAGTAACCTACATGGGGCAGTACTGTGGCCCATTGAAAGCCTAAACACTCGTTTGGGGCCCCGGGGATTTTTAATTTACAAAGTAAATCAAAAATAAATTTATTTAGTTTTGCAAAAAATTCCGAATTTAAATAAGCACCACCCATAATAATCGGATGTTCAAAAGCCAAACGCAAACGAAAAACGAAACCTCACGAAATGACGATAGAACAAAAAGTAATTTATAGAATACAAATAAATCTCACGCGCATATCATCCGCGCAACCTAAATTCCGCGCAAATATCACCAGCGCCAGCGATTGGACAATAATTTAGAACAAAAAATCCCACGCGCCTAACATCCGCTCAAGTATAACCAGCGCCGCCTAGCCACAACAAAGATTCCACAACGTATTTCACCAGAAAATGCCGCATCACCAAAAAAAATTGTTTATCGCTCCCAACAAAAGCGCCAAATCCCTTGGCGACAGAAGCACCGTCAACTTAAAATTAACCAAGTTGATGTTTTAAATAATCTAAATTTGTTCTCAAAGTTGAAATCTTTACATTTGAGATACTTGAAACTCATTGCTTTAAGATGATTTAACCATAGAGATAATATTTAACAAGATTCATTCACAATTTCACAATTTATTCGAGACTAATACTGAAGTATATAGCTTTTAGAATTTTCTAAAAAAAATTTCAAAGTGTTGTTAACGGTAAAATTAATATAAATTATTTACGGATGTTCTTGACATAAAAGCTTTTGATAATTTGAAACATTCAATTTTAATTTACAAAACCAAATCCTCTAAGCAATTACAGGCTGACAAATAGGGGCTATATGCCCGCTTAAATTTAAATAACCAAATGGAATCTGACCTAATTGAAACTTGGTTTAATGAAAACGATCTAAATAAAACTAAGTATATTTATTTTAACTTAAGGCACTTGGAATGAAATAAAAATTGAAACATCATGATTGATCGTAAAATGTGTCGAAAAATATTTGTGAATTAAACATCGATTTATGGTCATGACCAAAAAAGTATAAGTTAAAAGGTATTTTTTTAAAAACAAATTGAGAGTTTATATTTTGATCTTTCTTATGCGATATTTAAATGACAAACTTATATCCGATTAAATTATAAACGTGCTCAAATTTTTGGATAATAATTAACTTAATGTTCTTCTTCATTCTACATAAGCGTGAAACCCATTTTAAAAAGATCGAGGCTCGATGCGACGGGAACTTTCGCACACTGTGAAGTGGTCCAGGAGCAGGTAACTATGATTTTGCAAATCTATTAAATACCAAAACCGAATCTTAAAAACAACCCCAAATGTACTTAATTCGTTAAAACATTCCGGTTTTAGCGCAAGTCATTCTAAAATATGATAAGTTGGTTTAAAAATTACAGTATGCTAATTTCGAATTCGTGTAATGTATTCTCTAAAGCAATCAAGCCATTTCAGAAATCATTTCAGTCTTGATAAATTAAGCACAAATTTAGAAAGCTATTCAAGAACGTAAAAAGAAGTTCTGGCTCTCACGTAGTGATGAATTTCATTTCAAACAACCCAAAGCAACTTACCACAATTTGAGGTGTTCCACACTTCGTTCCTCCCAAACACCTTTCGTGTAACTCACGGGGTTTATCAAAGCCATCGAGAAAGGAAGTGTTATCGAACAGAATTGCTTTGAAAGTACCGGATCTATCCGATTTTTACGCAGTTTTTTCATAGAAAGATCCGTGCTTTGAGGAAAAAATCGAAATCAACAATCCAATTATTGGTTGAGTACTTAAAGGGTGCTGTTTCATCTCTAATCGGCCTAAAGTGACTGCGTCGTTTTTTTCACCCAAGAACACGCGCGGGCTATAGAAACATATTTAATTGAGGGTATTCGGACTAAGTCATCACGGCAAACACCGACAACAAAAACACCGCAATTTGGACGCATGCGTCAACGAAAACATTGTCGCACGGTGACTGCACTTCAACCGTGCGCACAGTTGTTTAGTTTATTAATGCATGCCTCAAATGTCTACGAGAATACTCTGATTCGGTGTGTCTTGCGCTATGGTAACTTAAAAGAGAAAACCCGAATTTATCATTTGCAACTTTTCAAATAACCAAATCAGAAGCCAAAAAAGCAATTAAAATTCCACTCTCGCCAAGTAACCGTGAAAAAAGTTGCAAGTAAAGAATCCAAGATAGTTGCAACTTTTCCTATTTAAAGCCATGTTAACTTGTTGTAGGGTTGTTATTGTCAATAAAAAAAACAAAGGGAAAAATAATAAAAAAAGTAATTGAAGTAGAAGTACATAAACTACTTATCCAATCAATTAGTTAAATTTTCAAGACTGTAAATTTCTGCATTTAGTTTGGGATTTGGGCAAAGTATTTTTGCTTGTGTTTTTGTTCATCCTTTTTTTAAAACTTATGCGTGATTTGAAAGTTATTTTGGCAACAGCAGAGTTTCAAAATATTTAAAATTAGTTAGACAATTTTAGATTTTAAAACTTTTATTGATGACTAGCAAATAAATACCCGTACTTCGCACGGACTAAAAAAAAGTTTTAATTGATCCAAGTATATGAACAATTTAATCCATTATAGGATAATAAACTATGTTATTATTCACGCTCGTTATAAAGTAAAAAATATTGTTACTTATATTACCTTAAAAGTCCAAAATAAAAACATACGCTATAAATGCACTCATAAAAGTCAACGTAATATTCCTCATAAACATTTGAAACCTTTTAGCTCATTTGGCGCGTTTTTGGAAAGAATTTGGCGTGAAAAAAGATATAGCTACAAACACCTTATTATACAGCTCTAACAGAATGGCCTTCGAAAATCCAACCAGCTTATAAATTTTTATAAAAAAAATTATTATTTGGCGCGTTTAGGTAAGAATTTGGCAAGTTTGGCAAAATACTTGGCGAAAAAGTGAAAACAAAATCCTAATATGTAGCTCTAGTACGATGGTCTTGAACGCATATTTTGGAAAGAATTTGGCGAGAAAAGAGATATAGCTACAAACACTCTTATTATACAGCTCTAGCACCATGGCCTTCGAACAACAAACCAGCTTATATATATATATATATATATATATATATATATATATATATATATATATATATATATATATATATATATATATATATATATATATATATATATATATATATATATATATATATATATATATATATATATATATATATATATATATATATATATATATATATATATATATATATATATATATATATATATATATATATATATATATATATATTTTTAATTATTTTTTGGCGCGTTTAAGTAAGAATTTGGCGAGTTTGGAAGCGTAAATGGCGAAAGAATGAAAACAAAACCCTAAAAGGTAGCTCTAGTGCGATGGCCTTGAACAGCCATCACAGTTATAATTCACGGAAGTAGCTTAAATATGCACATTTTCGCAATCAACAAAACCATCAATGATGAAATCCATTACCTAAACCCACAATAAAATCCTAGAACGGAGACTGGACGGAATTACGTCACTTGAAACATGTCAATTATTTTTCAAATAATGAATTTAGTTTCTGAAGGTAATGGCAACAGAATAAAATAAATATTTTCAATTTTAAATATTTTCGTTAAAAGATATATTTAATTTTTTCAAGAGACATACCCACAAACACACACAGAAAACTTCATTTTTATTATTATAGATATTAGGTTTTATTTTATTAGCATTAATATTTTTATGAACTAGAAACACATTTATTGCGATTATTTTATTAAAACAATTGAGTAGGGTTATACATTATATATTTTTATTTATTTATTAAATTATCATTTATATTATATTTTGAGTAATTATTGTCTTTTACTAAAAAGAAAATGTAGCACTTTTTTATATGACCTTTATTGATTCTGTGCTTGCTTCAAAATGATTTTTTTTATTTAAAATATCTAGTTCTTTTTTATTATAAGGTTTGTCTTTTTTTATATATTGAGGAAAATTGTTTAAATTTTTTTAATTTTTTTATTTAACTCTTAATATAAAAATATTATGCGCAATTTCTCTGGCGTAGTGGTAAGCGCTTCTTGCTCTTATTCCGTAGACTCGGGCTCGTATACGGGTCCGGTAAGTCATGAATATACTCAGCCCTTCATTCGACCATGTTCGACACAATAAGTGCTAAGCTTGATTAATTGGAAAGTTAACTGAAGGTCCATTGTCGGAACTAGCCACTTGGCATGGACAATCAATATCGCTTGTGTAAGCACAAAGGCTTATGTTTGGGCAAACTTTAATTAGTATAAAAAATATAAAACATGAATTCAAAAATCTCAAAACATTTCCAATCAAATGTAATAAAAGTTAAAAATCTATGTTATTAAAACCTACATGTAAATTTGTTACACTGAGTTTTAATATTACTAATCAGATTTAATTTTTTGGTATCTATGTTGAAATCAAGGTCTCGCGCTAAAGCAAGCGATGACATCTTTTTATCCCATTCCACGTTTGTAGCATCATCGGGGTAAATGTTCAGATCAAAGACATCCAAAAGCATGCGTTTGAAAAAAAAAACTACGACTTGGCGAAAAAACCGGCCGCTGTTTCATCGCTTGGCGATTGCCAAGTTGCAGTTTTTAATGTCGTAGTCTGGACACCCCCATTAGGTTAGGTTGAACGTTTTCCGGCTGCTAATTTCTAGCCTTCATGGAGCTTTAACAAAGTTAAGTTTCACTTCGTAATTTAGAACCCTGGTCAAGTGACGAGGTCGACACCTGAGCGGGCACCCAAGCAAGCCAGTGGCGCCAGTGTGCGCTTGTTCGAGACTTTCGACTCCACAGGTCGAGCACGTATGTCGCACAACCTATTTCAATGATGATTATTTTTAGGGGTACATATTTTTAAAGGTACTTTGTTGACATTTTTTTATGAACTAGAATGTCTGACGTAACTATGAGCAATGGGTTGAGGTAAATAACAAAAAAAAAGTGATTAGTGATTCGAAAAAAAGGACGGCAAATAGGCCCTGAAAAAAAAGTTTAAAATAAACCAAACCTGTTGCGACGCCCACGCCATCTGTCAAGAGTTATGTAATCGTATGCTATCGATGGAAAAATAAATCAGAATACTAACAAAACCTATAGTATAGGAAGACCCCGAGATATCATAACATCTCAAAGGTTTTCTGCCAATAAACTCAAAGAAGACAGAAAAGCCAAGTGTAACTCTTGTGCGACGTTAATTCAACTCAACAGAAAGGCTAAGCACATGAAACAGGTATGGTGTAGTGCGACGTATTTTAAAGTCAACCAACGACATTCTTCGATCCGTCGCTTTCAGCAATCCAACGATGAGCGTTTAATATTCCAACAATGTTCTAGACTCTAGAGAAAAACGCAATGCCGGTTAAGTGTAAAAGCTCTTGCATGCATTGAATCGCTTTCGAAAAACCATTCTAGTCCAAGAGCCCCCAGACCTATGTTATTTTCTCAGTAATGTAATACTTTGGATTAGGAAGTGTTTTCATGTACTTTTAATGTATGCATACCCGCTAGAGTGGACCGACGGCCAATTTACAAAAGGTGGGTAGAATATAAGTTAACTTATCTCATTTTCTCAGTGCTTATTTTTAAGTATGTTTTAGAAAATAATGCTAAAAGTTAATAATCAATACTGCCAGATGATGCGTACGATGTCGCACTTGAAAGTTGAGAACCTACTCGGGTATCGGCTCGTCACTTAACTACACTCTTAAAACAAACGAGCGGTTTTAACTCAGTCCGAGTTAATTTCCACTCCTTTCCTTGCCGGAAATGCACTTCCCCTATAGGAGTGGATTTCACTCTTTTTGCTGAGTGGGTAAAAGAAATAAAAGAAAACAATCTACGTCCTACACTCTTAAAACGAGCGGTTTGAACTCAGTCCTAGTTAATTTCCACTATTTTCTGGTGCCGAAAATGCACATCCCCTATAGGAGCGGATTTCACTCTTTTGTTTTAAGAGTGTATGGTTCTAAATTAAGCCAATGGCCATCGTGTAGCTCTAGTGCGACGATACATTCACATCAAACAAATTTTGGTTCATGCAGCTTTGTTGACTCATCTAGTTCCTAATGCTAACCTATATTTAGTGGTTCCGAGTTTTCAATCGACGCACCAGTCACTTGTTGATAAGGTTCAACCTTAAGGGTTTCTTTTCAGTGAACAAACATCTGCTATAATCAAAGGCTGAAAAAATATTTTCCTATCGTCTTCTAACAAACCGCTTCAGTGTTACAATTTTAAAAATAAACACGTAGTTACAGGAACGTCAAACACAACAGCCATTGAAGCATGTCAAATATCTCAGGAGGATAAAAGGGCAATTAGTGCAGACGACTTAGTTACTTCAGGTGCGCAGTGAAAACACCAAAACATTGCGAGAGAAAACACAAGGTCAATTTCCTTTTAATTGCCGCCCCGATGAGTGCGAACAGTGAATCACCAAGTTCGACTTTTTTATCTTTCATTCGGAAGAATGATAAGAGCAAAGATAATACACATTGGTGTCACCCGTTTCAATGAACTTCTAAATTTACCAACTTGACTAAAGTGACCTATCAGAAAACATAAGGGGTGCCTTGTGGTATAGTTTTAAATGGTGGAATATTTCTGGCTGTCATGTTATGAGTTTTATTCAAGTAATTGCCCTCCTTCTGAATTGCATAGAAACGAAGAAGTTAAACTTTGACATGAAGTCTACGCTATGCGATTCTAAATTTTTGGCTACAAAGATCGAGCCCACCGATTGTTCTTTTCCTGGTCTACGCATTACTATTAGCAACTCTTTGTTTAAATCATTTAAATAGTGGTTTGTCAGATCGATTTGAAAAGTACAAGTTTAAGAACTCAAAATATCTATAAAAAGTTAACATATCACCCAACAATCTATTACAATTATATTCATAAATATCAAAATATGTGTTTGTAAGGTATAATGACGGATTTGTAAAAAAATGACAATAAACATCCACGTCCCTATTTTCCCTTTTTAAAGACTTTCTTCATCCATATTGATCCATTTAATTTATTGCAATAAAAATGCAAGGGAAATTCTTAAAGCTTGTAAAAATCAGGACAACTTCCCAACATGTTAGATGACTGGTCATAAACGCGAGCTGCAGTTTTTGCGGTCGAATTTAAAAGTGAGTTTATTTTCCTCTGGGTTTTTTCCTTCATTTTATCCCGTACTTTACAATAACAACACATACATACAACCTTGAAATCTATATACATAAAAGGCAACTTCCGTTTGTTTGTTTGCTTGTTTGTTTGTTTGTTTGTAAAAGACACGAGATCTAAAGAACCACGCAACAGATTGTCACGAAATTTGGCACAAAAATTCATCTCATCTCCGGAACAAACATAGGCTAAGAATTTTTCGAATCAGACCATTCCTTCTATCGTTTCGAACGTTTTTCTGAAAAAACTACACCACTTTGGCTCAAATCCGATCATTTTTTTACTTTCCTGATGCCATCGGCTGAAAAAATTAAATAAAACTTTTAACAAAAGTAATTAAAATTGAAAATGTTTATTTTATTCTGTTGCCATTAACTTCAGAAACTAAATTCATTATTTGAAAAATAATTGACATGTTTCAAGTGACGTAATTCCGGCAGTCTCCATTCCCGGATTTTATTGTGGGTTTATTTGATGATTTTTTCATTGATTTTTCTGTTGACTGCATATATGCATATTTAAGCAATAAATTTATCGTTAAGCTATTACTGAACTATGATGGTTAATAAACGCCGTCGCACTAGAGCTGCATATTAGGGTTTTATGTCTTTATTTTTTCGCCAAATACGTTGCCAAACTCGCCAAATTATTAACTAAAACTCGCCGAATGGGCATTTTTTTTATAAATAATTTATAAGCTGGTTGGTTGTTCGAAGGTCATTGTGTTAGAGCTGTATAATGGGTGTGTTTGTAGCTATATCTATTTTCTCGCCAATTTTTTTCCCAAAACGTGCCAAATGAGCTAAAAGGTTTTATCTATATACATAAAAGGCAACTTTTGTTTGTTTGTTTGTTTAAGACACGAGATCTAAAGAACCACGCAACAGATCGTCACGAAATTTGGCACAAAAATTTATCTCATCTCCGGAACAAACATAGGCTAAGAATTTTTCGAATCAGACCATTCCTTTTATCGTTTTCGAACGTTTTTATGTTTCCCATTCAATGCATTGAAGACCTCAGAGGTTTATTGCTCCTTAAACAGCATGTTTTCACGAATTGTTTATTTAGTTTTATTTTACACATTTGTTAAAACGATTTTTAAGTATATTTAGTTTAATTACAGCTAAAAAATTAGAAATAAACATCTAAAACAAAAATCGTTTGCTAGCTTTTTAGCAGTTAGAAAAATATTTAATATTAAAAATAAAAATCGTTTGCTTTAGTATCTTTATCACAGTTAAAAAAAACAAATAAATATAAAAAATGCAAATCGTTTGCTGTTTGCTGGAGTAGCTTTATAACATCTAAACAATTAGATCACGTAATTCACTTTCATTAAGAATATTTTATTTTCTGCACGCAGACCAAGAGTGATCAGTTTAAAGTGAGATTTAAATTTTAACTACTTTGGAAGAATAGATTATACCAATCTTTGTCCTAAACGCATTTTTTTCTGCCATTTTGTACTGCTTATATTGTATTTATATCTACAAAGTGTCCAAAAAAAAGTTACTTAATTTATTGGAGAACTCCCTTGAATTGCGTTAAAATAAATGTTTGAGACCCTTTTAAGATTTAGCTTTTTTCCATTTTTAATTCTTACTGATTATTTTTTTACTTAAATATGTATTCTTTTTAATTTGCGCTTCTTATCAAAGGTATTTTTGAAATTAATATTAATCATTACTATATCCAAGTTGGGTAATTAAATGGAAAATTACTGGGTAATCTTCATATCTTTTGTAACTAAAATGAAAGAAAAAAAATAGTTAAATTGACTGTTAAATTATTTTTCCACCTCTACCCGTGTAACGTCGGGTATAACAGCTAGTTTATAATAAATAAACATCTTTTACGCAGACAGACGCTTCTTAAACACGCAAACAACGCAAAGCAACGAGTTTGTTTATCGCGTAGGGAGTATTGAATTAAAACACTTAATAAAATAGAGCATTCTATCTGCATTAGAATTCATAAGCTCGACGGTCATACAAAGAAGTCAACATAAGTTATGTGTTGATTTCCTCTAGTAATGAATCTCAGCTCAGAATTAGGGCCTTCCCTGTGACGTTAAATTGAACACTCTTATTAAACTCAATTGAAGTACGTTGGGTTTCAAAATACGAAGCTAAATAGAATCCTTAGAAATTCCATGAAAAAAATCTGAATTAATACTTCAGGGTTTTTTTTTATATATAACTAACAATTTTTATTCATGAATGCTGAAAAATATAGTTTAGAGTATAGAAATAAGTTTTTAAAAGACATTTTAGCTGGAACTTTTTCGAACAAACAGCGAAATGGTTTCAAGACCAAGAATGTTTCTTTTTTTTTATCATCGTTACGTTAAATGAATGTTTTACTATTTAGGATAAGCAAAATCTTGATAGCTAACACTTGATAGCATAGCTAACACTTAAGACAAAAATAAAGTGTATGTAATTTATTTTTTAATTAATTACTATTACAGGGACTTAAACAATACTAACAACTACAAGTAAAGTAACTTCCGAGTTTTAGTTACGTTTACAGTTTGGAATTCAGACGAATAAAATATAATTAAAAGTTAACAAAAACTTCACAATGTTCGCTGAAAGATCCCCGGTCAATTAAGATCCCCGTGACAAAATGGAACCGTGATGAAAGGGTGACACGGTTGTAGTAGTTGTAAGAACGTAAAAAAAATTATGTAATTTTTTAAGCTTAAGTTATAACAAACTTATGAGGGATGAGCGGCCAAAGTGTCGACTCGATTTCACTGCATCAGAATTAAATTTCAATTTTAGAACAGTGAATTATAATTTTTTATATTTTCTATATTTCAATTATGTAGTGAATAGTTTTAAATATACCCATCTTTAAATTTATAAATTTCCTGCAATTAAAAAATAAAATTTTAAGTTTTTAATTGTGGATAGAAAAACTGTCAGTTCATTGAAGGGTTACATGCTTGTACAATCAAGTGGTGAAACTAAAATATTAAAAAAAAACCTCCAAACACGAGTACTCCTCCGAATAAAAAAAATATCTAGCAAAAGTGCAACATTTTATTTATAAAATGAATAATGACTAAATAAAATAATAACGATAATGGGCTTAATTTCTATAAATGTGTCTGCTAAAATACTTTTTTATGGAAAATCTCATTTTCAGTTAGTGCTGTGTGTTAGTGCCATATAATTAATTGCTGCCTGTATATGTGTAGTTTTAATTTTGATAACATTCTTTTGTGCGCATGCAATAACTTTTTGTAACGCGTTTTAAATGACTAAGTGTAAATAATGTCGATCTAGAGCTATACAAAATGTATTGGCAATTCTAAAATTTTTGTTGAATTTTCTTATTTCAATGACAAGGTAAAGTTTGTTTTAAAGTATTTTTTTTGCTCGAGTTTTGTTCAATATAAAAGTCCTTATTTTATTTTTGTTATTGAGGGCCACAGTACCCAAACAATTACAGAAACTTTTTCTTTTTCTATTAAGTAACTGTAAACACTGATGCCATGTTTTATGTGTGTAACACAATTAGAGAAAAGTTATGCTGCATGTTATGATAAATGGAATGTCCTTTTAAATCAAGAATGAAAACTTAACCTTCAATTTTCTCAGTTTCATTTCATGTAGCTCCTACGATACTGAAATATCTAATACTTTTGCTTAAAACGGAATTAGTGCAAATATTTTGTACTGCATGAACACAATCGTAATTCATAAAACTATTTATGAATTATGGATTATATGTTATGGATTTATGTAATAATTTATGTTATAATTAGTTTTTTTTATGAAAAAATTAAAAAAAAAACACCTTTTACTTATTAACATATATTTAATATCCATAATTATATATTTCATATTTTAATATCCATGTACAATTTTGTGGAACTATTGCTAAAAGTAATCTAAAGAAATCGTTAAAAATATGTTTAACTGTTGAAGGAGTAGCGCGCTTCGAAACATATAAAAAATATTTGCTTATTTTATTTAAACTGATGAAATTTAATCTAACATTCACTTTGATTTCTATACTTTTCAAAATAATTTTAAGACCTTCCTTAATATTTTTTAGTATTTTGAACTAAAAAGATTTAATTTGTTGACATTTTTAAGCACAAACACTTTCCTTTTTCACTTTTTGAAAAAAAAAATTAGAATTATTTTTTAAAAAGCGTATTTAAGTGGCTAATATAATATTGGAACTAGTGTTTGGTAGATTATCTATTCACTAAGTTAACCTTCTGAGGGGTAAGCAAATAGGCTGAAACCTGTTTTCATTGTATGAGATTTAATTTAAAAATTGTAAATGAGAATTTAATTTGTTAAATTTGTAAAAAAAAATATTTTTTTGTAGTTGATGGTTATAATAAAATGCTCCTCCAGGCTTTAAATTTTACAACTTGTTAACATTTTTAAAATTATAATTTTTTAAAAATTATGTGTGTTGCTGGAAAACTTGACAATCTTGGTTTTTAAGCCCCTCCAAATAAATATAGCAATCAGTGAACGAAACGGATTAGTGATTTTAAGTCCCCTTCATCTTATCTCGCATTTGTTTGTCACATTGTTATTTCACATTACATATAGCCGATAATGAAAGTTAACAAATTGCTTATTTTTATATCGCATTTAAATGCATTGAATACAATTTAGCTTAAGTTAATTATTTATATTGTCCGAGGTTTTGTTTAGTTAGTGTCGCATTATTAGGCTTTTCAATGCTATACATAAAAATGAAGAGCCTAAAGAATGTAGAATGAGATAAGATGTGGAAAGAAAACATATAGTAATTGCGTTTCAATAGCCTCTACATTGTTCACATCCGCGCTTCACCAAAACAAACTAAACTTGATATTTTATAAACTTGATATTTTCGTTCACAACAATTATGTATAATACATATGGCCTTCTATTCATTTTTCGATAGTAGTGCAGACAAATATAATATAAATATAGAGCTAATACAAAAATAAATATCGAGCTAATACTAATACAAAAATTGACTACCAAGAACAGGCCCACTAAGGTTGGTCTAAAAGCAAACTAATTTGTTTCCAATCTTTATTACTAACTTTATATGTAAAGGACTTAAATACTAACAAAACAATTCTTAAGGTAACGCCCCACGTCGAACAATTCCAACTTTTCTAAAGTTTCCAAAAGTAGAAATTAAAATGTCCATCGAAGTACTTTTTACTTTTAATTCATTGAAAAGTAAAAAATGCTTGTTTTTTACAAATCCGCGGGGGGGGAAATATAAATTTATGAAAAACTTTGTTCGTATGTTTGGGATAATTAATGTATTATATTTAATGGATAATTAATGTATTATGTAATTTAATGTATGTTTGGGATATATTTATACTTATTTATACAGTGGAAGTGATTATTTTGTTAAGAAAATCGTACAAAAACAATCACACGCTGTACTTCGAGGAGAAAAGATTGTCATTAAAAGTAAACATAATATCCACATGTAGCGGTTTCGTATGCAAATATTTTTATTAGTAAAATACGATTCTCGGTAAATAAAGAAGTGATAAAAATGGAGTGTTTACTGTCCATTGAAAAGTAAACAAAACTCCAACATACCTGACAAGATACTGCAAGAGGGCTTTCTTAGAAGTCATTTCAAAATTGGCAACAACCGCCTTACCATCTTCCTCCATTTTCTTCTTACGAGTGGATAGAATATATACGCCCAAAAAATTCAGGGGAACTTTAAAAAAAAAGGAGCGAATGACACCAAAGTGTCACAACGGGCGATCCAAAAACTAACTCTCCCCTCCTGTCGACAAGTCGCTCTTAGCCACTCAGTAGAACAAACACAGCTAAAAATACTCGTTTTATCCAAAGTTGGACAACTGCCGTGGGATTCACAAATGCAGCTTAAAAAGTTAATCTCTATAGGGTTTCACTTTAACTAGTTGAACGCATTTCATCTGTGGCTTTTATGTAGGAAGGAAGTAAAATGTTGACCAATGGCAAAGCCTGATTTACTCCTGAGTGATGGATTTCTCTTCCATTGGTTTTCCAAGGTTTTCAAAACAAGTCGCGGTGGATAATGAAATATTACTGCAGAAACTGGAAACAATTATCATTTACCTTCCACCCACAATGAGAGATTTTTGGGTTGTATTCGGGAAATTGAAGAGTTTTCTTCGTTTAAGCGAATGACGAAAACTAAATATTTACTCTAGAATTGTGTAACTCCATCTTTTTTAAATGAATACTAAAGAAAATATAAAATAATATAATGTACTAAATAATTAATACTAATTCCTAATAAACAAATTACTTATCTAAAATATTTTGAACTTTTCTAGTTCTTGATTCGTCAGCTTTCTTTAGAGAAATATATTTGTTATATAAATTGCAAAAGAATTTACCAATTTTGATATATTTGAAACTAACGCATTTTTTTTGTCTTGTTAAAATTTCGTTTTCTTATCCATATTATAAAGTAAAAAAATATCAGAAATTATATAATTTTTTTTCAATATTACAAAGAATTATATTAACATGTAAATATTCCAGACGCATAAATTATTTTGATCACATGTTTACATATTAAACAATAATATATAATAAACGCAAAAGGTATCTTTTGCGTTAAACCATAGAACCTACCTACCATACAACATTTTGGTAGTAAGGGAATTTTTGAAAAACGAAAAGTGCTACGGACTTCAAACTTAGAGACGAAGGCTATTAAGTTTTCAAACAATTTACGCGTGGAAATTGCGGTAGGTAACTATCGCATCGAATATCTATTATTGAGTGTTAATTGAATGTCGTGTGGTGTTTCACCCCTTTAGATTTGCGTAGTTTTCACCTTTAGTGCAGCCACTGGCCAGCATATTGTACCCCCCCTCCTCCCTCCCTACTGACGTTACCTTTTTTTAAAAATTTGAATAGATATCAAATCTGTACCATAAACAATATAGAGACAAGGAACTAAACATACACAGTCCTCTATAAATTCCATTTGTTTCTATTTGTAAACATCAAATATTAATGAGAATATTTCTTATGATGTCACGCTCTCCAAACTGCGATTTCATTGGTTGTATTGTTTTCTTTGACAAAGTGTGGAAACAAGCCCATTGAGTTTTTTTAAATCTCTACAAGCCTTGAAAATCAACCAATAATGTTGATGTTACAATCTTACGATGAACACGTGTGCTTTTAAGTGCCTAAATACTTAATTTTTGCTCGCGCTAAAATTTCTTTCAAATTGAAAATAAAAATTGCTATAAATTCTTAATTTTCAACAATGCACAGTTCGATTGCTATGTAAAATTTGGCGCCTTTTGTCTTCCTCGAACTAGAACTATATCCCCTTAGCTCAAACTAATTTTAGACGATTGCATTGGTTGAAACTAGTTGTAACCAGAACTGCCCAACATGTTTCATATAAAACTAGAATTAACTTCGAATGCTTGACTTTTTATTTATTATGAACGTTAATTTCTTTAAAAGTAGTGGCAACACGTAAAATTAGAAATGTTTGTTGATGTTCACTGGAGCCCCGGATGGCCTAGTGGTGGGGACGTGGATAGCCTAGTGGTAAAGGCCTCGTTCTTCGGAATCGGAAGGTCCCGCGATCGAGTCCCGATACCACTCAAGACCCACCGAGTATATGCGGAGTACGTGCTCGTTAAATCTGTGGGTCCGAAAGTCCTGTGGGCGGTCATGGCGCAGTTTCCCACGGGTACAGGTCCCTGGAGACTATTTCCCTCCCCTTCAGGGACATGTCTAAATTGTGGAGGTGGCGATAGATGGCAGCATCTGTCACTTATGTGTGTGTGTGTTATGTGTGTCTGTCTTACTTGTCGAAGGTTTATAAGCAGGTCTCTGACCAAGCACACAACCTGAATATATGTCTACCAACCAACCAGATTAGTGGTTTGGATCGCAGACCATTATGCTAGCAGTCTGTGCGTTGTAACGGGTGCGGGTTCGATTCCCGCCTTCGCCCTGGGTGTTTTTCCTCTCTTTGTGTCAGTAAAAAATTTTTCTGTGTCTGTCTTACTCAACGAAGTCTTACGCCGATCGAAGGCACAAATCATATATATATATATATATATATATATATATATATATATTATATATATATATATATATATATATATATATATATATATATATATATATATATATATATATATAATATATATATATATATATATATATATATATATATATATATATATATATATATATATATATATATATATATATATATATATATATATATATATATATATATATATATATATAACTACTACTTGATTTCAATATTTTTTATATAATGTATTCATATAATCGTATAAACATTTTAGAAATATCTTTATAGTATAAAAAGAAAGAAAATGCATAAAATTAATAATAAGAAGTTCCTGACATATTGTTTTAGTTAAGTAAGCACATTGTTAAGTAAGTTTTTAAAATAAACTAGGCCAATTTAGGGTGACCTGACTAGACATACTGCATTTCGCAGTCCCGTACTACTTTTCAAACTAGTGTCTTGTATGTTCTAATGAGTCCTAACATAATTAAAAATTCCATTGATTTTGTGTCCGTGTACGTTTTGTGCCAAGCACATATAATTATTTAGCAAACTAGGATTAGAAGAAATTGCCAATAATAGCCTAAATCACTTCAATTTATACATTTCAGACAGATATGCCGCCAAATGTACCGTTTTTAAGGTTATATATGAGTTTGAGAAGGGGGGGGGGATACCACATGTTTTGTTTGAATTCCCACATAATTTTTTTTAACCCATTAAAGTCTGAATTATTTTTTACTATGCATTTTTAAATAAGTACTACAGCATAAAAAATCCTAGGCTGGTAGCAAAATATATTAATAGTTTAAATTATTACCAAGCTTACAAGTTAAAAACAGAAAATGCAAATAATGTTTTGCTGTGACTATATGGTAACAGTAGGCGTTAATGATTAAGATAAAACCATAAGGTTCTTTAAAAAGCCTATGCTAGGTTTGGTTAAAGTAAAGTAGGTTTTTTATTAGTAGTTTCTGTTCTATTCCTAGGGTTGGGGGGCGCTCTTATCAAATAAGTTATTTTAATAACTTTAAAGATATTTCCTAATCCTTAAAAAAACAGTCCTTATTAATAAATAATTATTAATAATCAAAACAGTATTTTAATTAATTTAAAAAAATGGGAATATATAGATATTTAAAGCCAGCAACATTTATCCTATAAAAACCCGTTTGTAAAAATATTGACCCTTAACCCATTAAACCCAATCGGAGTAATTTGACTTCGAAATTTATTTTCCCTCTTGTATTAACACCCAGAAGAACTCTCGTTTGAGAAGTCATTTGCCGGTTTCATCATTTCATTATTCAAACTAAGTAACTTAGCATTGTAAGTAACAATTACCATGAATAAATGTCAAATAACCGCCTTCCTTTACGACAATGAAAATGAATTTATTTAAACAGGCCATCCGTGGTAGGATGACGTTGCTCCATGTTTCAGAATCTATTCAACATGTTGTCTACTCTGTTAAACCCAGTAAACACTTGTTTGTCCGCGCGACTTTGTGCTTCTATCTCCTCTGGGGCCATTCCCCCCCCCCCCCCCAAATAAAAAAAAACGTTTTCTGACTTTCCTGTTGTAGATTGGGCATTTTGGACCGAAATTTTGAGGCGTCACACCCCTTTCGAAAAACTATGGTGGCAGAGGTTTAGTCTATACTTATTCATAAATTTTGTGTTTATCGATGAACTAATAATTAAAACTACACAGAAAAAAAATATTTTGTCGATCCAACAACTTTTTTTGGGTCATTATAATGCCAACAAAAATGTTGTTGTTAGTACCCAAGTGTTGTTTAGTTGGTTCAACAGAAGTAGTAGGTTTTTCCAAATGATTTTGATCTCCGTTCGAACTACATGGAAGATCTCCATCGCGAAACGGCCGTGGAATTTCCCATTGGATCGTCCTCCAACAACTATCCAATTTCGCAATCCATTTCGGGAAGGAAGTGATTTTCACTTTCGAGTCAAGATTCTTGCCTTTAGCAATTGCTTCAATTCGCCTCAACACGATCGGATTGTTTATATTCATTATTTAAAGCATAAAAAGAAAGTGCTTCCAATCGTGATATCGACAATCCATTTTTAACCTTGTAAGCCCTACAAAAGTGGTTTTGCAATATTTCAATTGTACTCTTTTTTAGCAATACATATTATTAATATTTTTTAAGGTAAGTTTGAATGTCGTTATAAATTTTAAGTATTAAATTTTTAAACATTATTTTTATTGATACTTTTTTAAGAATACGGGCAAATATTGCATCTTTTTATAAATAGTTTTTACATGGAATCAATTCACCCTCTAAATTTTAGCTCGACACGTCAAGAGGTCTTAGAGATTCTGCACAAAATTAATAAAAAAGTATTTCTCTTAAAAGTGTTAACTTCTTTTTAATAGTGGTGTAAGAGGAAATTGAAGTTAATGGGTGTATTTAATACTCCAAATAAATAACATTTATAATTCCATTAAGCAAATTTTTATTTGTTTTTAAATGCGCATAAAAACTGAAAAATGTGCAAGTCAACATGTGATGTTATAAATCTTTCAAACTCTTGTTTTAATTTCAAATGACATCTGTTTTAATCTTTCCAAAAATTATTGATAAAAGTTTTCGCTCACGTCAAACTTTTTATGTTTTAAATATTTCGACATCAAATCGCTTTGCAAGGTTTAGTAAAATAAAAAATATATATTGGATTTTTATATTAATCTGTATGAATTATTTATTAAGTTCTAAAATATTTTTTAAATAAAAATACTTTTACTAAGCCATTTCTACTTACTTACCCTTGACTTCGAAAATAGGTTTTATAATTAAAGATAAAGCCGCAATGGAACGCATTTTTATAATTTCGCAAAAAGTTTTCAGACATGTCAATAGTGCGACCTTTAAACGTGGACAATTCTCGGTTAGTCGTTCTTAGCATACATCGACATAACACAGTAGTATATCGTGACAGGATGTCGTCATGAAATTTTGAACTGACGCCAATGTACGATTCACCTACAAACACATTCTTGATGGGATTACCGTGAGTTTCTGGAATTGTGGAAGTACGCTGGAAAATTTTGAAATACATGCCGTCAGATGGCGGCACAAGATATATATATATACTTAAAGGTTGGATCAATATTTTTGTCCCATTTTATTTTCAAAATAATGTTTGACATCTTCTATACGATACAGAAAAAATTGTCAACAACAAATCGTCCTTAGGGTTGCGTCAAACAAGCTTTCGAACAGGACTTCACGCTTTAGAATGAACCGAGCTCTTTTAAAAAAGAAAAAAAACGCACACAAACATTTCTTTACATTTAACTGAGGTTTTAAATAATGCAATGGTTTTTAGCGTATTCTGCAAACATGTTTTTTCCTTACAGCATAAATACTTTCGTGTTTCATACGTATTGTTTTTATGTTATCATTAACTATCAATGTTCTGATATTCTAAGCAAGAATATAACATGCATTTTTCTGAAATGCATAGAAAATTATATAAATTTTGAACTGCATTAAAACTGCAGTAAACTACTAATATTGTAAGTCGTATAAAAGTATTGGATTACAGGATTGGTATCGAAGTAATAATTTTAAAGGAAAACTTTATACGCAAAATTGATAAATGTTTAATGTGTTATTACTATTTTAATCATAAAATAATCCGTATATGGGTCATTCTCAAAAAAATGTTACAAAATGGTGTCCCACAGCTTTCATTGTTTATAGTATTTTTAATTTTATTGTTACGGAATTTTCACTTGGACTGCATAAAAGAACGAACTTTTAAGTTTTCTTTTGTAGCTTAATATATTGTGTCCCACAGAATCGAAGAATTTTGTTTTGTTGACTCTGTTACCAAAATTTCACGACAAAAAATGCAAAGAAAAAAAGTTTTTTGCTGAAATAAGTACCACCATAGACACTTATTTCTGAAATGCCTGACAATTTTCTCATAAAATTTTAGTTTATGGATGAAAAAGACAAAAGTTTGAAAAATTAAGGGGAGTGTAATTATTCAATTACTACTATGTTACCGTGTTTATGTTAAACTGGAGCTTATTTAAGAATAAAGTCATAGTGCTGTTTAAAGCCCTTAAGTATCTGATTACGATAAGATAAAAATAAATTTTAAGTTAACTAAACTTCATAGCAAAAAGCTATGATAAAGTATATTTTGTCCACTCTGTTACCATAGAAAAAGAAGCTAACTTTTTGATGAGCCCAGCGCCTCCAATTCTTAATTACGAACTAATTAGACATAAAAGTTTTGATTGTTGCTTGGCATATGTGGAATTTCAGATGACATGGCAACTTATTTGTAACTATAAATAATTGCGAGTCATATATTATTAAATATTTGATTAAACAGAAGAATTTTTAATCATATCGCATTTTTTAACCTTATCGGAGTCTACAATTACGATCACTGCTCTTAATCATAATCTTTAAGAAGACATATAATCACGTTGATGAAAAGGTATTCTCCGGTATGCACTAGTGAGACGTAATTTAAAGGCAACCCCACATCCTTCGAAAATCCAAAATATATTTTGTTGCTAAAACTTCGGATTAGGAAGCATGATTGTATTTTCCGTATACAGTGGATTTGTGTAGCTTAAGTTTTTTTGTAGTATGAAACAAATTAAAACTTGTTTTAAGCTGATCGTATTTGCTGTTCGTTTTAACTCTTTCGCTGCATCGACTTTTGTTGCCGCATTATACGTCATAGACATAGTATTATTACATCTTAAGTTATTGATGCTTTTAGTGACCATCCACATTTCCTTTTGATAGATGGGAACATTTTACTTTCAGACGAATTAGTGTAACAGTGACGAAACAGTAGAAGATCTCACAAATAGAACAAATTAGTCATTCAAACAAATCCATTTATTGTAAAATGAGGAAAAAATCGTCTGCCCATTTAGAACTTTTTAAAAAGTGGGCGAACATATTTATTACTATCAAAAAAAGAAATAATTAATTTTTTAAAAAAGTATTAAGCTACAAAATTATTTTTTGGAAACGTTAAAAATTAAAAAATAGATTAATTAAATTTATATTATTAATTATATAAAAAATAATTATTAACACACGATTCAATGGAACAATTCATTTTGCTATAAAAAAGAGGAAAAAAATCGTTTGCCTTTTCCCGTTGTCACTGCCGTATTTTCTATTTTATAGAATGAAAAACACAAATATAAATTTTACGTTAATATTACGGATGTAAAATTAGACCACAACCTAAACTGCTATAACTACATTCGTTTAAAAAAACTAAACCAATTAGTTCCACCCTGCAAAGGATCCCGTTGCAAAGAACTATCCAATAAGAAGCGTTGTCGTTAACCGTAGTTCAAACTAAGAATTCAGGAGCACTGCTATCAAAATATTTATACTGTAGAAAATTTGTAGTTGAAAGCAATTCGAGGGTGGTGTCTGTACGTATATTTTATCACGTCCCTTTCCTTACTCTCGGTATAACAGCTTTGCGGTAAGTGAAAAATTTGAATTAAGGCATAAATTATTAAAAAAATTTGCAGATTTTATGGAGTTTCATTAGAGAGGTGAATTCTTAATGTAATAGTAACAAATATTTTAAATAAAATCCAACTTTATTTTTTTAACATTGGAAGTTGGAATTGTAACATTTTTTGAGAATGACCCATATTCGAAGTCCTACTAATTCTTATGTATTAAGAAATTTTGAAAATCAATTACTTGTAACTAAACACTTAATTTTGCGTTCATATGATGGAAAAAATGTGACCTTATTTAAAACACCTGAATAAATTATTACTTTAACAGATATTTCATCATTTAAATAATTTTTATACAAACAAATATGTATGTTTGTATAAAAAGCTAGCTTGATAAACCCGGCGTTGCACGGGTGTACCCTTAATAACCCTAATTAGAAGTTGTTTTATGTAAACTTTTATTTTATACCAATTGATCCCCTCTCCACTGGTCCACTCCATTTGGATATTATAATATCCTCCCATTCTGATATGAGGGGTTGATTTTCGTAACTTGACTGTGGTTCTGAATTACGACTCCCATTTCCAATAGCCCTCGTGTGTAGCTTTAATGCGACGATAATTCAAACTAACCCTAACCCATACAACTGGATGGGAATAGCTATCCTACGTTAAATTTTCAACTTCGCCAAAAACCGAAAATACCAAAATTCAATAGGCCATTACGCCATCTTAACATCAGTTAACAAAACAGACATTCATCCTCTTGCATGGTTGGTAAAGTTTTATAAAGTACAAATTCCTTATTTATGCCGAATATATACCTCCATATGTTCATTTCTTACCATTTGTAAACATCAATTAAATTCGGAATCATAATCAAAATCTAGTTGAGGAAATCTGATCCACCAGAAAAAAAATCAAAAGATTTAAAATCAACAAATAAAATAAAATACTGATATTCAAATAACAATCCAGAAAATTAAACCAAAGTTTTTTTTCTTCTTAATTTTCGTTCACGCTGAACGCGCTGAAATTTCTTGAGATTGAAATAAAAAAAGTATAAATTCTAATCTTACGATGCTATTCCTCTGGGGAAATCGGTTCACGTTTTGCACTCCTACACCCGTTTGGGTTCGAATAAAAAGTATCCTATAGCCTATTCCTGGTTCTAAGCTACCTTCCCACCAATTTTCAGCCAAATCAGTTTAGCCGTTCTTGAGTTATAAATAGTGTAACTAACACGACTTTCTTTTATATATATATATACTAGCTGTTATACCCGACGTTGCACGGGTAGAGGTGGAAAAATAATTTAACAGTCAATTTAACTATATTTTTTTCTTTCATTTTAGTTACGTAAGATATGAAGATTACCCAACAAACAAACAAACAAACAAACATGCAAACATACAAACAAACATACAAACAAACATACAAACAAGCATACATACAAACATACAAACAAACAAACATACACAAACAAACAAACAAACATACAAACATACATACAAACAAACATAACATACAAACATACAAACATACATACATACAAACAAACATACAAACATACATACATACAAACAAACATACATACAAACAAACATACAAACATACATACATACAAACATACATACAAACATACATACAAACATACATACAAACATACATACAAACATACATACATACAAACATACAAACATACAAACAAACATACAAACATACAAACAAACATACAAACAAACATACAAACAAACATACAAACACAAACAAACAAACAAACATACAAACATACAAACAAACATACAAACAAACAAACATACAAACATACAGACAAACATACAAACAAAAGTTGCCTTTTATGTATATAGATAAAACCTTTTAGCTCATTTGGCACGTTTTGGGAAAAAAATTGGCGAGAAAATAGATATAGCTACAAACACACCCATTATACAGCTCTAACACAATGACCTTCGAACAACCAACCAGCTTATAAATTATTTATAAAAAAAAATGACCATTCGGCGAGTTTTAGTTAATAATTTGGCGAGTTTGGCAACGTATTTGGCGAAAAAATAAAGACATAAAACCCTAATATGCAGCTCTAGTGCGACGGCCTTTATTAACCATCATAGTTCAGTAATAGCTTAACGATAAATGTATTGCTTAAATATGCATACATGCAGTCAACAGAAAAATCAATGAAAAAATCATCAAATAAACCCACAATAAAATCCGGGAATGGAGACTACCGGAATTACGTCACTTGAAACATGTCAATTATTTTTCAAATAATGAATTTAGTTTCTGAAGTTAATGGCAACAGAATAAAATAAAAAATTTCAATTTTAATTACTTTTGTTAAAAGTTTTATTTAATTTTTTCAGCCGATGGCATCAGGAAAGTAAAAAAATGATCGGATTTGAGCCAAAGTGGTGTAGTTTTTTCAGAAAAACGTTCGAAACGATAGAAGGAATGGTCTGATTCGAAAAATTCTTAGCCTATGTTTGTTCCGGAGATGAGATGAATTTTTGTGCCAAATTTCGTGACAATCTGTTGCGTGGTTCTTTAGATCTCGTGTCTTATACAAACAAACAAACAAACAAGCAAACAAACAAACGGAAGTTTATATATATATATATATATATATATATATATATATATATATATATATATATATATATATATATATATATATATATATATATATATATATATATATATATATATATATATATATATCGAACTGGAGAAAAAATAAATCGACTTCATTCGGGGAAAAAAAGATTTGGATTAAGTAAGTAAAAAAGCAGCGGATCTAAAAAAAAAAAGTGTCAAAACCTTTTAAGTGCCCATTCCCTTTCAGTCCCAGTGATGCCTTTTGGCATCATCATGTTTCTGATCATAATTTTTAAAAAATATAATAGGGCTGACATCTATTGGGATTAATAAAAAATATTTTCTAATAGAAAAAGTGAAGTATCGAATTATGTGCTTTTATAATCATAAATGGCTATAGACGATCAGAAAAAAATTTCTAAAATGATGCCAAATTGTCATTGGGACTGAAAGGGTTAAATTTTTCAAACACATAAAATTTGCAAACAATTTTCATAATCGACTCCTTTAAAGTACACATACACCTTCTAATTGCAAATTAAATGATTTATACAATGTCAAATAGGGATGTAAGAAATCTTGTACTCTATGAAATTTGAAGGCATGAATGGAACTGAACATCATTTTTATCGTTGTCTTCTCGTTCATTTGTTTTCCTATCAGGAAGTTTCTGAAATTAGAATGAAGTGTGTTCCCCACAAGGGTACTCGGAAGCCGTCCGTTTCCCTGGTCATTCACTCGCCCCGCCTTGACATCAAAAAAGTCCACTCACCCACCGAGCCGATATTAATGGTGCATCGGAAAATCATTCTTCGCACTGACCTTCCCACAGAGAAAGAAATGAAATGAAAGCCACAACTGACCGCAAAAGTGCACATCCTAACTCAGGATGCCAACGTCAGATGAGTCGACACAGTTGACTTGGTTAGGTTAGTTTTGAATTATCATCGTACTAGAGCTACACGAGGGTTATGGGAGTTGTAATTTAAAACCACACAGTTAAGTCCCGAAATGAATGCTCAATTGGAGGAATACAAGTGAACCGAGTGCAATTTTTGTTCTTTTCGGGTTAACAGCGCAATTGCGTGCACTAACTATCTAGAATTGGAGTGCAAGAATGGCGTAGTTCAGATAATATCCGCTAGGCAGCAGCTGTTTAAAAACATGGTAAGAGTTGATTTTGTAATGAAGTTTGAACCCTTCCACTCTCAATGATTCCATTTAGAATCATCAGGTTGAGAATTTTTTTTTCTCACTTAGTTAAACTCGCACTCATTTCAAATAAATTTTATTAAATTCTCCATAAATTTTTCTATAAAGTTATATCTCTCTATATTTTTTTGGTTATCATTCGATGGAAGAATCATGTCTTTTGAAGAATTAAATAATGTTTTTTTTAGTTAAATAAAAATATGAATACTATGGTAAAATAAAATGTATTCTAAAACAATTGTATTAAATAAATTTGCCCTGAATTCTTCATGTTAGCCATTTTAAATGTTAAAAAATTACATTTTAACTATTTTTAACAAATAAAGTTCGAAAAAATTATTGTTATAATTTATTCAAACGTTAAGATTCCAAATTTGTTTGCCTTAAATTGTAGCTTAAAAAATGAGTGGAAGGCTGGAAATTTCTCCATGTCCGAAATGAAATCTTGAGTTTTTTAAGTATACGCAATCACCAAATGAAAGATATTTTAATTAAAATGTATATTACCAAGCAAAGCAGTTAGTATAACTCAGTCACTTTATATGTTCCAGTGTTGGGATTGGCATGTAACCCTTAAAGTTATTATTCAAGGAAGTAAAAGCATGCACTTTGAATAAACAGGTTTAATTTGGTTTTTAACTCTACATCAACACTCGGTACGTAGGAACTTCTTTAAAGAACGTTTAAGGCTATTCCGATGAATCGATCGAGAAAAAAGCTGAAATCGACGTTATTATTAAGTAAACAGTTCCATTAGTAAACATCATATTATTTTAGAACTAACTAATTGCTACTAAAACACAAAATCATTATTTCAAGGTAACTAATACCAATCAAAACACGAAAACCTTTGTTCAATATTTCCGGTCAATCATTTCATGAGTTCTTTTTAAAAGTAACCTGTTTTTGGTCTTATGTTTATTTGCCAGGTAGAATTTAAATAATTTAAATTTTATTTAAAATTTTAATTTACAAAATCAATTAATAATAAACAAACTATTTTCCCACATGACAGTGAATCACCAATCGAAGTTCTAAAAAGAATTTATTTTTATTCAGCATTTCTGCTGCTACTAAAGACCTGTTACATGACCATTTAATGAACTTATTTTGACTATATTATATAATGAAAATAAATGAATTCGAAAAAAAGGAATGTAATATAAATTAATTGATATTATGAATAATTTATTAAATAAATTAATTAAATTTATAATTTTCTAATTATTTTATTATCACATATAACTTTTAAGGAGATTAAATGTATTTGTCGATTTTATTTCAAGGAGAAAGTAAATAATTGATTTTTTAGTATCAATAAAGGTATTACAAATTCAAGGGCAACACATCACACTTCTATGGAGCTTCTCCCATAGAGTTAGCATGGCGTAATCTTCTAAGTTCGGTACACTAGATCAACACGAAATAATACTTGCTTAGGAGAAACTCGGCATCTTTTGTTCAAATCCCAAATAATGTAACTTTTTGCTACGCCTCAGTAGAAATAAAACAGATTACTATAGACCCAGATTCATGACAAGCCAATTTTCTCAAGAGCTTAAAATAAATGCGACTAAATGTTCATACATAATTCTATGTTCAAAATGACAAAAATAGATTGTGCGTAAATTTCAGAAAAAAATATTTTCAAACGATTTACGAGTGCTTCAATCGAGAAATCTCTTTAAAGCGATATATATTGACACCGTATAAAACAAATATTATTGTTACATGTCAAAATAAAATAAATAAAAATTTATCAAGATTACAGTTAACACGGTCTTGTATAACTTTTTTTAAAACACGCAAACTTAGTTTATAAAATATTTAAATATTTTTAAAAAAAACTTTAAAACTTTTAATAAATAATACGTTTGAAAAGTAGAATTTAGATTATTTAAAACTGAATTTTTGTTCAAACTATGTAGCATCTCCCATATTGCCTTGAAATGTATACATATAATGAAGAAACCAAATTTGATAAGAATTATATTGCAAGTTTGGATGCTTTATATTCGAAGAAATTTAAATATATGCAAATTTAAAGGTTTAATTAAATAACATGAAAAACTAATAAGTTGTATAAAGTCATCAGTAACTTTTTTTTACTAAAGTCATCTAAAAGTCTCTTGCATATTTAACTATTAAGCGTTATAACATCAAAACACATTTTTCCCCTTTTCAAAAAGTTTCAATCAATTTTAAATTTAAATTTTTATCAATAGATTTTGAATGGCTTCAAATCACAGAACCAACAACAATTACAGAATCTAAGTACTGGTAGGCGGCACTTTTAAAGCTTCAAAGCATATAATATTTTTAAACTAAATAAAAAGTAAATGGTAAATTAAAACTAAATTTTCTCTATATGCATTGAAATAACTATTTTACTTATTGAATGTTGGAAAGAAAATTTTGTTTATTAAAATACATTTATACAATATGAAAATACGAACATTACTGAAACTAACAATAAACACACGGCAAAATTGTCCTCGCAATAATGATGTCAAACTCTTCACAGACCATATTTTTTTACTATACTGACACATACTGAGCTCTTCTATAATAATCCCTACAACGGCTGCTCTACTCCTATAAGTTAAAGATGTCCCCAGGACTGTTTTAGATACTTTTGACTCGGATTACTTAGAGCTAACTTTTTTTTAGAAAAAAAAACCAAATTGAAATAGCAAAAAAGCAACATTTTAGAAAATGCATTGATGAAGTAAATACAACTTATTTTTTTTTTTTAAAAATAATAATTTGTAAATTAATTTCGATGTCTGCGAATTACTTTTAGTAAATTATTATTGTAATTTATAACAGATCTATAAGAAAATAAAACAATTTTTTGGCACAAATTTTCATTCTTTTGAAATTAAAATATTTGAAAATACTCTTGAATTTTACATACAATAATAATTGTTTAATTTGTTAAACTTATAGCCATGATTCCGATGTCTCAAGGTTATTTTATACCATTCGCTGATTTCAAAATAGACAAAAATATCTTTCGAGAACTTCCTTCTTTAACTGGGTTCAAGGTGGATCTCTTATAACGTTCCATTTTGAAGGCTGGGTATACTTTTCAGAGGTACAAAATTATTCATTAGCTGTTCCATTTATAATTGTGAAAACTTATATGCTACAACTTAAAGAAACTTATAAGCTTTATGTGAAACATTATTTAAGACATACTTTTAAGATTATTTTTTACCTTTTAAGTTAATTGTTTCCTATGAACTAACTTTCAAACAGTTGTGTTTGTTTTAAATGATGTTTGATGAAATAAAATTGTTGTTTTTATTAGAAAAATTCATAAATTGCTTTTAATTTACGGAAAGCAATATGTGAACCCCATAACAGCTTTTATCGATTCTGTTATATATACTTTCCAATAATAGTCGGTAGGGATAAATTATAATTATATATAGAATTCACGCTAGACTAGTTTACACATTAAGAGCAGGTAATTTAATTCATAGTGGGGGTTAATATTAAATAAATGCCTCTTTAAGTTTTACGCAAACAAAAAAATATTTTTGATTAAAACTTAAAAAATTAGTTCGATATCAATTTCTATGAAGGTTTAGCAAACACATGAGGAGTACGAGAGGATAACTTCTTTTAGTAAAAAAAAATGTTTTTGATATCAGAAGGGTTTTTAAAAAAAAGTTCAAATTCTATTATCTTTTTTTTACATTTTTATTACATTGTCATATTAGTTTACCTAAAAACATTTTTAAATATTTGACGGTCGAGTTTTTTATGAAATTTTTCTGTTCAAAATATAAAAATTAATATCAGAAACGTTAAAAAAACTATAATAGTTTAATTAATATTGTTAGTAAGCTTGTGCCCTCCTGACGAAGGAAATTTTTACCATACATATGAAATTCGTAACTTTCAATAAAAAAAATGAATTTAAATTAAAAACTCATTGTTTGCTATTTTTTTCACATTTTTTAGTTTTGTGCTAAATTTATCCACTTTATAGTAAAATTCTTCGGTAACGACAGACTATGCGAATGTAATCTACATTACAATTTAACACCAAAAGTAACTTTCTGGTAAATTAGGAAAAGAATTTAAATCACAAAAAGCAAACAAAATAAATACTAAATTTTGAGTTAAAAATAAATTCAACTTTTTCAATTTTGCGATAAAGAGAGACCTTTAGAAGCTCAGTTTTTTTATTTGCTTATTTTTATATTTTCTTGCGTTTTGTTTCAAAAATTTCCAATTTACAGTTTGGGTTTTAACAAATATGTAATTAATTTAGATAAAACTCCTATCAAATGGCATAACAATTTTTTTTTATCTCATTTAGAAAGCTAATAAAAATAAATAATGAAGTAAAAATTGGAAATATTCAAGGAACTTCGAATTTCATAAGGGCATAGTGTTTTTTAGTTTGAAAAATATATTTTATAGTATGGGAAGAAGAAAATTTTAATGCTGTGTTTTATGTGTAAACCTTAAAGATCATAGGTTTTCGATAAAGCGTTTTAAAGTAAAAGAAATTGATAAAAAATAGGCAATTTTCCATAAATTTTCAAAATATTAAAATATTCCTCCATAATTTTTTTTAAGGTAGCCGTATGCCTTAAAACTACGAAATTTGGTCAAAAGTTAAACGTTCTCTTTTTTTAATTATTTAAAAGCGCCATTGTCTTCATAAATCAGAAAAAAAAATTTCAAGGGTAAAAAGAAAAAAGTTATCACTGTTTTAGTATAAGTATTGACACAAGACAAGTGCTAGTTTAAAACTTAAAATATAATTGCAAATAAAACATAAAATATGGTCTGTATAAAGTATTTGAGTGTTTATCAACTTATTAAAGGAGTTAAATGCAATTCGGAGTTAAAATATTAATTTCTTAAAATTGCCATATAAATTACATTTTGTTGTTTATCTCAATACAAGATTTGTATGATTTTACTGTATCGGCAAAAAAAAACAAATTTTCACCAAAACTATTACTTCAAATTGTTTTTAAAATTTTTTACATGTACAAACAAATCAAATGAAGGTTTTAGACCTTAGTCAAAGTCATATCTTGAAATCATTTGATTTTGTCTGTATTTGAAAAAGAAATACAGCTATTTTAATCAGCTGTACTTGATTTTTTTAAAAATTTAAATGCTAATTTAGCATGTAAATTTAAAACGCAGATCTAAGAGCGGTTCATGATCTAAACACACTTATTTTTTTATAGTTTCCAATTAACAGAATTTAAATATTTCATTGAATTGTTTAGTTATCGAGTTTTGGTCAGAGGCCTTTTTTAGGCAACACCTTAACTAAAATCCTTAAAAAAATCATAAATAAAAAATTTAAATTTTAATTTTTTGTCCATTTTACAACTTCTCAACTTAATAGAATATCCTAAAAGCTATGAGAAGTTGACTTTATCTATTTAAAAAAAATAATCCATCAAAGGTATGCCTTAACAAGACAGTCCTTGTAAGTTGTAAAGAAAGAAACTTACAGCTGCAGTTTGAAAGGTCTTGACCGATGTCTGGTCACGTGAAAGGCGACGGCCAATTCCAATTGATATATCTTCGGCAGAAGCTTGAGAACATGTCTTTGCAGAAGCACAACACAAGAGCACATTTTGGGAGATAATTTAAGTTTGGCTAATCACAAGTATGATCCCACTTCGTGCTTGATTCAACGTCGAATTCATCTGTTTGTCTAATTGGCTCTCATAGCTAAAGCACTGCACTTCAGCATATATTTACTTAGAGAAAAAATAATTCACCTTCGTGTAAATACTCCGATTCCACCAATTCCCTTTCTTGTCTAATTTCTCAGCAAATTTACTCTTGCGTCTCTCATTTTCTCTTCAATTAAATTTTTCCTGCATTTCAATTTTTATAGTTATGCTACTTTTCTGGCGGTTCAACTAGTCTATTCACTTTTTTCTGTCCAATTCAGTTTCGTACAACATTCACTTCTAATTAACCTTCTTCACTAAACCACCACCATTTTTGAAATAGGACTAGAGAACCTCTAATTCACCTTCTCGCAATCCCTCAAGTTCACAACATCACGAAACGCATCATTCGACATTTAAAAGGAAGCAAGTGGTTTTGAGAAGAGAGGGGAAAAAAATACTGGAGATAAAGCGACGGCCCTAAAAACAGTATCAATGTAACTAAATTTAGACCGTTGACTTTCTCCACGGATGTAGTGGTAGAGGTTTGCTCATTCACTGTTCACGCGGCTCAAAGCAGCTGAAACCAGCCTGGGTGATGTAAGAAAATTGAGTGGTGGGTAGAAATGTTAAAGAAAAAACTTCAATGCTCTTTTACCCTGTTATTTTGATAAAGAAAATAGACTCGAAAGGAAAATGTTGGATATCCTCAGGCGATGCAAACGTTTTATTTATTATTTTTTTCAATAAACGATAATGGATTGGGTGCCTTCGCCTGACAAATATGGGTTGTAGTAAACTATTGATGAACGAACTGTCAACATGTACATACAATTTTATATTTTCTATAGTAAGACATTGTGTAGTGTTATGTATTGACAGTAATTTATTTCATTCATTTGCAAAAACAGTTGATTACTTATTTAAATCTCAATCCTAAAAAAATTCATACTAGAATATTATGTAATTATTTGCTTAAATCTTTCGTTTCAAATGCTCTCTTAAACCCCCTCTCCTCCCCCCGTAACAATGAGTTTTGCTTTAAAATGAACCAAAACCCCTGGTGTAAAAAATTTCGATATAATTGGACTTATTTCAAGATTGGGGGCAGAAAAGTGTTTGAAATAAAAACACAGAAACTGGTAACAAAGACTCGTCCAAGGTATCCCTAATTATTTATCGAATTTTTCGGAAGGCCGAGCGTGGTGTTACGTCACTTGTCGGCACGGGGATTCCACTCGACTCGTTTGTTTTGAAATGACTCGATCACGTGTAGGAATGGTTTGATAATATTACAAAGTGTAATGTGTGTCGGCAACTCTCGCAGGATTGACGCTTTGCATTTGACAAAGGTATAACCCACATTTTTATCAAAGTGAGCTCACCTACAGTGTCTTACAATGTGGCGTTTGGTAAAGCTTACTTCCAGCCTTGTCAAAGATTCAGCACACACAAAAAGCAATGCCTAAATTTTAACTATTGGTAACGTGCAGTGAAAAAAAGATTGTATTTCAACCCTTCAGTATCTTTCAGTTCGCAATTGCAAAGTCAATGTTAGTATAAAAAGGGTTTTTGATAAAGGAACATAAAATGTTCTCCTCTACCCATTTACTGGGGTAAGTGAGAAAGAGTCAGTTTGAAGACAGGTATCCCATGGTTCCAACGGGTCCTTGAAAGTCTTTAAGAACTGCATGATTTTGATATTTAATATCAAGGACTCGAAAAGTCTCCTTGGTTTTGACAAACAATAAAAACTCCTCACATATTTTTTTTATCAATAAGTCGGCGTTTTTTGTTAGTTTATTAACTGACCTCGTATCGATTAGCTCTTTAATTGTAACCAAGGGGTAAAATTGTTGTATAAACAAATTCTAAAATAAATTGAATGTTCTTAAAGGTGTACAATTTATTAGTGGTACTATAATTTCGAAAGTCAAATCCAAGACAATCGAATATTTTTTTTAATGCAAAGTTCGAAGAGACAACGATTCCAGTAGATATTTGAAAAAAATCCAATAAAATTAAAAATACAAACTTACCTTTAAATAGTTGAGGGTTTTAAATTATAAGCAGCTACGTAAACCTATTATTCTATTCTAAACTAGCTTTTAATAAAGATTCTTATTCGTAACCAAGAACATGACATTTTTGAAAATATAGGTACAGGAATAGGTACAGGAAATACGGAACAGTGCGCAGACTGTTAGCGTAATGGCTGCGATTAAATCCACTAAGCCACCTTGGCCCCCTTTATTACTTGTATTATTAAGATTAATTAGAAATACTAGACAATGATTTTATTTTTGTTCCGACTGCTCGTATTCCCATGTTAAAACTAGTACCGTCAGTGCGGGTAACTTTGGTCCAAAATCATAGGTTTTTTTACAAAAGAAGAAACATTTAACTACAAAAACGATTTAAACACTTAAAATCATCAGGCATTGAAAGTATCGTACTTTTATGAATAATTTAAAAGCATTTTTGTTAAATTTTATAAATTTAAAAAAAAATTGTTAGTTTTAAAACAATTGGACTCTGTTAAGATCCGGGCGGGTAACTTTGGTCCAAGCATGAAATACCTAAGAAACATACTTTTTAACATCCATAAAGGCTGACCAAATTAAATATTAATATTAAAATGTTTAAACATAAAAATAACAAAGTTATAAGACACATAGTTATTAAAAATGGTATATAACTTAACACGATTTAATAACAAATATCTTTATTAAAAGCAAACGATTTTATTATAAAAAGAAAAAAACTCCATTATTGAAAAGTCATGATGCCAAATGGCATCGTTGGGACTTGCTGGGCACAACTCTTATTAGCGACTTTGCTGCTTACGTTGATATCTTCGTGCATGATCTGGGTTTTTTTCATACCTCGTGCTAATCTTTCTCCTTTCCCTCTTCGTGCATGCTTTCTGGAAATTGATTTTTTAATTTAAAAATTATCTAAGTTAAATGTAGGTATAGTGTAAACGATGGCGAAGAGAAAAACAGAAATTTCGTCACTGGATAAGGCAGTGTATATGCTCATGAACGGCGATATTTCTGATGTAGAACTTGATACAAGTGTTGAAAATGTGAGAAATGCAGGCGATGCTGAAGTTATCCCAATTGTGAACGGGTTATGACACAACATTGCTGTTGAATTTGAAGCTGATGAAGTTAAAGTACATCAAGTGAAGAGGCAGAAAACAGGCTGTAAGAGTTCCTTGGAAAGATCTCAGTACCGAATTTCCAGAAACTTTTCCGCCGGTTGACTGCCGCCGGTCCGCCTTTGGGATATTTCAATCTATTTTGTGATGATAGTATGATTGAGAACTTTGCAGCACAAACGAATCTGTACTCTTGCCAGTCGACATGCCACTCTATAACTCCAGTCGACATGCCACTCCAGCCTCAACCTGTGTCAGATGTGAGGTTTGACAATCTTGGCCATTGGCCCATACATATTGATAAAAAAAGACGATGTAAACTCTGCGTCAAGAATTATTCCCGAGTAATGTGTGAAAAATGTAATGTGGCACTATGCTTGAATAAGAATAACAATTTTTTTAAAATCTTATCATCAAAAATAATGTAGGTGCCTATATACATCATTTACACATGTTTATAAATTCCCAATTGAATTTTTTTTCTGCACCAAAATGCGGAATATTGAGCTTTCATTCCATTTATGTGAAATATTGATGTTTGTATTCCTTAATATTCAATAATTAATTATACTTTACTTATTTTCGAATTACAATATTTAATTGCACAAGGTGCATACTTTTGTGTTAAATTAATTTTTTTTTGTATATTTGCAAATTTTTCTTAAAGCAAAAAAAAATAATTGCTATTTAATAAGTTTCATTCTTCAAATTGAATATAACCATGTTTTCTTTTACACTACTTAAGTCCCAAAAATCAATTATAAAATTAAAATTATTTTTTATTAAAAAAATTTTTTCTTATGGAACTCTTATCTTAGACCTAAAATGAGCTTATTTTGTGAATATCAGAATTTTCTGTAGTGTAGTAATTTTTTGGGACTGAAAGGGTTAACGTAACTGGATTTTGGCAAACCACGTGAATTCCACGCGTTTTTTATTAATTTCAGTCGAACGTAGTTATAATTTAAGTTTTCATACATTACGTCGTAATTTTTCGCCAAATCTGGTTACAACGACAAATTGGTATTATGGCTACCTTTGGCGAAATTAGCAAATGCATTCCCAATTTCTAAATGTAATCCAATCTAAATCTTAAATGCATATAATTTATTATGAAGATTTTTTTATATAATCTTTTATTAATTATATTCTTAACGATTTTAAATAATTATTTACTTTTTTTAAATCAATTCTTCGGTATTTTAACGTTCCACTTTTTTTTTTATAAATCGTTGTTTTTATTCAAAAAACTGTTTTACTGCCGTATCGAACAATGTTTTTGCACATAATATTTAAGATTGTTTTTCATGTTTGGGCCTTATTGCAGCCATTTCCGTAAATGTCAATCCTTGTGTCATTTCGTAGTGCTTTTCTCAAAAATATATATTCAATGTTTTCTGCCGTATCGAACAATGTTTTGTGCATAATATTTATAGTTATTTTTCCCATTTTCAAGCCATTCCAGAGGAAACTTTTTTTGTTGTTTTCAGTTGGCCATTTTGAAATTAGTAGCATTTTTGTTCATTTCGATTGTTGTCACTCCAGAGATAGAATATAAGGAAATTTGGGTGCCGTATAAGAGTATTACACACACACACACATATTTTCTTCTTATCAATTCTACATCAATCTATGCTTTGAAGTTATTTGAGTTTGACGAACACCAACTGCAAGAAAAAGAAATCTCAATAAAAGAAAATATAAACATAATGCATATTTATTTCATTCAATTTATTTACTAAATTATTTAGTATTTCTAAGAGGGACAACAACTATTTTTATTGAACAATATTTGTTTAAAAATTAGGTCTAGAAATAAGCAAATAAGTTTTTTTAATTGCATAAAATTGATTATAGATAAATAACAGCCAAAAAAGTGAGTCAAACAAAATCTAGTGAGCACTTTTCATGCAAGAGTTGTATTCCACGATAGGGATAGTTTATGACTAAATGTCCTAAAAATAACTTCAGCATTTTGCTACATAATTTTCAAAAATAGGCAAAGGATCCATTATAATATACAAATATGAAAAGGATCTTTAGCTATATTGTTTATTTATAAAATACAGATGAGCTATACTATAATTAAGGAATCCAAATGAGTCAATTAGTCAGTAGAGATGTAAAATACCGGGGTATTTATAAATAAGGGTATACACACTAAAATATCCAGGTATTTATAACTTTCTAGAATTTCCCCCCATTTTTTTAAGTAACTTAAAATGCTATATAATAGGGTAAAATTGAGAAATTATTGAGCAGAAGATAATTAAGAAGAACTTTAAATATAATTTATGCATATAAATAATTTAAAGTAATGAATACCAACATTTGGATATTTACCCAGGGCAAGGGTGAAATATCCAATCTTTAAATACCCTACACACTGGATATTAAAACGATCACATCACTACGAATCCGTATAACATCAATCACATAATACATACATTTTTGAAACACCAGCATATATATTTTCAGCTAATTGACAGAATTTTATCGCCAAATCTGGAAACCCTGCACCATATATATAAGGTTAATACATAACATTGCAACTATTTACTAGAGCATAAAATTGTCTTTTAAAAATATTAGCTTCTCAAAAAACTAATTATTTTACTTACACAAAGTAACCGATAAATGTCAGAAATATATATGGTTGCCATACAGACACGTCTTAAAATATTAAAAACATCAAATATTGGAATACCCAAAAAAGACCTATTATGAAACACTAGAAAATTCTGTGCGTTCAGCAACCGCCAAAGTACAGAAATACACATGGGTTGCCATAACGGAACGCCTCAACATATCAAAATGTCTACTGCCTCCACGTCCAAGAAAAAAGTCCCATTTTGAAAAGCTCGAAAAGTCTACGTGTTCAGTAACCGACAAAGTTCAGAAATATATAGGGTTGCCATAAAGACACATGTTATAACATTAAAAACATCAAGTATCGGAATACCCTAAAAAATCCTATTTTGAAACGATAGAAAATTTAGTGCGTTCAGTAACCGACAAAGTCCGGATAATACACTGGGTTTCCATAACGGCACGCCTCAAAATATCAATTGTCCCCACTTAAAAAATCATTTCAGCATTCAGCAACCGACAAAGATACACTCAGGGTTACCGTAACGGTATATCTCAAAATATCAAAAACATCAAGCGTCGCCAAGTCCATAAAAGCCCTGTTTTAAAGGACTAAAACAGTTTATACTTTCAGCAACTGTCCACGTCCAGATCCAGAAATACATAGGGTTGCCACATCCCAACATGTCAGATCCCAATATGTGTTTTTAAAGTTAAAAATTGCTATTAAACCTTACAGCAGAGTCTCAAACAAGATAGGCTTAGAACAGCGACTCTCAGGCCAATTCCTGGAAAACCACCCAATGGGGAAACAAGAAAAAGTGTCCTCAAAGCTTTGCCTTGTAATCAGATGGATTAAAGTAATTAATACATACAAAGTGAAATATATTTTACCAGAGCAACGAACTGCCATTTGTGAGGGTCTTGATCCCAACTTTCTTCAGTCGTTCACTTCCGTCTTCCATATATTGTCCTAGGTATCTTGCTTACAAAAACAATTGTATTATATCATAAACGTGTAAGCTTACTTTTTAAATTTGTAACAAGAATAAGGTAAACTTGAAATGTGTGCCAGATGCGGCAATAGTTTAACAATAATCCCCAGCGTATATAATCTCAATTTTAGAAAAGCTATATTATGGCCGGTCTCGATTTGGTGATTCGAGTTAAGTTACCAAGCAACGAAAATGCAACAATGTGGGAAAACATTCCGATTCATATTTCATTCAACTCGATAAGTATAATAACCCTATGTTGAATTTTCCAGCTCGTCAACTGTTGG